>CM037854.1:16662759-17206120 GCA_021234595.1 Delia radicum | reverse complement strand
TTTCTATATATTTTCAGATATTAAATTAATTCATGTCGTCAATGTGGGAATATGAAAATTTTTATATTTCGTATTATTGTAAATTATTTTTAAAAGAATCACAAAAATGTTTTTTATGATTTTCCAGCAAATATTTTAACTAAATTACAATTTTTTTACAATTTTTTTGCGATTTTTTCAGTCTACTAAATTCAGCAAAAAATTTATTAATTTTTACCAACGCTTTTTATTTGTAATCTACTAAGTGTTAGCAAAACTTTTGCTGAATCTACAAATTTTGTTGCTAAAATCAGCTCGCTGATTTTCAGCAAAAGATTTTGCTGACATTAGCAATTTTTTTGCTAGCATCCTCCTGACTAAAATTTTGCTGACTCAGCAAAATTTTTTGCTGACTTTACAAACTTTTTTTTTGAGTGTACTTATTGTCGTGTCATGTGGCCACGAGGGTCAATAGTGAAAAGTTTAGTGACTTTGCACACAATACTGCTAAACATTTATTAAAATATATCCATGCTACAAAATGCCACCTACACTCAAAAAAAAAAGTTTGTAAAGTCAGCAAAAAAATTTGCTGAGTCAGCAAAATTTTAGTCAGGAGGGGTGCTAGCAAAAAAATTGCTAATGTCAGCAAAATATTTTGCTGAAAATCAGCGAGCTGATTTTTAGGCAACAAAATTAGTAGATTCAGCAAAAGTTTTGCTAACACTTAGTAGATTAGAAATAAAAAAGCGTTGGTGAAAATTATAAATTTTTTGCTGAATTTTAGTAGACTGAAAAAAAACGCAAAAAAATTGTAAAAAAATTGAAATTTAGTTAATATATTTGCTGAAACTCATAAAACATATTTTTGTAATTCTTTTAAAAATAATTTACAATAATTACGAAATATAAAAAATTTTCATTTTCCCACATTGACGACATGAATTAATTTAATATCTGAAAATATATAGAAATATATATATAACATAACAAAATTTTTCTTTCAACTACTTACATCAATGGTAGTCCTAAATGATGCTTTCTTTTAAAGAACGCAACTGCCGAATGATAATTATAGAAACGAAACGAAAAAATAAACAAAAACAAACGAACGAAAAAAACAACCCTTATTTTGCAATAAGAAAAAGGAACCATACAAATCTACCTAAGATGTGTGTCTTTGTCTTTCGCTTTACTCTGTCTACATGTCTGTATATGTTTGTTTGCAATTTGACCACACTAGATTATTAATCTATAAACATTAAGCTTAGAAATACATATTAAATTAAATATTTTATTTTGTCTTTTATTTAATTAATAGACAATTATTTTCACAAGCCGGTGACAACGCAAAATTTAAGTTGTTTTAATCCTCAATTTGTTTTATGTACACTCAAAAAATAAGTTAGTAGAAAAGTTAGTAAAACGTCTTGTAAATCAGGTATACTATTTTTAGCAAATATTTCTGCTAAAATCGTGTTTTCAGCTAAAATTTTGTTATACTTATTCAGCACTTAACTGGTTTTATTACTAATGCTTTACTAATATACTAATGTTTTACTAATTAATTTTGCTAAAAAAAATGTGCTGATAAGCAGAAGTCGCGGCATGTCAAGATGTAGTAGAGAAGAGGAAGATGATACTAAAAGTACAATTTTAACAAGACAAGTAAAAAATCAACCATGTAATAACATATACAGACATGTAGACAGAGTAAAGCGAAAGACAAAGACACACATCTTAGGTAGATTTGTATGTTCCTTTTTCTTATTATTGCAAAAAAAGGGTTGTTTTTTTTCGTTTCGTTTGTTTTTGTTTATTTTTTCGTTTCGTTTCTAGAATTATCTTCGGGCAGTTTCGTCCTTGAAAAGATAGCATCATTAAGACAACCATTGATGTAAGTAGTTGAAAGAAAATTTTTGTTATGTTATATATATTTATTTCTATATATTTTCAGATATTAAATTAATTCATGTCGTCAATGTGGGAATATGAAAATTTTTATATTTCGTAATTATTGTAAATTATTTTTAAAAGAATCACAAAAATATGTTTATGATTTTCAGCAAATATATTAACTAAATTACAATTTTTTTACAATTTTTTTGCGTTTTTTCAGTCTACTAAAAATTCAGCAAAAAATTTATTAATTTTTACCAACGCTTTTTTATTTGTAATCTACTAAGTGTTAGCAAAACTTTTGCTGAATCTACTTATTTTGTGCTAAAAATCAGCTCGCTGATTTTCAGCAAAAGATTTCGCTGACATTAGCAATTTTTTTGCTAGCATCCTCCTGACTAAAATTTGCTGACTCAGCAAAATTTTTTGCTGACTTTACAAACTTTTTTTTTTGAGTGTATGAAAAACAGATACAAAAGTCTTCCATGGTTGATTTTTTATATGTCCTCATTAGAGTTGTACTTTTTAGTATCATTTTCTCTTCTCTACTACATCTTGACATGCCGCGACATCTGCTTCATTCTGCGTATATCTTTCCAATATGGTTGTCGTCCACACTATTAATGTGCTTATCAGCACCACTTTTTTTAGCAAAATTAATTAGTAAAACATTAGTATATTTGTAAAGTATTAGTATAAAACAGTTAAGTGCTGAATAAGTATAACAAAAATTTTAGCTGAAAACACGATTTTAGCAAAAAAATTTGCTAAAAATAGTATACCTGATTTACTAGACGTTTTACTAACTTTTGTACTAACTTATTTTTTTGAGTGTACCCTTCATAAATTTTTTATACACGGACCGTAAATAATATCCAATGCGCTTTTGTCAATTGGTGAGCTATCACAGGAAGCACAAGAGCCTAGAAACAAGATGATAATGATTCATAATAATGATAATGAATGATTATTGTGATGATGTTGAAGATATCTAAAGCTATTATCACAATAATAACCAAAAAGGATTCAAATGCATATATATGTACATATCATTTTCTCTTCTTTTTTAAATAAAAAAATATTTTCTTGCCATTTCTTTCAAAAACCATATTTTCCCACTAAATAATGTATAGTTATTCCAAAAAAAATTGTATATCAATAATAATTGGCTTCCCTGAATTAATCCTCAATTTACCTATGTTTCAACCCACTGTGCGACGGACAGGAAAAACCATGAAACAACATATTTTTTGTAACAAAAATGCGAAAAAACTTCTAAGAATGTTCGATTTAGAACTTCTCTAAAGGTTTCTTTGCGAAAAAAATAAACGACACAACTTTAACAAAACAAAATTTTAAATTCTACAATAAAATTATAAAAGACAGGAGCAAACCAAAAGTGTAAAAGGTAAAAAACAACAAAGTCAATATTTTTTAAAGATAGGAAATCTTAACAAAAATTTACACGAGCGCTCGAAAACTATAAATCCAAAATTTGTAAAATAGCCAAAAACTACAAATTACTTTTCTCTGGTTTAAAAAGAACAAATTTTCCGATTTTTTTTTTTTAATATTATATAAATGTTTGAAATTTTTTTTCGGGTTTTATTCGACATAAAATTGTTTGTTAACGGTCACTTTGATGACCTTAAAATGAAAAATCATACTTTTACTGATGTTAAAGAAGTTTTAATTTGGAAAATTCTGAATCATATTACATAGAAAAAATTCAAAATTTATATGTTTCATATCCTAACTTTTTGGATAAAAATCCAAAAATCTTCAAAAATTCAGAAAAACTACTTTAAAATTTACAAAAGTGTTCAAAAATCGAGGGCTGGATCCGCCACTGTTATATTTCATTTCGATCATATATTCAGTGCATATATAATATATTTGTAAATTTATAAATACTACTAACAGGGAACAAAATGTATATTTAGTTTGTATGCTTTGGTTCTTTTGCAGACTGTATATGAAATTATTTTGTGTTGGTTTCCTAACCATAAACTTGTTCTTAACGAAAATAAGATCATGTAAATGACTATTTTTATGACAAGTGCAACATGATGATGTTGTGTGTCAGCCTTCATAAAATGTATTATTTTCTGGTGTCTATTTGGAGGAGGCGTGCGTGCTAATTCCATTTATACGTGGCACTTCCAGTCAATCATAAAACAACATGCATCAACATTAATATCGTTTTTATTTTTAGGTTTTTTTTTTTAAATGCGTTTTCGTGTATTAATTTTGGGGGTAGTGGAGATTGGTAAAATAATGAATAGTGATTATCGAGTATCGAGTATTTGTCATTTCTTTTTTGATACTCGATACTTAAAAAGTAACTACTCGATATGTTCTGAGTTGTATTTGGACAGAAAAACAATACAAAAATAGAACTCCGCTAAAATAATTGGCATTAAAATACAACTCTGCTACAAGAAAAAATCAAAGGTGAAAATTTTAAAGAAAAAATTTAAAAAACTATAAAAAAAATTTAATAGTTTGTAAAAAATTTAAAACATATTTTAAAGACTTAAATTTACAATAAAAGTAAAATCCTGTGAAAAAAAAATTAAAAAATTAAAATTTTATTTAAAAAGTTCAAAGTATCGAGTATCCAATTTAAAAATCTCGGGTAGTTGTCGAGTCGTATTTAGTGTTGAAAAGTAACCGAATTTTCCAGCACTACTTTCTGGAGATCATAAACAATTAATTCTAACACAAATAAAAATTTTTTAAATGTTTTCAATTTTTGTATTTGAGAGATTTAGTATTTGAGGAAATAAGAGTTTCTTTTTTTGGAGAATTTAAAGAATCTGTTGCGAGTGATTAATGCTAATTGAAAATGAAATAAATAGGAAATAATAAAATGTTCATGACATTGGCAATTAAAGTGGATTTTGTTTTAAAAGATAATATGGAACCACTGCATGTGCATAGGAATTTTGGAAAATATGTTAAATTCGTTAGGGGAAAATAATTTTGTTTGAAAGCCACAACATTTTTTACTAAAAATTTATATCAAATCAAAGAGCACATGCTTTTATCAACATTTTTGAGGTTATATTAAAAATATTAGTTTTATCTACACTAAAAGATTTTATTTCATGATATTAATGAATAGTTTTATAAAATTAATAAATTTTTAATTAATTAATTTTAATAACATTTCTAGTGTTTTCTAAAAAGAATTCATATGTCTCAGGAAAATTCCGTTGGTTGAAATTATATAATACATTCTCTCCATATATGCTCATTAACTAGAAAAATGTCATATGTCAAAAAAATCAGTTTTGAGTTAATGATGCAGATTTACTCGTTATATCATGATTTATATTGCGGAAAAATTTCATAGTAATATCATCTATACTTTTCGCATTAGAAGAGAATGTATCTTCTTTTTTCTACAAAGGGAATGCAAAGAAAATATACTTTATCTAAATACCCTGCAGGAAGCTTGGGGTCAAGTGTCTCCAAGTCTCCACTTTTGTCTACTATTTTGTTGACATTGTCAACTAACCGTCTACACTTTTTACTTATTAACTCACTAGTAAATTTTTGGTTCCAATGTCTACATATGGTAACACATGTGGCCCCATAAGAACTAACGAGTCCCTAGTGAATCTTTGGTCCAATGTCTGCATATGGTCCCATAAGAACTACCTAGTCACTAGTGAATCTATGTTTCTAATGGCTACATATGGTGCCATAAGAACTACCTAGTCACTAGTGAATCTTTGGTTCCAATGTCTACATATGGTCCCATAAGAACTACCTATTCACTACCTAGTCAATAGTTCTAATGTCACTAGTGATTTTCAATAACACGTACATGTTAATGTCTATAGCAAATTACATTGCCTGGGGAATATTTGGTTGGTAGTACTGGTGACACAGTCAAAAGTGAATCAATACTGTTTCACTATTGACATTTCCTACAGGGTAATTATACTCAATCTAAAATAATTATTTTTTTTTTAAACTTTTGTGAAATTTTGACTTTGACTATTTTCTGATTCTTAAGCACATGGAGGGTAACAAAAATTCGGCTTTACCGACTTTAATGATATACCGTGTTTTTAATGGTTTGAAACTATAACAGCGAATACTATTATATGATATCTTAAGTTTAAACCTGGCCATACAGCTGGATCAGAAACAGAAACTCCTGTTCTCTGGAGTTAATGAAAATTTATAATTAACAAAATATTTAAAGTTTTTATATGACTCGTCCTTTTTTTGATTTCTGTTTCATTTTAAGGCCTCTGTCCATCGACCTAGACATGTGGGTATAAAACGAAATGAAAATAATGTTGCTGCCACCACTACAACGGAACTACGGCAGCCATTATACATGCACCAGCGAATACAATGGCAATGCAAAGGCCGACATATCAGCAATATCAACAACAAAGAAGAATGCAATTTCAGCAACAGCAACAGCAGCAACAACAACAACAGCAAAAACAAATGCATTCACAACAACCCTATCAAATAGTAAATATAGGAGGAAATGTTCAATTGAATGTGCAGCAACAACAAAAATTACAAAAATCTATGGCTTTCAACAACGAAATGCAACAACATCAACAATTGCCTCAACAACAAGGAGTAAATCAGTCACAATATTTAACAGCGAATTTAGTAAACACTAATACTAATGCAAATCGTTTAAGTAATGGGCATTTACAGCAACAGCAACAACAACAATCACAACAACAACCCACTAACAAATCCCGCATACCAATACAACATCAAAAGATGCCATTACATCAACAACAGCAGCAACATCAACAACATCATCAGCCAACAACATTCAATCATATTTCCAAAAAATGCCACAAATCTATTGAATGATATTTACGAACGTAACTTGTTGAGTCATACAACATTTTTAGATAATGAACAGCAGCAAAAACACCAGCAGCAACAACAACATCAATTACAGCAACAACACATGTTACAACACCAGCATCAAATTATGCAACAGCAACATAGAAATATAAGTAGAGCTCAAATACCATTGCCAGCAAATTTACAAAATTCTCAACAAATTTGGATACATAAAGCTCCTAAAGCTCAAATGAAATTGCCACCTCCACCTCCAGCGACAGGTGTTATACAACAACCACCCACTGAATCATCAACATATCAACAACAACATTTTCAACTATCCGATTCTTATGTAGATCCAGTCGATACCAAAAAACATTTCTTATTTGATGCTCACAACCATCAAGCTCCTCCTCCGCCAGCTCCTTTAAATCATGTTTATGAAACTATAAAAGAAAGGCCAGTTCGGCCACCACCACCGCCACCACAACGCAATCAAAATATGAATAATCCACCACCTTTACCGCCCTCTAGATTACTTAAAAAGAAATTACTAGCCTCAGCGGCAAATCATGGTACCACTGGAAAAACTCATAAATCTCATAAGAAATCTTCACATGATAAAGATCCTGACAAGAAATCCCATAACAAAATGTTACATACGCAACCTCCAGCCTATGTGGCACCACCACCTCTCCTAGCCAACGGGTCTAGCAAAACGTCAGCCCAATATCCCTATAGTCTACAACAAAGAACCAAAGCGGATGGAGAACATAGATCTATGTTGTATCAACAATTAAGAGAACAAAATTTAAAAGCAGCAGCAATTGCATAAAAACCAACAACCAACTGAAGTGAATGAAAAATTACATCCATCTACAGTCCACAACATGCAAAAACATGTTTCAACCAAACAGTCTCAACAGCCAGTAACTACTCGTGAACTTCCTTTGGGGGCTCATGATGAAAATTCTATCATCACACCAACACAAAATAATAATAATCCCATCTCCTCGAATATCACAGCCAACACCCACAACACTCTTTCATCTATCAATGATATGTTAGCCGATGAAAATGATGTCCCACTTTCTGTTGAACATACTTTACAACAGGCCGGGCTATTGCCACCTGCGCCCAACTCCTCCAATGCCAATTCAACTCTTAACAATATCAACAACAATAATAATCGCAACAATAGACCTTCCGCTTTGCCTATCGTATTTGAGGAGGATACTGGTGAATTTCAGGATGTTTTAGTCCTTGAACAAGATGGTACAGCAAAGTTACCATATCGTCATGGCAAAAAAATTGAAGTCAGTCTTGAAACGGCACAGGCTATGGCTGCTGCTGCCTATTATGCAAGGTGAGTACATCAACTACCATTGCTAGTGCTATATAGTATATAAGAGGGTAGATTTGTAAGTCAGTAGAATTTTAAATAAGAATTTAGTTAGTACACCCAAAGCCCTTGGGACAAGGATTAAGTATAAAAAGTGATCCGATTCTAGTATTACTGTCGGCACTGTGACACGATTTGAGTATTTTTTGTTATGAATCGAAAGGTTATTCCAATCGGATCCTTTTAAAGAGACCTCTTTCTTGAACATGGTGCTGTCTTAGGAGGGTACATTTAACCCTTGTTATATTTCGCATACCTAACCTAAACCAGTTTTGTGACATGTCATAGCGTAATCCAGTGACATATTCTAACAAATGTTACCGAATTGTGGTTTTGAGGAAAGTTGAGGTTTGTGACATGTCACATCGAGTCAATTTTCCTCCTATGAGACCGCCGTTTAGAAGTAACAGGTCCGTTCTAAGTCGATGTTGTGACAGTTCGTCTGAGTTTTCAATAGGGAAGATACTTCGTTGGGTAAAAATTTATTAAATTCCCAAAATTAGAAAGAAACACATAAATAAAGATGGAGATCGCAATAAGCATAATATGGTTTTTCACTTATAATTTTCCTCTTATGTAAAAATTTAAAACTTTTATAATCAAGTTAGATTTGAAAAACGTGTCAAAAATCATGTACTTTTCCCAGTAGAGAGATATTGGCTCTTTGTTAAACAGTTATGTCAACCATTACACGTATTGCCAATAATGTCTAAAAGTTTTCCAAAAAAGTTACCGTCATCAAACCAAACCTCTAGTAAAAGACTTAAATGGGATTTTTTAGTTCTTACCTATAAATTGTAACTAAATTTGTAATTTCAGAAATTCTTTTAATGTTAACATTGATGAATGCGTTAGAAAGTTATTACGAATTTTTCGTGTTACACTTATATCGGTTTAAGTCTTTGCACAGACTCACACAATTTGCAAAAATCAAGGCACTGAGACTGGAGTACTGAGGCACTGAGACTCTGAGACTCTCTTCGTAGGTATTTTCAAAAATCTAGCCTAAACGAGTATCTACGCTAAATGCCGAACGTAAACACTAACTTTTAAGTTCCTAGCTTCATTTATATTAGCTAGTTTGATACATGTATTTCGATTTGGCTAAATATCTCATCAGAACCCAAATGTTTTAGAAAAGCTAGAGCCTCCAGAATAGGCAGAGCTTTAACAAAACAACCTTTTAATCATCAATTTTGCTGCATTTTTATCTTCTTAGTAATCAAACATGTATCAAGGGCCATTTCCCAACCAGTATCATTACATTACCAAACATTTTCTATTTATATAAAAACATTTTAGTTTTAACTCTGGCTCAAGTAATATTTTTTACAGTTTTATCAGTTTTTTGTT
Organism: Delia radicum; assembly: GCA_021234595.1. Lineage (NCBI taxonomy): Eukaryota > Metazoa > Arthropoda > Insecta > Diptera > Anthomyiidae > Delia > Delia radicum. The sequence goes on along the minus strand of CM037854.1, from coordinate 17,196,651 downwards.
TTTATATATATCGAAATTATTTGTAATTTATAACGAACTTTCAATCTCCGTATATTTACAAAAATAAACCAAATCAAACATATTAGCTAGGTTGATACCAGTATTTCGATCTGGCTAAAGATCTCATCAGAACCGAAAGTTTTGGAACAGCTAGAGTCTCCAGAATATGCAGACCCTTAACAAAAAACGTATTAATCATACATTTTGTTCCATTTTTGTCTTTCTAGTAATCAAACACCTATATAGGGTCATTTCCTAACATGTGACTAAAATTTTAAGACCAACAATGTTCTATTTATATAAAAAAAAAATCAGTTATTACTATTTTGTGTTTATATACATTGAAATTATTTTTAATTTATAACGAGCTTTCGACCTCCATATATTTCAAAGTGTAAAACAACTTTAAGGTTCATTATTAAGAAACCCACTTTTGAGAAAACACAGGAGAGATAGAGTAGTTTCTTCTAAACAATACACATCACAGTTAGTGGGAAGTAGTTACTTTGTAAAGTGTGAGCCCAAATAAACGTTAACACACATTTTTCCTTATAACTTTTATTTTGCGATGGATTATTCATCAGACGATGTTTGAAAAATGTGTCAGATAATAAAACTTTTTGATTTGTCAAAATTAATTGTATAGTTAGTTCACAATAAATAATCAAAAGTAATGCTATAAACACATAGACGACTGCAGCTACACGACTACAGCCTGTCAAAAATAAAATACACACGTTTATATGAAAACGATTATTTTGGCACCAACACAACTACACGGCTACCCGACTACTTTTGCCGCTGTAGTCAACTTAGGATAATTTCTATTTTTGTTGGCTGCAAAACAAAAATAGTGTTGACAATAAAACAAAATATGTAACAAATTAGTGCTTAAAAATATTTTATTTTGTTAAACACAAAAAACGTCGCAACATCAAATGGTATAATTGCATTAATATTCAAGAGGGGTTATATAAATTTATTTTCAGGTTATAATAATGTATTATAAATAAGTAATTGTATTTTTAAGTGAACTTTATATACGTGTCTACAACCAAGCATGTTGTTCTATTTTAATAACGAAAAAAAAAGATGTAATTGGCACTACTGAAACAAAAATGCATTTGTATCAGGGATGTTAAATGGAGTTTTCAATTTTGTACCAACATCCAAAAAAAATTGTACTTTTTGGACGTTGACGGTACCATTTTTTTTAAATTTATTAAAACAACAAAAAAAAAATACATAAAAATTCTCTTGTACAGAAAAAAAAAAACAAAACCTTCCAATAACATACATTATATGTATGAATAAAATAAGGCATAAAAAAGTCTTATGAATATATGAGACCAAATCATGGAATTATTTGTTTAGTTAATAAACTATTTGGAATTTCTACATCATAGCAGCATAAATTTGTCGCTCTTAACCAATCCTTAGTCTGTATGAGACTTGATAATGTTGGCTAATGTAGTCTGTTTCTTTCCTTAGTTTTTATTATATTTTGAAAAGAAAAAAAACTCTTTCCACATTTGCAGACCAGTGTGGAATGGATAAAACTCCAGCAACGACTAGAAATGTCTGGAAACATATTGACATTCAGTTCATTTTGAAAATTAGCTACTACCGACCAAAAACTACAAACGTTTTAATTTTTTAACGACTTCAGTTAAAAAAATTTTAGTTTTTACTCTGGCTCAAGTAATATTTTTACTAAGAAGACAAGAATGGAGCAAAATTAATGATTAATCGGTTTTTTGTTAAAGTTCTGCCTATTATGGAGGCTATAACTTTTCTAAAACATTGGGTTCTGATGAGATCTTTAACCAGATCGAAATACTAGTATTAACCTAGCTAATATGTTTGATTTGCTTTATTTTTGTAAATATACGGAGGTTGAGAGCTCGTTCTAAATTAAACATATATAAGATTGTTTGGAATTTTCTTTCATTTCTTTAACAATAATTTAATTTTCGTTTGAGTTTGAATTTTAACGTCTTTTTCAGACAATTGCAGTTAATACTATAATTAATATGCAATTTTATTTAATTTAATTGTGAAAGGCGTGGTAGAGAAGAATGAGTGTATTTTCTAAAAATCATAACTACATTGCAAATATTCAATTTTTTCTGAATCAGACTGCGCAGTTTCTGGTATTGAACGTTCGTCAGTGACCCTGTTTTTTTGAATTTTTGAATAATGTAATATTTGTTATGTTTTTATTTGTTCGATTGCGTCTATATGAAATTTTTCTGTGCAATCACTGACCGTGGTATAGATAAACTGATTTCTAATGCCACATGCACTCGCACTACACGTTAGACAGAGCGCTTTAGCCCTCTGAGCTATAGTTAGGTCGAGTTTTGTTGTGATTAAAACTAGTTTTATTCAATACACGGTGTTTTTGTTCTTGCATACATAATCTGAGAAGTACAACTCCAACAACACAACAGTTCTATTTTTAGAAACTCACCTCACTCTAATGTCCACTGTTTTCCCATATGTTATAAGTGATGCCATATCTATATATCAATTTTCACTTCTTCAGAATTTTAATAAATTCAAAATAAAAGTGAAGTTGGCTGCAACAAGTGTCAATATATGTAAGAGCTGCCAGATAAATTTTGTAAAAAATCGTAAATTTTTAATCGATATTAAAAAAAAAAAAATTGCCAACTTTATTCTTCAAAATCCTTAAAATGATGATAAATCGTAAAATCTGGCGGATATAGTCGCATATATTTTAAGAGCTCATTACATAAAACGAATAAATGCAGTGAAAAAGGACACAATAACAATTTGTTTGCTATACTAAAAATTCAAAAAGGGGAAAAATTAAAAATTTTTAAATTGTACCAAATGAGTCGCGGTAGTACCACGGTACTTTAGAAGGTCAAAATGTACCAAAAAAAGTACAATTGTACCAACTTTAACATCCCTGATTTGTATAAAAAACAGCTGTTGATATTTTTAAATTGAATCGTGATCAGCTGTTTACTATGCTGCTGTCGTTTCCAAAATAATAAGTAGCTGACCACACGGCGACGATTGCAGTCGACGGCATTTGCAGTCGTGTAGCTCTGCAGTCTGCTGTGGTCTATGTGTTTATAGCATAAGTGGGTGAAAAAGTTTTTCAAGTTGGTTTTCCAAAAAAATGACGAAAAAGTTACACGTATCCAATCAGTTTATTTTAAATGTGGTAGTACAGTTTAACAAGACTAGGTCCTTGGGAAACTGTTAATAAGGAAAACAAAGAAACCCATGAACACTTCCAAGGCCAAAAAAGTAGAAAAGATTTTGAGAGCTGATCCAAAGGTTTCTGCCAGCGAAGTAGCACGACGCTTGCAATGTTCGAAACATTTTGTGCGCCAAGTTAAAAAAAATTGGTGGGCTTAGTAGATTTAAAGTGCAACAAGCTACGGGTAGGAATGCAGAGAAGAATACTGAAGACGAAAAACTAAAAATACTAAAATTTTTTCTTTTAAAAATTCGAATGTGATATTATGGACGAAAAAGTTATGTATTTGCGAATTTTTTCACAGCTTCCCGGGCGGAAGTTTTATACAGCGGATTGCGTTAGAGGCATCCCGGAATAGTACTATTTAAATGACTATTGCAATTTCCAAAAAAAGTTATCAAATCTATTTCCAACTTTCGATATACATAAGTGGTCAGAAAAATCACAACAGAAATTGCTTATGGGAGGCATACAGACTATAAAATCTTTATAAAATTTGAATTAATAAAATGTTTTATTTTAAACTACCGCTTAACTCAGTCTCTATTAAAGAAACTTTGTGTGAACGTTTGTTTGGGCTCACACTTTACTATGTTGTCAATGTTGGAGGGTGGGTACTAAAGGGTAGCACGAATATCTTGCAATACATTCGCAAAACATTTTTTTTTACAACAAATTTTTTGTTTTGCTCTAATCATATTAAATCATGAAACTTATAATAATATGGACAAAATTAAAGTATCATATGAAAAAAAAAACTTTTTTTTTAGTGAATTAGTCAGTTTTTTGCTATTTTCGTCTCTGTTCTGGAATCATATTCCGCAAAAATAAAACTAATTCATATGTCTTGGTGTTCTTGAATTGACTTTCACTATTTTTTATGGGAATTGAATTCGCCAAAGTGTTCGGGAGCAAAAGTAATTAGTAAGCACTTTTTTGTTATATGTTGTTTGAAGAAAAAAAAACTTGGTTTATACAATTTAGAATTATTTTTATTCATTTCAAGCAAATATTCAAAGTTTTAGCATATTCAGCAATAAAAAAAATGTTTTAGAAAACATCTAAAAATAATGCTCATTTACTACAAGACTGTCATAAGTCAAAAAATACGATTTTTGAGTTAATGATGCATATTTTTTAATTACATCATGCTTTATATTGTGTAAAAATTTCATATTAATATCATGTATACTTTTCGAGATATAGGATAATATATTTTAATTTTTTTTTAATATGGGTGCAAAGAGTATACTTCATAGAGAAACTGTGCTACTCACGAGTCTGCTGATAATTAGCGAATTCGCACACAACTCTCATTAAGAGAAAAACATATTTAAACCCCCTATTTATAAAAAACGTGACCAAATAAGTAGAGAAAGGGTCGACCGAGGCACATATGGATTAAAAACTTTAAACTCGTTTTCTGCAAAATCGTGTTATTTGAGTTATGTAAGTCTTGCAGTAAATGAGCCATATAATTTTTTTTTTGGAAAGTACACGCAAATTTCTGACAGTTATTTAAAATGGACCTTTTTCAGATAATAACCTTTCTGGTGGTTAAAAAATATACTTTTATTTTTAATTTTTCTTTATATTAGTTGCAATTATTTTGCTTTAATTCTATCTTAAAAAAAATATTTCTATCAAATCACAAATTTTCCTTAAATTCACATCTATTTTTGCAATTTGACGACTTAAATTTTGTATGTGCAAAAAATCTTGAGGGTTTGACAGCTAAATTATTTTGTTTTACAAAAACTTTGAAAGAACCAAAACGATTACACACCGATTTTTCAATTCTACGGATTTGAAAAATTTTACTTTTCTAATTCCAGAACATAGACATTTAAGTATAAAAAATCATCAAAACTGGCATCACAACACGCTAGAGAATATTTTTCATAACATTCATGCTACCCTTTAGTGGGGTACATTTAATTAGATTTTGTGTAACAATTACCAAAAAGTGTGATGTATTCAGTGAAAGTAAGTAAATTGGTAACATAAACGACAAATCATGGATGGGGTGTAGAACAATTCAGAACTGTTAATTAAGTGCATTGCAGTGTAGTCGTTTTCTTTTTTGTTAAATTGGAGGCTTTTGTACTCTGTTCTTTAGCCGCCAGTTTTACTATTTTTTTCAATTTTACTTTGTTGTTGGAGATATGCATACAGATTAGTAGTACCTTAATAGAGGATAGTAACCATTTTCTAGCCATTTTCAGTTTCTTTTGTTCGATATTTCAATGAATACAGTTCGTAAGACAATAGAGCATAAAAATCGTTCTAAAATTGATGAAAAAGCGTTAAGGAAGTAAACTAAAAGAGATGTTAAGCGAAGATTAAAATCGGTTTATGCATTTTACGTAAATATTTTGTAATTGCTTTTCGCATAGATTTACAGACTGTATTGTTGTAAGATGTTGGGGTTTTTAATACTAGAATTTTGTGAAAATAGTTCTTTTGAAATGGAAAATTTAAAGCTAAAGAATTTAACGAGTATTTTAAAACAAAAATTATTTTTCTTTTTATGAATTTATAGATTTAAATTCATAGCACAATTAAAAAAATTAAATTCAATAAGTGAACCACTTATTTTAAAAGCAGTATTAGTTGATTTAAAAAAAAAAAACGTAAATAACGATGAAGTTTCATAGTATTCAAACGCTTCTGTTCTTGGTACACTGATAGAATTCTCCTTCATAGTATTAATGAAACGATTTCATTAAAATCGATTCATTCGTTTAATGAAAAATTTCATTAACTGAATGAAAAATGATTAATATTGGTATTTTTTTCATTAAAATTTTTTATGATTTTTTCATAATTTCATAAAAAAAATTCATTAAATCAATGAAAAATTTTCAAATTTTTTTCAATAAAATTTTGACTTGTAATAAGAAAACAAAAAATTATTTTTGTACTATCATTTTGAAATAAAAAAAAAACTGAAAAATTTCTTTTAAACAGAATTAACCAAAACTTTGATATAAATAATTTTTTTTATTAAATTTGCCTAGAGCTAACAGTTTTTGACGAATTTGAATAGTTGGTCACTCACTAAATTCCAGGGAACAGATTCTCCAAGAAAAACGATATAGTTTTGTTCAAAACGAGACCTAAATTGTTATCGTTTTGACGATGTTACACAAAAACTTTATGCTAAACGATAATATATTTTTGTTGTTAACAATATTTAACATTTTTATCTAATATGGTCGTAATTTAACTACAACAAGTGGACTATAATCGTCGATCGTTCTACAGATTTCCAAGCCAGATCGATAAAAAATTACATATTTTGTACCGACATATAAGAAAATATGTCATCTTTTAACACAAATTATAAAAAATGTAAAGAAAGATTGAACAATTTTGTAAAAATAAAACAATAAATTAAAATTGGTTTTTTTAGTTCAGCTTTTAATATTTTAATGCCTGTTAATTATATTTAAAGGATTTTTTCAATCATTAAAGTTCTTAATATACATAATTTAAAAAAGTACAATAATTAAAATGTTTCTTTTCAAAATTTGAAATTTTCGATCTGGACTATAATCAGCTACTTTTCAAATTTTATCTTTTTCGAGTTCGTCAAAAATTATGAGCTTTAGCAACGATTAGGCTAGGATTAATGAAAAAAATTTCATATACTTTATGAAATTTTCATTGGGTCAATGAAAACATTAATTCAAATTGATTTAATGAAACACCTTTCATTGACTCAATGAAACGTTTCTTTGGGGACTTTTTTATGAAAAAATTCATTGGAGTAATGAAGGAATTCATTAATACTACGCACAAATTTCTATCAGTGTACAAGTATTTTTTGTCAAAATGTTAAAGATAGCTGAATTTTTCTGCAAATACAATATTTTCCAAATTCGAAATGCATTTTTCAAAGCAAATTTGATAACACAATTTGATAATTTACGGAAACGCAAAGTTTAAAATTTCTTGCAAAAACAGTTTTGAAAATATTTTCGCAATAAATATGTAATTTGAGTTTATTTATAATAATTATGTTTTCTCGACCTTTAATCGTGCAATGAAAATTATTCAAGTTCGAGGTCATACTCTATATTTCTTTATTAGGATATTATCCTAACAAATAATCTATGGAGTTATTGTTTTCAAATTATTAATTGACCACCACTAAGGAATGTGTGATAGATATATTTCGGGAATTTACCAGGTTCCCATCTTCAGAACACGTTTTGAAAGAAATTTGTCTAAAAGTATAAATAAATTTAATGTTTCCTGATTAGAAGTGTACACTCAAAAAAAAAGTTAATAAAGCCAGCAAAAAATGTTGCTGAGTCAGCAAAATTTAGTCAGGAGGGTGCTTGAAAAAAAATTGCTAATGTCAGCAACATCATTAGTAGATTTCGTTTTTTTTAAATGTTTTGCCAATACTTAGTTGATTAAAAATTAAAAATTCATTGCCAAAGTTAACAAAATTTTTGCTCAAACAAAACTCAAAAAATTTGTAGTAAAATTATACTTAAGTTAATTTATTTGCTGAAAATCCTAAACATTTTTTTGTGATTCTTTTAAAAATAATTTACAATGAGTTACAAAATATAATGTAATATCTGAAAATATATAGAAATAATTATATATAACATAAACAAAATTATCCTTCAACTATTTACATTATTGTTTGTCTAAATAATGGCATCTTTTAAAACAAGACAAATGCTGTAGATAGTTCAAGAAACGATAAAATAATAATTTTTGACATATAACATATGACAAGTAGTTGGACAATATTAAAATGTGAGTAGTTAAAAAATATTTTTTTTTTTAAAGTATTTAACACTGTATAGACTATAAATTATTAATTCACTTTTTGTATAGAGCCAACGAACCGCGATTTGGCGTATCATATGCTTGATACCTTCATGTCAATTTTTTTTTACACTGCTTTTTTTTTTTTTTTTTATTTATTTTCCAAGTACAATTATAATTCAAAATAATGTAGGTCTCAGCGCCTTATAGGCATTATTGAGGCGAGCTGGCAAATTTACCTAGGTGTACATGTTATAAGTTATTTTACTCAAATAAAATTAATTTTACAAAAATAGAAAGCATTTATTTACAATAGAAGCGTTTCGAGGTTTCCAGTCAAGTAGTCTTTAAGATTTGATTTAAAAATCACAATTATATTTATTGGTTTTTAAGCTACCAGGCAACTTGTATTCAAAAATACCCATATATTCAATACGCTGCTTTGTAGTTTCTAATCTGCATCGTTATATCCAAAGGTTCTCCTGGTTTCTTTTATTACATACAGATTGGTTTTGAAGAAAATTAACGGTGTGATAACCTATATTGTGCAAAGACTTATATATATACATATATATATACACATATATCATTGATCGGCAAAATTGACTTACAAACAATATTATAAAGCGATAGTGTTGCATAAGTAATAGGTAAATTGCGTACTCTTTTTAGTGCCCTAATTTGCATACCCTGTATCGCTTTTAATACTGTTATAGCCATATAATTAACGCTTGATATAACAAGAGCTTAGTTTTCTTATTAAGTACGAATTTTAATTTATATAATATTCCAATAGCAGGTGCTATCTTTCATTTGATTTCACATATATGTTCATCCCAAGAAAGGTTACTTTGCAACGTTATTCCAAGGTATTTCACTGCATGCGTTTCGTAAAAAATTTTCTTCAGTGCATTTGGCTCCTAACATTTTCATACACTTTTTGGCATAAAAGACCCCAAAAGTTCTCAATTGGACGTGCTTTTCGGACTTTTGCAGGATTTTTGTATTTAGGTTAAAAAGTTATGTTTTTTGCATTAAGCCATCCGAACATCTTTTTGCAATAATGACAACTTGCTAAATCTGGCCAAAATAATATGTCGTCTTTAGAGTGCCTATCTCTGATCAGTTGTTCCAGTTTTACTAAAGATTTTTTAATGTTAACATCCGCGTTTACAGCCATACCTCTCGAATCTTGGATCTAAAGTTGTGATATACGTTTTGCCGAAATGGCTGCCCACACTAGTACTTTTGGTTTAAACTTCGCTTTGGCCGAATACCGTACCTTGTCGGGAGTTTTTTTTTTTCAACTCTTCAAAATATAGTCCAGAATTTATACTTCCGTTGTTCCAAGCAAAAGAAAAGTGTTTCTCATCATCCAAAATTATTTGAACATTTTTTTCATGGAGTTTTTTCTCAGTTGACTGCATTTTGTTGATATTTCTCACAATTGTTTTGTTACCATATTTGGGTACTGTCTTCCTCTTGCAATGATTCACGTTCATTTGAAGTACGTTTTTGCGAATTGTATCCTTGGAAACGCGAAATTTTTTGGCCAACTTACAATTTCATTCCCCAATTTAATGATATTTTTTATATTTAACAAGCTCAGCTGCGGTAAATATTTTTGGACGTCCTTTCTTTTTATCCCATTTGATGCCACCCAATTTTCAAACCGTTTGAATATGGAATATATTGTGCTACGTGGTACTTACTCCTTAAGTAAATTATATAACACTTTCTTTTTAGGATACCGTCCAAGCATGTCATAGACATTTTTTCTTAAACTGTTTTGTTCAATCACTTTTATTTGGAATGTTTTCATTTTGTAATATTTACAATAATATTTACAAAAATATAAAGATATGCCGACTTAGCAGTAATTTATATTTGAATTTTATCCATTTACTTAGTTGACATTTGTTACAACCCTTTTTGTTTGCAATAATAGAAAGGAAACATAAAAAATTATCTAAGAAGTATGTCCTTGTCATTCGCTTTAGCCTGTCTACCTTAACGTATGTATATTTGTTTGCAATTAGACCACACTACATTATTAATCACTATAAACATTTAGTTAACAAATAAACCGTTAATCTTTATTAAATTCATAGATTATTTTGTCTTTAATTAACATACAATGACTTTCACAAGCCGGCGACAACACAAAATTTAAGTTGTTTTAACCCACAATTTTGTTTTATGTATGAAAAATAAATACAAAAATCTTCCATGGTTGATTTTTTTATACGTCTTACAAGAGTTGTTCTTTTTAGTATAATTTTCATCTTCTCAACTACATCTTGACATGCCTCGACACCTACTTCGTTCTGCGTATATTGTTCAATCTGGCCCAATTTTTTTAGCAAAAAAAATTTGTAAAACAATAGTAAAATATTAGTAAAGCATTAGTTCAAAACAGTTAAGCGCAGAATAACTAAAATTTTAGCAGAAACCATAATTTTAGCATAAAATTTGTTGAAAAATAGTATACTTGATTTACAACACGTTTTACTAACTTTTCTACTAACTAATTTTTTTAAGTGTCTTAAAACATTGTTGATATGATATTTTCTGCAATAAATAATGGTTTGGTTTTTTTTCATTCTGAATTTAATCCTCCTCATTTTGAAAATCAAACGAGTGATGATTTTTTGAACAAAAATAGAATATTTTCAATAACTCCATTAAAAATTGAATTTTGTATGCCATCTAAAGGCACGCTACAAAATTTCAAGCTACATTTACGAAATAAAAACTTAAAAAAAATAAGCAAAAACATAATAATTTTTCATAATTTTCCATTTTATTTCTCCCCCATTCATAATTATTTTTTTGGATTTTATGGCATATAAACAAAAATCATGTTATCGAGTTTATGGAAGATGCGTATCTAGAAAAATATAGATGAACCATTACACTATTTGTAAATCATAATGTCGACACAATTTTTTCACACTTCATGTTTTAGCTACTGAAAAGCGTTAAAAGAGATAAATTTAATAAAATGATGAGTGTTTTAAGTATAAATATAAAAAAGGGCAAATATAGTAAAAATTTTAATTAATAACTTTGACAGCTTTTAGAGACACAAAAAAAAAAAATCAGACATCTACCTAAAAGACATTGAAGTGTGTACTTCATGTACTATTTATGTATGAAAACGATAAATTGGATGTACATCAATGTTAAAGGGAGTTTATGATAAGTACCTAGAGGAAAATTTTAAGGGATTTATGTGAAAATTATTAACGAGTTTCATAGTTGTAAAATACTGGATATTAAAAAAATTATAAGATGATATATTTTACAAAAGAGAGGCATTTATTTAGCAAGTTGATTTTTAGGAGATAAAATTTGTTTCAAACTTTTTTTGTTTTGGTTCAGGTTTCTACACACAGAAAAATTCAAAAATTTCTTTCTACAAAAATTCTTTAATTGAACCAAAAAGTTAATGGCAGTAAAAATGCAAGAAAAACTGTAATAATTTGGGAGTTCATTTTTGATAGTTAAAATAAAATAAAATCGTTTATTTTTGCGGATTTGGGAGTTTTTTAAAATTTTTTATTTTATTTTTTTTTAGTAAAAATAAAATCTTTAATTGAGTTAATTTTTTAAGTTAAAAAAATTAAACATACATTTGATTTAAAAGAAAACGGAGAAGACCGGGTTTTAACTATATGCTTAGTAGTTTTAAAGTACATATTCCTATGTTTTTAACGACAAAAGATTGTGAGTGTATGTGGGTGCCCAATCCACTTCATATAAAAAGTGTAAAACCGCTGAACAAAATCTTTCTTCTTAAGGTCGCTAAACAGCAGTATTGCCAAGTTAGGGGTTTCCCCCTAGATTTATGGGGATCTTTAGTCGTTCAGGAGGATTTTAGGGGATAAGAAGGGAGAAAAAAATCTGATTAAAAGAGATACTTTTGATTTTATAAAAATAAAAATTTCGGTTCAATTATTATTTTTTGACGTAAATAAAACTTTTTTTTTAGATTGTTAACTTTACTGCGCTATTAAAATAAAGTTGCATAGTTTTACTATTAAAACAGTAAAACTATAACGATATTAGAGTATTTTAATATTTTATTCAAAGAATTTGAAAAGAAACAAAAAAAAAAAATTTGCAGATTTTAGGAAAAATAATTTTTAGGGTGATTTTTTTTGGTCGAGTAAATCCAGGGGTTTTTGGGTAATTTAGGGGGATTTGTAAAAAAAATACTTGACAAATAGCTATAAAGCTAAATAGCTATAAAGTGTCGACTATAGGCTAATAAAAATTTAAAATATTTAAATATTATTAATATTAAATTTAATTAATTCTTCTTAGTTTAAACGAGCTTAAGATCATTTTTTTTATTAATTATTTATTTCCAATATTTCCTTTCCACCATGTGTGACTACTTCAGGGAATAATTATTACAATTTGAAAAATTGTAATAAATGTTCCCTGAAGAAGTCACCAAATGTGAAGACGAAATATTGGAAATAAATTTAATTATTTATTCATTAAACAATTATTAGAATATGAAAAATTTTAATAATGGTTCCCTGAAGAAGTCACCCAATGTGGAGACGAAATATTGGAAATAAATAATTAATAAATAATTGATCTTAAGCTCGTTTAATCTAAGAATTATTAAATAAAAGAAGATTAAAGAAACCTTAACATTTTTATTAAATTTAATACCATTCAAGACGATACATCAAATCTATAAAATATTTCGGTGATAATTACAATTATGAAGTCACATTTTTATATAAAATGGCGGTTTTCGCGATAATGCGGATTAATTTTTTTTTTTTGTAGTTTTTCGTCTTATATTATAAAGCTTTTACTATTTAGAATTTTCACTCCGCCAAAAAACGTTATCTATATGAAGTCTATTTTGTAAAACGTATTTAAATAAGAAAAGAAAAAGGTAAAATAACTCATATTTTATGAAAAATCGCCAGAACAATATTATCATTCTTGCAATGGTTATGCCAATAATTTTTATTTTGGCTTTAAGGAAGATGATTAAATTAATATATGATTTTTTTTCGTGCACACTGGCTCTTTAGACAAATATTCGAATAATTTTTTTGTTCTTTAATCTTAGCCATAATAAAATTAAAATTTTAATTCAGAATTCCTGGAGAAGGCCTGAAGAGCGTAGTTATAAGTGATTACAAATGTTATGTGAATTTTGTTTTTTAATTTGTATGTAAATTTCCGTACAAAATATTCGGGAAACTCTAAATTTTTAGCGACGATCCAGGCGTGGAAGTTCATACGTACGTCTAGTTACTTCATACGATTTTGAAGCACCTAAATGTGTAATTGGCAATTCAATTATTTAATTACCTCCCTAATATTCTTTCACATAAAATCTTGTATTGTACACATTTTGGGTGTTTCTTTAACTTAATGAAGCACAGTGCCTTCTTTAACACTCATACAAATTTTAAGTGGCATCATCTTAAGGCTTCCGTTTTTTGGCTGTTCTTTCTGCGTTCAACATTTTATGGGAGTTTAACGAAAAAAAGACACTTGATTGTACATAATGGTTTCTTGAGTTGTAAAAAGTAATTTCTAAATTTACGATTTAAGTTGTACATATTGGTCTCTCTGTTTGTATCCAAGTATCTATGTCTATTTTACAACTAAACAGTTGACAATTATTTAATTTTTGTTGTTTAACAAGGAAATTATACAGTGGTCAACCCTCATATTTAAATGAAACTTGGATATGTTTTTACGTATGCAATCTAAAGTTTAGGGATTAAAAATTGGAGTAAAAAAATACCCAATGTGAGTTTCTTTTATTTAAAAAAATATTTTTTTTGTATACCATAGGAAGTTGTTGTAGGTTTGAGTTCAAATTAGGGTTTTTAACCCGGGAATTCATGGCACGAAATTCCCGGGAATTTTGTTCCTGTTTCGTTACGTAAAGTCACATTGACGCCTTGGAGGCCAACATTGTTCGTGTTATTCGTGACAGTGTGTTATTTTCAATCATATTAACAAACAAGTGTTATTTGCAAAATAAAAGTTTGTTACCACAATTAATTAGTTTGTTAATATGACAACAATTTAATTTGGAACGTTTACACACTGCTCTTGATTTGTAAACAAGAATGCTATACCAACGTTTTTTTACGGTTAAAAAAGCAGGTATTTTTCTACCTGCGTTGTATTACGGCCTTTTGAATTTCCTTTATAAAATCGTCATTTGTTGACTTATAAGTTCAAAATTAGGGACATGTAATTTAGTCTAGTATATTATACTCAATCAAAAACTCGATTTAGATTTTTTTTTTTGGTTGCCCGCTTTTGCATTTTTGGTGACGATGTAATAATGCGTATTTAATTTTATTGAGAATGTGTCAAGGCTTTGTTCGTTTTTTGAAATTGTTTGTCCTTGAAGTGAATCTGTCCGAAGATCTTTTATACCCCTTATATATAATATAAATAAATATTTAGCAACCTTGGGTCCACAACATATGCAATAGCAAAACTTTTGTTTTCTCAAGTACTTTCCCTATGGGTAATGAGGAGTCAATTGACCTAAAAGTGACTGGTTATATAAGGACTTATCACAGGACTGGTATAATTTAATACTGAAGTGGGCTAAGCAGTGTCAATTGTCCTAAAATTACCAATCCTGTGACTGGTAAATGGAGGACATACCACTTAACCAGAATGCTTATTAACAAGAAAACGCCAGTTGGCCAGAACTTTACCCATTGGAACCTGTTTAGTTTTCGTCTATTTTACATGACATGTGCCTTTTGTCGACAGTCTTTTGGTATGCCCACAGGCATGTCTTATGGCATGTCCTATGACAAGCCAATGTTAAAACTGCAAGTTGTTTACATAGGGTAGGGTTTAGCAGAGGGCCTATCTCTCGCACGAAGGGACCGATCCTGTGGCACACGCAGAACCGGTCCCATTCCCCATAGGGTTAATACTGTATAGAAACAAATTTCATTTTCGTTAATTTTAGACATGTTTAAAAAAAAAAATTGTGTATTTTTTAAAGGCCCTTTTAACCCTATACCTGAGGATGCCCAGTGTTATTTTAACGTCATATAGGCAGTCGCAATTAATTCTTAATTAATGTGCATTTGACAAATTTAATTTAGAAAGGTTGGTGTTAAGAAGAAGAATAAACGTTTTGCTCTAAAAATCATAAACCCTATTAATTTTCAAATCAGACTAGTTTCTGCCTTTCTAATGAACAGGCGTCATTTATGATTTTTCATTTAAATTGTATTATTATTTGTGTCTCATAATTATCAGTCTGTCTCTATATGATGAATTTTTCAAAAACCTACTGGCCGTAAGAATAGAACCTGTGTTTCTTCTTACATTACAAACGTAACAATACCAAGTCATGATAGTTTAGCGATCACACCCAAGTATGGCCTCGAATGTAATGCAGCTAAATTGCAGTTTTCTTTCCTAAAGGGTCCGCCATCTAACGTTTTTATTTTTCAACTAGTGCTTATTTCGTGAATGGTAACACTTAGCTCATGTCTGATTGACAGATAATTAGTTTTATCCTTCCGCTGAACGAATGTGGTCCGTATGTTCGTTATCTTGTAAAAAAGTGAAAGAAACTGGCATCCTCATCGATAAACCAAAGCGTGAAAAGCCAAAAACAGTGCGTACATCCGAGAAGATTGCTGCTGTGGCAGAAAGTGAGCGTGAAGCGCCATCAACATCAATTCACCGTCGTACTCAACAATTGAACATTTCGGAGACATCATTGAGACGAATTTTGCATAAAGAACTTGGTATGACGCCATACAAAGTCCAATTGGTTCAGGAGTTCAAAAAAAAAAAGTTTTTTGGACCCTTTATTAGCTTTTCTGTTATTGTGTGTTATACCCAGAAGTGACAAACACTAACAAACACAGATATTCTATTTTTAGAATATTTATGCTCGGAGAGAATTATCTACTTCATAGTAATAAAGTTTTGCATAAAATCAATGAAATTGCACTGTAATTCGTCAATTGAAACTTTTTATCAAGTTAGTGCAAGTTTTCATAAAATTGTATGGAAAATATAATTTTATTGATTAGAAGTTGCAGCCATACAATGAAGAAATATCATTAAAAAACTGGTTTCATAAAAATTATAAAGCTTTTCATTAATTTTAATTCATTTTCTGAAGCACTGTATCACTGAGCTACAAAAAATTTTCATTATTTTTCGTCCAACAAAATTCTTTTTGTGTGTCCAATAATATTTCGTTTAATTTTGTATCTAAGGATTCACCTCTGTGTAGTTTCCTTGTAAGATGAGAAGTTTGTTCATTTTGCTCCTGTTGTTTTTTTTCTGTATCCAAGTTAAAGTTTTGATGTTTGATTTTTTTTTTTTTTTTTGAATAAATATATAAAGTTTTGGGATCTAAATGTAAGAGGTAGTCCTTTAGGCAGTATTTAACATCAGTTTCAAATGCCCATTAAATTGTAATTGTACCCTCGAGTATTTAGCATGCGAATGTTGTTGTTTAAAAAAAAAAATTAAGTTGTGTGTTGCCACCTGTTTTTTACTTTTGTTAAATAAACAATTAGACACGTACCAAATTTTGGCTTCTTCTTGAAAGTTTTTTATATAGAAAATTTTGTAAATTTGTTTGTTAGACCTTAAAGTAAAAGGACTTTTGAATAACTTAAGAGCTGTTGCTAAGTTTTAGAGGAAAATTTGGTAAAGCCAAATTAGTTGAAATATTCAAAACAATAATAGCTAGAAGTGCACTCTAAATAATGAGCACATTTTATTGCAAAATTTATTTCAAAAGTCCTTAAATTTTTTGTTTTTTATTCTTCAACATCTCTTACTTAAAATATTAACATTTGTTAGTAAAAACATAAATTAAATTTTCAATTATTGAAAAAATAATAATTTCAAATAAAATTTATGTATTTCTGTTGTATAACATTTTCCAGGAAGATTTTTTTCACCATCTCATCTTTGTGATGCCAACGCGTAATAACATTACATTAAATCAAATGAATTAACTTAATGAGCCAATGTTTCTTTTTCATACTCTGAAACATTATTCTTAATTTTTTTGTTTTAGTTGTTTTTCATCATCAGTTACTACAACCTTCCTAAAATAATAATAAGTTCCAAGTTGTAGTACCTAGAATTGTGACAGCAAAATAAATTACTTAATCCACTTAGAAAAGTTTACAAATTGAAGAAAAGGACAAAAAAAAAGTTCCCAAAAACACAATAAAAATATAAAACAAGAATTCTAAGCACATTTTCATCAACTAAATGACTTGTTCCAATACATAAATCCAATAGAACAGAGAAAAAAAACCTAAAAAACCACGACAAATAATATGAAAAAAAAAAATGTCAGCGAGCCGCATCTCATCAAAAAAAATGTTGAGGTAATACACAACAAATAACAAAAAAAGAAAAAAAGAAAATCCCTGGAAAACTCAAATAAAATAAAACAAATATTATATAGAAATAGTAGTCCCAATACAAACAAATTTCAATAACTTTTTTTTTCGTCCTTGTGGCTGTTGTTAAAATGAAATAAAGACAAAAAGTGAACAATTTGTTAGAGGTCGGATGATATTTTTGGTAGGAATGATGTTGTTGATGGACAGACAAACTGTAATAAATCTGCAAATTCATATATATCACATTGATTACAAAATAGGGAATACAAGAAAAAAACATCACAAACTGTAATGTTATCAAGGGTCAGCAAAAAAAAAAATAAGAAAAATCTTAAACAAAATTTATTTTTTTTTTTGGAAAACTGTATTGAATGGTAAACAGTTGTATTGAAAAACTAATTTGTTAGATTTTATAAACATTTCCTTCTACTACTTCTAAAAAACCCTCAAATGGCATTCTAAACGCTGACAATTGTTTTCCTGTATTTTCACCGTTTATAACCATAATGGTAAAAAAAAATTAAGGAAATACAAAAAAAAGTAGTTTCAAGTCATTTGCATGTAGAGTTGCCAGATGTCCTTGATTTCGCTTGATTAACAAGAACTTTTAATGCTTGTCAAGAATCAATAAAAAATATGGTTTCTCAAGAGTTTTTAAAGACCAACACAAAAAAAAAAAAACGATTTTTGATGAAGATTTCAAGAATTTTCAAAACTTTTTAACAACACCTGATGGCACACTCAAATAAAAAAGTTATGTAATGTCAGCAAAATCTTTTACTGTAAAAGCTATCTGATTTTTAGCAACAAAATTAGTAGATTCAGCAAAAGTTTTGCTAACACTTAGTGGATTAGAAATTAAAAATCCCTTGCTAAAAATTAATAAAATTTTTGCTAACGGGTTTAGTTAAGTTTTATTGTTAGTTTCGGGTCATGGGTAATGGTATTTTATTCGGTATTATGGAAGCATCGATATTATTGAATAAATTTCAAAAAATTAGAATCGTTTTTAATCATAGAAAAGATGGATTTTATTAAATTTTTATATAAAATAAGAATTTTTGAATGTGAAAATACAAATTTTATATCCCAATTATTAAAATTGCTTTTTAGATGCATGCATAGCTTAAGCTAAATTTTATATGGAGGAAAAAAAATGTTAACGTTACTGAGAGCAATGTCATTTCAAAATCCAGAAACATGATCATTTAAACGTTTTACAGAGGAAATGTTATGAATGGTTAAGGATCAACAAATGTTTCGGAAATTTTTCTGATTTTTTTTGAAGGAATACTGCAAGATGGATTTTATCATAAAAATGAGGTTATGAAAAAGTGCATGCAGTACATGAATATTGCTCAAATGCCATGTGAAATATGAAAAGAAAACCAGCTTTGTTTTTTCATTCACTTCAAAATGAAAAAACAAATTTCTAAGAAATTTTATTTTATGACCATACACTCAAAAAAAAAGTTTGTTAAGTCAGCAAAAAATTTTGCTGAGTGAGCAAAATTTTAGTCAGGAGGGTGCTTGCAAAAAATTGCTAATGTCAGCAAAATCTTTTGCTGAAAATCAGCTAGCTGATTTTTAGCAACAAAATTAGTAGATTCAGCAAAAGTTTTGCTAACACTTAGTAGATTAGAAGTACAAAAGCCTTGCTACAAATTAATAAATTTTTTGCTGAAGTTTAGTAGACTGAAAAAAACGCAAAAAATTTGTAGAAAAATTGTAATTTAGTTAATTTATTTGCTGAAAATCATAAAACATATTTTTGTGATTCTTTTAAAAATAACTTACAATAATTACGAAATATAAAAATTTTCATTTTCCCACATTGACGATATGAATTAATTTAATATCTGAAAATATATAGAAATAAATATTTATAACATAACAACAATTTCTTTCAACTACTTACATCAATGGTTGTCTAAATGATACTATCTTTTAAAGGACGCAACTGCCGAAGATAATTATAGAAACAAAACGAAAAAAATAATCAAAAACAAACCAAACGAAAAAACAACCCTTTTTTTGCAATAAGAAAAAGGAACCATAAAATATACCTAAGATGTGTGTCTTTGTCTTTCGCTTTACTCTGTCTACATGTCTGTATATGTTTGATTGCAATTTGATCACACTAGATATTAATCTATAAACATTAAGCTTAGAAATACATATTAAATTTAAATATTTTATTTTGTCTTTTATTTAATTAATAGACAATTATTTTCACAAGCCGGTGACAACGCAAAATTTAAGTTGTTTTAATCCTCAATTTTGTTTTATGTATGAAAAACAGATACAAAAACCTGACATGGTTGATTTTTTTATATGTCTTATTAGAGTTGTACTTTTTAGTATCATTTTCCTCTTCTCTACTAAATCTTGACATGCCGCGACATCTACTTCATTCTGGGTATATCTTTCAATCTGGTGGTCGTCCACACTATTAATGTGCTTGTCAGCAGAATTTTTTTAGCAAAATTAATTAGTAAAACATTAGTATAATATTAGTAAAGCATTAGTATAAAACAGTTAAGTGCTGAATAAGTATAACAAAAATTTTAGCTGAAAACACGATTTTAGCAAAAAATTTGCTAAAAAATAGAATACCTGATTTACAAGACGTTTTACTAACTTATTTTTTTGAGTGTACATTGCCTAATTCTGAGGTTATAATTTGGAAAGTTCTGAATTTTTTTTTTTAGGGTCATAAAAGTTACAATTAAACTAACAAATTGTATGCCAAATAATGGTAGGCTGAAACTCTTAAGTAGTACTTTATTAAGTTTTACCAAAAGAACAGAATAAACAGAATAAAACTTTGAAAAGTAATATAAAAACACTTTTCTTCACAATCGTTTACACTTTTTTCCAAATAGATAAAAATTTCTTTAATTTTAACAGGGAAATAAAATATTTTATTTTTTTTAAAACAATTTTTTTTTAATTAGCACAATGTTTGCTGAATTTAGCAACTAGTTTTCAAATATTAGTAAAATATTTTGCTTAATTTAGCAACTAAATTAATACTAAATTCTGTAATTAGTAAAATAAGAATAGCAAAAAATGCTACTAAAAATTAGTACAAAAACAGTGGAGTGCGATTAAAAATTTGTTTCACAAACTTTTTTTTGAATGCACTAATAAACTGCAATAAAGCCTAAGTACTTAACCCATTAATGCCCAGGCGTTTTTTTTTAATTCTGAGACAAAATTTTTGAACACTTTCGATTTTTTTCAGAGCATGCTAAATTGTAACAAGTCCGCTGGCAACTCAAGTTGCCAATGGGCGTTAATGGGTTAAACTGTTGAACATATTATACGAAACCCTTAAATCAACTGTTATTTTAAACATTTTTTGAAATTGCCATGCAATTTTTTTTTCTTTAAATTTCGCCAAAAACTTTAGATTTTGCCAAAGCCAATTTGAATTTAATTTAACCATGATTAAAAATAACATACCCTGGTATTTCAAAGTTATTTTGTGTTGTATTATATTTTTTTTCCTCGTTTTCGAACAAATTTTTTGTTTGAAATGCTCGTAAATTGTAGTTTTTCATATAAATTTTCTTTAAAAACAAAAATTCAAAATTATAAAAAATCAGCAAAAAGGTTATTGTATTTACAAATCATCATTGTTGGTGCCAATTAAATTTTTTTTTGTGTTTACAAAAATGCTATATGACACTTCCCAGTAAAAAATAACCTTAATATAACGCTCAACCGTCTTGCATACAATACAGCAATTGCGAAGGAATTTTGCTGTGCGTCCCTGGATCATTAATGTCCTCAATACACAAAAAGCGCTTCTCAATTCCTACGAAGGCAGCGCTTTTCCCCTGCTAAAAAGAGACATGCCAAGTGGGATATCGCAAAAAAAATCATTCTTTCTGGAATTGTTTTGGTTTTATATTTACGGAATTTTTTTTGTCAAATTTTTTTTTTATACTTTTTATAAAAGAAATACATTTTTATTTAAAACAATAATGCATTTGAAATACAACTATGTACTAACGTAAGAGTGCTTTAAATTGTCAATATATATTTTCAAAATCAAAATTTGTTTTAATGAATGTCAAGCATTTTGCAAATTTGAATATGGCAACCCTATTTGCATCATACTTTAACTACTATGTAAACAACTAGAAAAAACCATTCAATAAAATACAAAATTGTTACACTTTAAGAACAGTGTTTGTTGAATGATGTGGAAAAGAGTATTCCCAACAAAAAATAGTGCTTACCCAGAAGCGCTTCCGGAAGGCATTATTTGATAACGAAGCGCTTCCAAAGCAAATAAAGATTGCATGATTTTTGTTCGCGATGTCCCACTTGGTATGTCTCTTTTAAAGCTCTTCTTTCATGTGCTCTTAGAAGCAATAATTTCATGCCTCTTAGGTACTAAGAAGCGTTTTTGGTATGTTGACAACATTCAAAGACAACATTCAATGCCTTCAAAGAAGGTATTCTGGGAAGCACGACAGAAGGCCTTCCCTAATTGCTTTACAGTACACAAGTCAGTGAAGCGCTATTTTGGAAGCATACAAATGTAGTTACTGCTTACCAAATCCAGGTTATTTTTTGCTGGGTTGCTAGTTCAAATGAATTAGAAAATTACCTTGCTACCAGCTATCTATCCGATAAGATAGGCCTGCATCATAGATTACATAGATCTGAAATTCTTTGACATTAGCTGTCAGTGAACGTAACTTATGTGAACGTGTTGGACATATGTGGTATACCTATACAAAAAATATTTGAATGCGTATGAAAAGCTGTGTTTGTTGATGAAAGAAGAAGAAGAAGAGTTTGATATCTATGTACTCTATGACCTCGGTACAACTCATCTGTAAGTCAATTTCTTGAGAAGAGAGTACTTCTTTTGTAAAGCGACTTCTTTTAAGTTTCGCTAACTTAAAAGTTTGTTGAAAATTATTTTAATCGAGTTAAAATTCTTTTAAAAGATTTACTGAATTATTCCTCTGATTGTTCGAATTGCTTTTTACAAGTGTACCAAAAGAAATCAACACAATTGATTTGAATCTTCTTCAAAAAACTGATGACATTGAATGTTTGATTTCTGTATTTTTTTGTCAGTTGACTTTTTCCATGGTTTTTATTCAAATTTCATATATATTGATGTATCCAATAAATGCTCAAAATATAGCATTTGCTGTATCATGTTGGGGAGGCAAGCAAAAAATATTGTTAAACGAAGTTGTCACAATTTTTTGTTAACAAAATTGAGGCATTCAGTTTTTGTGTCCTAGTTGATCTTTAGCCACTTTTCGCTTCGTTCATTTACTTAAAAAGAACAACAGTTTTTATAAGGAGTTGCTTTTTTATGTTCATTTTACCTTTAAGTACACAATTGATTTGTGTACAAAGGACTAGTAAAGTGAATACAATTTGTGTAGTTTAGTATTTTATTTGAGAGTAAAAACTTCTACTGAAAAAAAAACATTGCATGTAAAACTAATGACAGATTTAAAATTATTTCTGATAGTTTTGGAGTTTTCAAAAGAAACCAAATCAAAAATAATATATTTTTAATTTCTGGTTTCTAAATTTAAATGAAAATTCGGAATTTCAATTGATTTCAGAGACCATAAATAATCGAGTTTTGTAAATTAATCTAAATCATCTTTGTTTTATAATTGCCCTATTGGGAATCAGGAGTTAAAGTGACTGGTTAAAGGTGGACTTATCACAGGACTGGTATAATTCAATACTGAAGTGCGTTAAGCAGTGTGACTGGTAAAGGGAGGACATACCACTTAACCAATATGCTTATTAACAAGAAAAAGCCAGTTGGCCAGAATTTTACCCATTGGAAGCTGTTTAGTTTTCGTTTATTTTGTACGACATGACCTTTTGCAACAGTCTTGTGGTATTCCCATCTTTGGTTAGTCATGTGGCATGCCACTAGGACAAATGACCCCTTCCTATTACAAGTCAATGTTAAAGTTGCCAGTTGTTTACATAGGGTAGGGCTTAGCAGAGGACCGGTCTCTGGCACGACGGGATCGATCCTGTGGCACACGCAGGACCTGTCCCATTCCCCATAGGGTGAAGACAAACGATTTATAAAACATTTTCATGAATATAATGAAATTCTTTTCCCTGAGTGTAGATAGACTTTAGTTTGATGTAAATATAATCTACCTATAGTACGTATATTTGGCCAATTTGTTTTGTAAGTATAGGTTTTTATTATTCCGTATAAAATATTTATAAATATAAAGTTTTTTAATTTAGTACTCGGTTTTAAAAAATTAGTAAAATGTTTTGCTGAAATCAGCAACAAAAATTAGTAAAAACTTCAGTAATTTGTAAAATGTTTTTTTTTTTTTTATTGAAACGTTATAAATGATTTGCATTTCATGTAATTACAACTACTAATATTAAAAACTAACAAGTAATATTATTCTAAAGCTATATACAGTTCAAGTAAAGTCCAATAAATCTTGTGGATTATGGCGTTTGAGCCTACGAGTATAAAGTGATGTGTTGCTTAGAGTAGCAGCTTGTGTATTTATATGATCTTGTAATCGTTTCGAATGTGATGAAGCATATTTTTGAATAGTCTGATACAGTATATTGTACGCCTAAGTCATTGTGTAGATAAGAATTTCGTATGTACAAAGGGCCATTAACTATACTGTTTAGTACTTTCTTTTGAAAACGTTGAATATTTTTGATGTGAGTTTTTGCTGCACATCTCCAGAGTTGCACTCCGTAGCACCACACAGGTTTAATGATTTGATTGTATACAAGAAGTTTATTTTTAATTGATAAATGTGAACTCCTTCCAATGAGCCACTGGAACTGGTGAAATTTAAGGCTCAGTTCTGTAGTTTTAATTTTGATGTACTCCTTCCACTTTAGTTTGGCATCTAGTTTCATTCCTAGGTATTTGGCATAATTAGCGTGAGGGATTATATTTCCAGATACTGTTATTGGCAAGTAATGTATATCCTTATTGGTGAAGTTTACATGCGTGGATTTTTTTTTTCATTTAATTTTATTAGCCATTTTTTGGTCCATGTCAGCAGCATATTTACTGATTGTTGTAACTTTTGTGTTGATTCTTCTTCATTTTTACCAATTGACAAAATGAAAGTATCATCTGCAAAAGTGGAGATTGTTCCATTATTTGGTATTGGTATATCTCTTGTGTAAATAAGATATAGAGTAGGTCCGAGCATACTACCTTGTGGTACTCCAGCCTTTATTGGATTAAGTGAAGAGTATGATTTTCCGCATTTTATTCTAAAAAATCTATTATTTATATATGATATAAGAATATCTGAATATTGTTTCGGAAGACATTGTTCCAGCTTGTAAATTAAGCCTTCATGCCACACCTTATCAAATGCTTGCACCACATCTAAGAGTACTGCAGAGTAGACTTTTTTTGTTTCAAGAGCTTCTTCGATTGAATAAGCTATACGAGGAACCTGATCTATTGTCGAGTGTTTCTTTCTAAAACCGAATTGATGGTTCGGAATTAATTGTTTTGCAATTATAATTTCTTTAAGCCTTTTGTTGCAGAGTCTGTCAAAGAGTTTTGACAAAGTTGGTAAGAGTGATATAGGTCGATATGACGAGACTTCATATGCATTTTTCCCCGGCATTTGAATCATAATTACCTCAGATACTTTCCAGTATATTGGTATATATTTTAATTTTATGCAAGCATTTATTATATTTTTGAGTTTTACGATTGCTTCCAAAGGAATTTGTTTAAGATTTTCGGTAATTAGGTCGAATCCTGGACTCTTCTCCTACTTTAGGCCAGTTTTTATTTCGTGCTCTATATCCGATGTGTGAAATAATTGTATTTCATCATCTTCCTAATTTGGTGTAATAAATGATTCTGCCGGGCCTTCATAAGGTTGAAATGTCCAAGCTCCTGATTGATGTTTGATAGGAGCGTTATGAGTTATAGGTCTGTTTAGATGTTTGGTCGATTTCCATAATTAATACTCGTTTGATTTATTAGGTGAAAGCTTCTCAATATATTTATTGAATGACGAATTTTTGATTTCTTTCACTTTGGAACTTAGAAGTTTATTAAGAAAATTAAGTTCTATTTTAAGAATCTTGTCTGTTGCCATCTTTTTCTTAATTTTCTTTTTTCGGCTATTAGGTTGAGGATTTCATGTGGATAATTAGGAGTTGTTATTTTTGGTTTTATTGCAGGAGTACTGCTCCAGGCAGCTGACTGAATTTGGTTTGTGAGCTTTTCGACCTCTATGTCTAAATCATCTGGAGTTAATATAGGTTCCATGCAATTGATGTTGTCCGACAAAATAGATGTAAAATAACTCCAATGTGTACACTTATTGGCAAGATAAGGTTTATTATTAATTTCTTTTATGTTGCATTTGCAGTTAAGTAGATCGGGGAGTGATCAAAATTTAAGTCAGTTCCATTTTCTATTTCCGTAACAGATTTTGATAATTTTCTAACAATAAAAAATCTATTAAATCGGGTTTTTTGTTAAGGTCTGATGGCCAGTAAGTCGGTTTTCCCGTTGATATAAAATCACACCCCAATTGCTTTCCTACTTTCAAGAGCCTTCGTCCGTTAGTTGTAAAATGTGTATAGCAAAAATATTTGCTGAAAAAAAATAGTACAAAAGCAGTAAAGTGAAATTGTAAACCTTTTACAAGTTTTTTTACTAAATTTTTTGTCTGAGTGCAGTCCACAGTACACCACTCAGATAAATAATTTCCTTTTAAAGACTTCCTCTTTGTGCAAACTTTAAATATCATTTAGTTAAAAACAAAAGTCTCTTACCCAATAAAACTACTTTGAATATTAGTGTGGTTTTACAGACAGTAATACAACTTTTCTAATGCGACACTGTTAAGTACTTGAAAAACATGGTTGGAAAACATGGTAAAAAACATTTATTATCGCAATTGCGTATAGAAAAGTTTTTAAAACCACATTAACATTACACAGATACAATTTATTTAAAAGTTTTTCAAGCAAAAGAGTAGAAATCGAAGTACAGAAAAACTTTAAAATTAACGCACTTAATAGTAGCAGCAGCAGAAATGGAAAGGGCAAAGGTTTTAAAACTACGAAGAGGATGTTAAGGCTTATTTAATATTTGAAAAATGAAAATGAAACGGAAATTGAACTTGTGTTTCCTGAGATTTTATAGCATCCTTAAAATGTTTTCAACACAATTAACTCGATAGAAAACACAAAAAAAGAAAAGTTTAACTGTTAACTTTGAATTATTGATATGCTATCAAGCAGATGTTACATTTCACAAAAACGGTACAAACAAACGATGAAAAATTAAAGATTTAGTTAGGCAATTTCAAGACATGACCAAGTTCAAGTTACGAATTGATTTGGTAATATGAGTCGAGTTAAGTGCAAAGTAGTTTGAGGTTAAAAAGGAACATAAAAGATTCAATATGTATGTGTGTAGTTCCTTTTTAAGAGTTTAATGTGAGGGAGTATGGGATTGCATTATTTTTAAGACACGTGTCTAAAATGCACGTGTTGCATATTAGCGCCCTTGCTGTTGATGACACTTTAGTGCTTTTAATACAAAACAACAAATATGAAACAAACATTAAGGATAATTGATTCATTTCAAAGGATATTCTATTTATTCCTTA
Source organism: Delia radicum (assembly GCA_021234595.1). Classification (NCBI taxonomy): domain Eukaryota; kingdom Metazoa; phylum Arthropoda; class Insecta; order Diptera; family Anthomyiidae; genus Delia; species Delia radicum. Next base: position 17,169,556 of record CM037854.1, on the reverse strand, counting down.
AGTGGCCAGCATATATAAACACTTGAAAATGAAAAATAAAGAATTTTTAAGGGTAATAGAAAACCTCAAAAGTGTCTAGCAGTGTTTCAATAGAAACGATTTTACACTTAAAAAATATTTCGATAGAAATAACAGCAAAACCAGTTAATTCAAAAGAAAATTTTAAGATGGTAAATTAGACCAAAGAGAACATATAAAACAAAATAAAGTGAATATAATTAACGATACACTCAAAGGAAAAGCTTCATCATAATTATAAAATCCTTCATAAATATAATGAAAACTTCATTGCCTTTCTTTAGAAATGTTGAGGTTAAGAAGAAGAATAAACGTTTTTCTCTAAAAAATTATAAACACTATTAATTTTTAAATCAGACTAGACTAGTTTCTGCCTTTTTATGGATAGGAGACATCAGTGATTTTCCTTTTAAATTGTATTAGTATTTGTGTCTTATAATTGTCAGATTGTTTCTATATGATAAATTTTTCAACAACCTGCGGGCCTAAGAATCAAACCTGCGCTCTTCTTACATTTAATGAAACTGCTTCATAAATATTTATTAAACTGTTTCATGAAAATATTGTTAATCTGATGATATTCGGTGATCCACACGGTTCAATTTTGTTAACATTGTTAATACTCCAGTAGACTAAAGACAGTGGCGGTGGGTGGAAACTTTGAAAACAATTTCAATCACAGAATTGTTGCTGAATTCAAAATTTAATTTTATTCGGTGTGGTAAGTGCTGGAAAAATTTGTAGAACAGATTTGTAATTTGGAGATCAACGTTCATAAGACCCTAACAACACTTTTATGGGAAGGATTTACTTGTTATTCAAAATAACTTAACAACGATCTTTGAAGTTTTGAGAAATAAATTTTGTGCAGTGAGTGGAAGTCATTGAATACTATGGAACCCCATCCAGGGAGTTTCTAAATTTATTAGATGCAATCAACATCGGACAAATCATGCGACACGATATCGGACAACACATGCTGGCGTCTTCATTCAAATCCACAAATTTGCACAGATTGACAAAACAGGATTTCCATCTCAAATTCGATTTTCTTTTCTCTTAAATCCTGTTTACTCCATCTGTACAAATATGGGGATTTCTATGAAGACACCGCATGCGTGCTTTGTCCGATGTAGTGTCGCATGATGTGTATGATGTTGATTGCATCACCTCAGTTTAGACACTCCTCGCACATTCATTATCTAAATTTTTTTGAAAATGGACTCGTACCACTTTCAATATAAGTGGTTCATTTGTAGGTTAACTTTGTCTTAATATTAACCGATTTCCATCAAATTTGCACATCCCAAAAATATGAACCAATAATCTAGGCTGAGTTTTGCTCAATCCGGACCAAAATTTTGGATATTCAATCAAGAAAATTTCCGCTAAAAATCGTGTACAAGGAAAAAAATGATCAAACTTATTAATTTCTAATAATAGTTGTAAAAAACCATAAAATTTGATTCAACGGACCACCGTTGGCAAAGCACTTTAACAAGTGGTACAAGTGCTGCAACACGTACTTTGCCAATCCCTAAATGATAACATCATTAGGCAGAAGGTCCGTCTGTTCAAAAAATGTCGGACAAGCACTGGGGAAACTAAATTTCCAACGTTGAAATCGGTGGCCAAAAAATTTCTATTGCAAAATAAAATTAAAAAAAAGTTCATCTAAAATTTGTTGGTCCCGCTGTGAATCGAACCCTGGCCACCAGATTGTCAGCCGACAGCTTTAACCATTGAGCTACTGTGTAACAGTAGGCTACTCAAATATGTCATCACTGGCATAAAGTTTGATTTAAAACAAAAAAAAGTAGGTCTTAAGAGAGCTTTTCCAGAAACAAAAAATAAATTTTATACACTCAGGGAACTTCTGCTTTAAAAATATGTAGTTGTTTGGGTTGTAATACAGTTTCATTATTTTTAATGTAAATGTAAGTCATTTGTAGAACAAATAAAATTTTTAACTAACCTTGTAGTTCATTTAAAAAAACAACTCACATCAAATGACTGTTTTATGATTTTACATTCATTTTTTACAGTTGTTTTTTGTTATTTAAAAAAATAAAAAAAAAATTTTTTGGTTTATTTTTTACTACCATGTGGTCCATTTTTACTACAATTGTTAGTCATTTTTTGAACATTAAAAAACAAATGACAATGTTAGTTGAATTTAATGAAATGTAAGTCGTTCTTTTTTTAAATGAAATTTCATTTGTTTTTGACTACAATTGCAGTCGTCTTTACCAACATAATTTCCTAAGTGTATGAAAAAATATTAAAAAGTATAAAAAAATCATTAAAATAATGTTTGCCTGAAACCGAACTAGGAACCTTCTCTAACCACTGATCTAATGAGACATAAAATACTTGATACCTTAAAACGTAAGTAAATAACCAATGCTGGGTAACAGTTGTCTGTTCAAATAAGTCATCACTGGCATAAGGTTTGATGGAAACAACTTGCCAAAGTTGGGAAAACAAAAAAAGAAGGTCTTAAAAGAGCTTTTCCCGAAACAAAAAATAAATTTTATATGAAAAAAATATTAAAAAGTATAAAAAAATCATTGAAATAATGTTTGCCTGAAACCGGGCTCAAACTAGGAACCTTCCGACTTAAAAAATTTTAAACAAAGCATCACAATTTTTATGAAATAAATGTGTTTTTTTCAGAGGTTAGACTTTTGAGCTGTTGGTAATTTCTGGCTAGGTTGCACTGGGAAAACACCTTTTCCCAAGTTAATAATACACTGACCTACAAACTTTACAGAGATCAAGACTCATACATTTCTAAAGTCTTAAGAAATGTCTGAATTTGACTTCAAAATTTCTATATCGCATCACGTTTTTAAGATATCTTAATATAAAATTTGGAAAAAAGCCGGTTTTTTGCTATATTCGGGACGTTATAACATCGCGTATTATGACTGTTGTTGTCCCATATGAAATTTCTCTCTATGTTTTTCAAAACGCATGTTTGACCTTTCTAATATCTTATTACTTTCCGGAATAATCGTTAGTTAAAATTTTTTGATATAGCATTTTCTATATAAATACAACGGACGATTTCTCAAAGAATAAAAAAGACACGAGAAAGATTGAAACAAAAGGGAGGAATTTTAGGATTACATGACAAATTTTGTGAAAGAAAAGTAAGTTTGAATCCGAAGGTCTTGACCTCTCTAAAATTTTGTAGACCTGAGTTGTCATAATTTTTAAATTTTTCTACAGATTTTAAAATAGGTTTATCTAAAATATAGTGCTGTCAAACGCTATACTCAATTTTTGAGGAGCATTTTGGTTTTGTCTTCAAATAATTACCTAATTCAAGGGTGGATTCAACAAACGCCTAATCTAATGCTAAACATTTTGTTTAAAATCTTCTATTTAAAATTTCATCATTCAATATAATCCCTTTAAAAATATAAATAAATACACTAAACAAAATCGAAAATAGTCACATAAACTTTATTTGTATGCCTAACAAATGTTCTATGATGACATTTGTTCATATATTGAAAGGTCATATGTTTACATAAATATAAACAAAATATACACAAATCACCATAAAAAGACTGACTGAAAAGCTACAAAAAATCTACTAATTGTCAAAGAAAAACACCAAAGATTTGATGTTGTAATACTCAGAAGAAGAGAATTCCAAAAATAAAACAATTTAAATTATGATATTAAACATCTGTGCTCTCATAAATTCCATTTTGAAAACAAATCACTAAAAAAAAATATTCCAACCGATATAATTTTTGTTTAAAAACTAAGATTAAAAGACCCTCCCTTTATTAAATATTCGAAGATAGTGCAGTGGCACTGGCATAATGTGATTTTTCCTATAAGAAGGTACTTAATGCACTCAAATGTGCATTTATCTTGTTTCACTTCACATTTAATTTTTACTTTAGCCTTGAAAATTATGTACGATAATTGTGGGTTGTTTGAAATATTGGGGATTTAGGGCTTAATTTAAATTTTTTTTATATGTTGGTTTGTTTTTATTTTGTATTGGATTAAACTGTCTTTAGGAAAACGATTATATTTTCAGAATTATTGAGGTATTTTTTTAATGTTTATTTTCTGGGAAAATAAACAGCTGCATTACATTGTTGCAGTATAAAGACTTAAATATTTTTTAAGGTAGTGATTAATTTATGAAAAGATAGTGTGTGAGTATTACGAGGGATTATTGATGATAGATGTTTAGTTAAATGTTGATGTTAAGACAATTTATTTTACTTTCTCATAAATTTCAATATTAGAGTGATAAATCGTTTGTAAATTTTAAAATACAATGAATTTTTAAATGTGATTTTATTCAATAATTGTAGGAAAAACATTTTAGATTCTGAATTTTTTTTTATTCAACTCTTATCTCTTATACAAAGAGAATTTACCAATTCAGCCAATAAACATTTTTATTAAATTAATCAAAAAATTTGTTAACAATAATAAAAAGCAATTTTATGATTCTTTTTAATTAAACTTTTTTTATTAATTGAACGCTAATAGAAAAATTGTATAAACATTTATGCTGAAACTATGAAAACTTAGTACGTACACTCAACATAAAATGTCAGCAACATTTTTTCTAGGAGGATCCTCATTATCATAGTCAGGCGAGGATCCAGGAAAAGGTTTTGGGGAGAGAACTTATAGTATTTTAAATTAATTTTTTAATCTTTTTTACATTTTTGTATTGAAAATTATTATTTTGGGGAGGAACCCATGACATTTTGTTGGCCTACACCGAATTGGGAATGTATATATTTGATGTGCGCAATTCTGTGGTACGAATAGTATTATGGTGGTGGGCGTTGTGGTGTAATGGTTAGCGCGTTGGACTGTTACACAGATGGTCCCGGGTTCGATTCCCGGTGACGACAACATTAATTTAGAACAATAATATGTATGAGTTTTCTATCACTTATATGTATCGCTGCGCCCATCTTCGGTGTTCCCATAGCACTTAACCCCACCGAAGTAAATAATAAATCAGGGCTATCAAACAAAAAGCTTCAATAAATTCGTCAACTCTACATCAGGTGGCGAGCAACAACTGTTTTTCCCATGTTTGAATCCCTTCATCTTTCACCACCTTTCATCTCTCCACTATCCCATTTCAAAAGAAAGCAACACATTAATTAATAGGAAGATTTTCCTGAGTGTTGCTTAGCTTAAAAAAAAAAATTGAAAGTATATTAGATTGTGAAGTTTGTATTTGTGAAATTGTAGTTTTTTACCCAAACTGGTTCTCTTTATTCAGTACAATAGCATTCTTTGCAAATGCAGGCAACTACTCTGTTTCCACAAGATAAACTGATGGATCCTCCCAGCAAAAATGCTGACCTTACAGACATTTTTTGAGTGTTGGATAAAAACAAAAAAATAAATTTCGAAATATATGTACAACACTGCTTAAAATCCCGATACTTCGTTACCGGTAGTTTTAAATAAAGCACTTAGAAAAATTTGACAGCTAATATATGACAGATGACAAATCATCTATGAAATAATTGTGATAGTTTAAAAGGGATTTGGGCAGTGCGCCAAGGGGAAGCTTTCTCTCTTTATACCCTCCCCGAAGGAGTTGCAAATCCTGCTTAAGCAAATGTCTACAAATGTTTAGAAAGCCACTTACCAAATTTCAAGTTTTTCTTTTTAGTGGTTTAACGAGATGATTTTTGGTGAATTTTTTGTTCGATTTTTGGCGAATTTTTTGTTGCGATTTTTTTAGATTTTGATTTTTTTTTCCAAATTTGGCGAATTAATTTAATTTTGAAAATTTTTTTCCATGTCGACAATTTTTTTTTTCCAAATATGGCGTTTTAATCTTATTTTGGCAATTTTTTTCAATTTAATGTTGAATTATTTTTTGTTAATTTTTAGCATTTTTTATTAATTCCGGTGATTTTTTCAATTTTGGCGATTTTTTCCCCAATATTTGTCGATTTTCTTAAATTTTAACTTTTTTTTTAATTTTTAAATTTTTTTCAATGTTAGCGACTCGTATTTTTTAGATATTGACAATTTTTCCAATTTTTCCCTTTGTCAAGTATAATTGATCCACAGCAATGTTAAATTTTACTAGTTCTGGTATAAGTACTGTTTTAACCAGTCACGGCATATATCCTTTAGGGGCATATGCTCTCATTGCCCGTAGGAAACTTCAAAGTTTAGGTATGAAAAATGATTGATTATTGGAAAAATTACCATTTGAACTTATTAATTTACTTTCTACAATATAGAGATAACAGGGGGTGACGTTTGCACCCTACTGGCGAAAGCTCCCCTAGCCTACTGTTATTTGAACTAACATAAATTAAACTTAAATTTGTGGGAACAATTTCGAAATGTCCTTACATTTTTGCTCAAAACTTTAAATCTGTTGCGCTAGATAATAAAAAGCAATCTGAATAAAAATGAGCAACCTGTATTGCATCTTCGTGCCGTGATTACAGGTACAACAGACAAACACTTCAACAGGCCATACAATAAAAGTCCGATCAAATCTTGAAAATATAAATAAATTATAAATTTTGCCTGATATTAAAATAAAATATTTTTAGACTACTCCTATCTCTAAATATGAAATAATATTAAAAAGATTTCCAACGATTCCCATTTTATCCGAATCCGTTACATATTTTTTAACTCATTATTGACACGCTGTTCCGTGTTCGAACCAGTACTTTTAAACGGCTATATTTTTTACTGGATAAAGATAATAAAGTGCACAAAAACCTTAAAAGAATTCAACATCTTGGCTACTATTGTGAATAAGAAATTGTGAGTTGCAACATATTTATTTCAAAAAATAAATTTTTGAGGTTTTTTGTGGGGAATTTTTTTCACAAATTATTTAAAATTATGGAAAAGACTAATCTTTTATATTTATGATTGCTATGTTGATGAGAAAATATGAAATTGTATTTCCCTGCTAAATATTAGTTAATAGATTGTATATAATTTTTGAAAATCTGACCGATCGGACTATTCATTTTTCGAATACACAAAGTCTAAAATTTTCGAAAATTTATTCCATTTCCACTTAAAACATAAATAATGCCTGTTCTTTATGAATAGAATATACTATTACACTTAAAAAAATTATAATGTCAGGGTTGCCATATGTAAATTTTTAAAAAGGTCAAAAACCACGATAGTTAAAAAAATGTAAAAATCGGTTAACTTAAAAAAATTTATTTTCTATATACATATATTTTTAAAAAAAGATTTTTTCTCAAAAAATCGTCAAGGACTTATATTCAGTCAAAGTTTCAACCTTGGTTGATAATATTTTCACTAGAGACCGCTTTAAGGGGAAACAATTTATAAAAATTCTTAATAAAGCATTATTCTATATATCTCCAATGTTTGGTTCAAAAATGTCTAGCGGAACTAGGACGTGCTTTTAAGGAGTTAAGGTAATCGCAAGTTGGAAAACCCGACCATTTTTAAAGAGCCATGGCCATAAAAAACCAATTGCACAATTCAACTCAGCGTACATATTTTAGTAAATGCACAGAGATGTACACATTTCGGTTAGCTTTCTTAATGCCAAAAATACAATATATTCGATATTGGCGACTCCGTATTTTTTTTGACAGATATAAGGAGTTTGACGATATATAGAACAATGCTTCATTAATAATTTTTTATTTCTATTTCATTTATTTCAATAGTTTTGGTGATAAGTCTTTTTTTCATATCTCGTAAAGTTTTCGAGAAAATTCGAAGATTTAAAATTTTGCAGTTTTAAAACAGATTTTTACAAAAAGAGCCCGATTGAATATTTCTGCTGTTCGCACGATTGGATTAGAGCTTATTCAAAAGAACCGTGTTTAATGGATTGTAAATTTTTTGTGGCACTGTGTTATAGTTTAGTTTATGGTGAATAATAGATAATATTTCCCAAGAAACAATTAAAACACATATTTAGAATATTTAAAAGAAATGTCATCTGTACGTTAAAGAAAAAAAAAACTCATTTAAAATGCCCTTCATTTATGAATTTAACATTAACATTACTATATCTTATGAACACTTTCATTCAAATAACACTTCCTTCCCCAACTTTTGCGAACTATAAAATTTTAAACATCAAATATTACTTTGTAAAGTGATTTATATTCTGTAACAATATTAAATGGCGCTTATTTATGTAGTCAACATGTTTATAGTTCCATTTAAAAACCAAAAATATATCTTGAAATGTCTACCCCCAGACAAACAAACACATGTCCTCCCTCCTTCCCTTGAATATTAAAATAAATGTTTTAATGAGACCATAATTCAATTTTCAATGTTTTAACGTAAAAACAAAAACTATAAAACTATTTGCAAAATGTAAAATAAAATAATAAATTTAATTGCCTCAACAACATATACAAACATATTTAAAATGTTGACGACACTTAAAGGCATCAAACTAATTTTGAAATATAATTTCCAATTGTTCCAAAAGTAATAATCATAAAATAAGTGTTAAATACTCGTACCCTGCTGCCCCATTCACTGCAAATAACTATTGTCATAAAAATCATGTACAATTATTGGACATGATGATGATGATTGTTCAATATAAACATTTAATACTATTAAACATTTGTTATTGGTTCATATCCAAAAATTACCCTCTATTCGAATGAATACAAAAAATCAAAATATCCCAAAACTCCACAAAACAAAAAAAATGGCAAACAATCAACACCATTTCTAAATGAAATTAATATCAAACAAACAATCATTCCATGGATACTTTTAGTAACCCAAAAACACCCACCCTTTTACTCTATTAGTGACATCATTGCAAGATGTGTTCAAATAGAATATCACAACAATAATAAAAAAAAAAACAAAATCATTTATTAGGGTATTCAATCGATTAATCGTTATTCAATTAATCGAACAATTTTGTTTAGTAATTGTTTGAATAATATAAAATGAGCAAATTTCAATAAAGTTCTGATATAGGTATATATAATCATATATATAAATCATTATAATATCATAGCTGATCCGAAAAATGGTATACATAACATTATCTCAAGACATCCCAAGCGAATTTAATCTGAATTAATTTGATCCGGGTCTATCTAATTTGATTAAGTTATATATAATTTGGTATAACTTCATAAAACTCTTTATAAGTCCTCCCTACTATTTTGTTTCACATTCCAAATAATAATCAAAATTTAAATGTAAATCAATGGACTGGAAAACTAGACGTTATTTCAATTTAACTAACACACAAAAAAATATTTCTTAAATTGCGCCAAGTAAACATTTCGTTGAATAAAAAAAACATAATCAATTACTTTTTTAATTGACTCAATTACTTTTTTAATTGACTCAATTAAAAAGTAATCAATATTTTGAATAATATTGATTACTTTAAATAAACAAAAATATTGATTACTTTTTAATTGAATCAATTAAAAAAGTAATTGATTATTTTTTTTTATTCAACAAAATGTGTACTTGGCGCAATTTTTTTTTTCTGTGTAATATGTGATACAATTATATGTAAAAGTGAAACAAATTTTTTTTTGTTTCTACCAATATGTTTTATATATAATTATATAAAAAGAAGCCAAGCTAGCTTTTTATGTTACAATATGTTTATGATACAATAAAACCAAACAAAATCTATCACCTTTATATATAATTATCTATAAACATATAATCACATATATTTTTAATTTTAACACATATATTTATATAGAATTATATGTGATGCCATATATTATAATACATGAAAGTGATATAATTTGTTTGGTTTTATTGCATCATATATAAAGGGTCCGCCAAATAACTTTTTTTTTTTTTTGAAAATGCTATAAAAAAAACTACTGAATATTTTCTCAAATTTCTTTTTTTATTTGAAAGTACAATCCTTCCGGTTAATAATGGAAAATAATTTCATTCAAATGGCTGCCTCGGCTGGCCATGCAGTAGCCTACACGATCGGTCCAATTTTTAAGCACATTATCGATTGTGTGCAGCTGTATTTCCTCCTCTTCAATTTTTGTGAACAAAAATTCGTTCAACATGGCCCGATAATGATCGCCATTGACTGTAACGGCCACTCCTTGCTCATTTTCGAAGAAAAATGCCCCAATTATGCCTCTGGGCCAAAATCCGCACCAAGCAGTGACTCGTTTTGGGTGTATCGGCACACATTCAGCAACATTACCATGATTTTCAAAGTAATGTCGCAACATTTCCCAGCGTTGTTCAAGCGTATACACAACCATATTCGTTCAGCGGAAGGATAAAACTAATTATCTTTCAAATCAGACATGAGCTAAGTGTTACCATTCACGAAATAAGCACTAGTTGAAAAAAAAGGTTAAATGGCGGACCCTTTACTTATATATATTTATACATGGAAGTATATATGAACTCATATTTAGATATATCAAGTATATACGATGAAATTAAAAAACAACTTATATATAACATGAGATATAACGATATAGGATATATTTATAATATGAGATGTAAATATTATATTTGTATTGCATATATGTAATTGTGCATAATTATATCAAGAAATATATGACTATGTATAATTTTTTTTCGTCGGGAAAGAATAATTTAGTACTACGAGTAGTAATCGAAATTGGAAAATAATTATGAAAATTTTTTAAAACACGTACAATTATTTTCGCTACACAGATAGAATTTTTAATAAATTACTAGCTATAACAATATTGTTCGTAGAATTTGAAAAAGTTGTAAAAAAACTGAAAATTTTAATTATTTTATATATATGCAAAACCTACCATAACTTTTTTTCAATTTTTTAGCCGATTTTAACAAATGAAAGCTCAATTTTCTTAGGAAGGTACTAAATTATAGAATTTTGTTGTTTTAATAGAAGATTAGAATAAAACCCTCGTAGAAGTTTAAAAAATTAAAAAACATTTACAATTTTAATTGTTATTAAAAAAATCTCTACCTATTATATTTATAATAATAAAGAAAGTATATGTTTTTGGAAAGACCAGAAAATTTTCTATTAGATACCGTTTAAAAATTTAAAATAGGATTAAAAATAACTGATTAACAAATGTTTAAATGCGCCAGTCGCAAAAAATACTGTTTTATCGTTATCTTGAAAATTTTAAGGTATATAGCATCTTCTCAAACCGGTTTTATAATACACTCAGCTAGACTTACAACCAGCAATAGGTCATTTGACGAGTGACTTTTCTGTGTAGCACAGTGTCAATATATGTTCCATTAATCGATTATAAATAAAAGTTAAATAATTGAATACTCTATTGTTTACTTAATAAGTACGTTGAATACTTGTAGGACGAGTAGTGTGTGGTGTTGCCAACCCAATTGCTTCACCATTCATAGTGTTACTCAAGGGATGCATTTATTTAATGCCACAAAAAAAAAAGGAAAAGAAAAAGAGTTAAAATTGAAAAAGGAAATTCAATAAATGATGCGAAATGGTGATTACTTTGTTCTTTTTTCCACAAAAAGTTTTTTTTTTTTTAGAGCGTCTTGATAAATAAAACTTTAATTTTAATTTAAAATTAAAGAAATAATGGTATAAATAAATATGACAACATAATTATAAGGTTAATAGCTCTAAAAATTGTTCATATCAGGATATCTTACCATTCCCTAGCTTATATTTTGGATACTAGCTTAACTTTCCAATGTTCTTCTTTATGTTTGCAATAAAATTCAAAACATGTGCTTGACACAAAATAGACACAAAAATAGACTTTTAAATTTTGTTTATCTCTTAATTTCCGGGATAAAGCCTGAAAAAATAAAATATCGGCCATTCCGCCGAAGACCGCACAAAAGGTAAATTTTTTACCGTTTTTTTCTTGGCGACTTAAAGATTTTCGTTTTTAGCGATATTCAGTTTTTAAATGAGAAATATGCAAAAAGTGTGTAAGTTTGAACATTCGTATTTTCTTTAATATTCATTGGTTCATCACAATTTAAATTGCATTGGGGGATGTTAAATGTCTGCTCCGGAACAAATTTTTTCAGCGTCAAAAAAAAAATGCATTTTTTATACAAATTGTTTTTAAAATTTACTTTTCACAAATTTGGACACTTTCGATTTGAAAAAACAACACATAGTTATTTGAAAAATATGGGGATATTATTAAAAACCAACACTTTACATTTTTTGGATCCCGGGTTTATATATTTTTAATGAATTAACAAAAAAAAACTTGAATCATTTTTCCATAGCAAAACCAATTATTACGTTTAAATGTCTCTCTTTCAAAAATTATACATTTAATTTTTAAGATGTTTTCTGTACTTAAAAGATAAAAGTTGTTTTAGAAATTAAATTTTTAACCATTCCAAGCTCACGTTTGCTCTTGAATATGAGATTTATTTTATAAAAAAAAATGGGATGGAAAGTGTTAAGTTGAACTTTTTTAGCAGCAAAATATTTCAGTCTGAATATTTATTTATCACAGAAAGAAATATTATTACAAATTAAATAAACAGTATTCAAAAATGCTGCATTTAAAGCAGTGATGTACTTCCTCTCAATTTCCAACCACACGGGGTTACAGAAGAAAATGCTGCTTACGCTGCGTCAACACACGTACACTATAAACATCTTCGTATGGCTTTCGATGTGCATATTCGGCTTTTGCTTTGTTCTCACTGAGTTAAAAGAAAACAAATCAATTGTAGTTGAACCATTGTTGAAGCAACACCACGCTGCGGAACACAAATAAAAATACACGTAGAAATATGTTTGATGATGAATGGGAAAATACTTTTTTTTTTTATAGAGAATATGGATGACGATGCACAATGCTTAATTTGTAATAAAATTATAAGTGAAAAATTTTTATTTATTTATTTTTTTATTTAAAAACCCTAAACAAACACCAGTGAAATATTCGTATTTTAAATAAAAATATTAATTGACCCAGCAATATCTTTACTTATAGAAATAAGTCTGTAGAAAAAGCATAAAAAGTAACTAAAAACTAGTTAAAAATGACCCCGCAGAAAAAAACCAGTTGAATTAACAGATTTTTAACTAAATATTTGTAGACTTAAAATAGCAAAAATAAACCTGATGAATAGTAACAAAGTAACAAAACACCTGCTAACATTAGCAAAACTAATTACTAAATATCTGTACCCAAATAAATCATAAACATTTTGAAAATTTTAAGTTTTTTTAATGCAATTAAAAATTTTCCGTTATTAAATCAGAAATTTACAATTATTTAGCAAAAATTTCAGTTGGTTTAACAATTTAACCTGTTATTTGCATTTTACAAAATTCGGGCTAAATTTAGCAAAAAAAAAAATGTTAACACAACAGTTTTTGTTTGATATTTTAAGTCTGCAAATATTTAGTTAAAAAATCTCTTAATTCAACTGGTTTTTTCTGCAGAGTCACTTTTATCTAATTTTTAGTACCTTTTTTTTGCTATTTCTACAGACTTATTTCTAGGAGTGTACCAAAATTATATTTGAAATTAATTCTTGTACAGTCATAGAAATGAAAGCTATACTCATAGAAATAAGTCTGTAGAAATAGCAAAAAAAAGTTACTAAAAATTAGTTAAAAATGCCCTTCTAAATTTAGCCCGAATTATGTAAAATTTCTATGAGCGCATTTGTACAGCTTTATTTCTATGAGTGTAGCTTTCTTTCTATGCAAAAAATCTATTTTTTTAAATTGTAACAAAATTTTTTTCACTTGAGTACACACACTAATATGATACAACGCTAAACTGTTTCTGAGCCATGGTGGTTCCCAGGAGCCCTTGTCCGCTTAAGCCGAAATAGAAAAAAATATATATTTTTTAGTTTCAAAGGGGTTCATATATTAAAAAATATATTTTTATGAAATTCACTTTTTTCAAAAAAAATCTTTTTTCTGCAATTGAAATTTATTATCAGTGTACCGTAGAATAAACTTCGTTTTTTCGCTGCTACACACACAAGTATAAATGCAATAGTGTGCGTAAAGAACATCACTGATTTAAAGATACTTACATATTACAATCCATTATTAAATGTTTTTTTTTTATATTTATTTTAATTAAATTTGAAAATGATATCAGTTATTGATGGATTTGAAATCTGCATAAAATAATAATTTGATTATAATAATTGTGGACATATTTAACGGACACAGTTATCATCTAGAAAATTTTGCTTTTATTTTAATTGTCCGTGCAATTTTCGAGGCAAACTTACTCCAACTCCTCCACAAAAAAAAAAAAAACACTTCCATAACCCTTTGACAACCATTTTTATTTTTTTGGTATTTTGGCAAATCCTGCAGCACGTTTTTAACAAAATTTGTTCTGATCGACTCTAGAGAGATATAGATTTTTGGTGATGTCTATAAATTGTAGCCTGATAGTCTCAGAGCCTTATAAGGTCAAAAAAGTCATAATTGATTGCTTTTGTATGATTTTTTTTAGTTTTTGTAATGCTAAAAAGCGAGTTTTAAGTTTATACTTAAATATTTGATATTTTTGGATTAGGTATAATTTAAGACAAAATAAAAATTTAAACAAAATCTTAACCCTTTCAGGCGCGATAGTCCATTAATATTTTAACTTTGGTAGTATATTTCTCCGATACAGGGTCAGTAACCCGCTAAAAGCAACACGAAATTGATTTTTAGTTATAGACATAAGTCTCTCTATCAAGTTTTGTTGAAAACTCTTCAGCGGTATGAGTTCGGTCATCAAAAATTTTAAATTTTTCTTAACCTCAACATTTCTAAATTAAAAATTTTTTTTCACAAATTTTTTTTGGATGTATGACAAATTTTGTGGGTAAAAAAAGTTTAATGCTTTATAGAAAACCATTTGAAAAATATAAGAATATTGATAGGATTTAAAAATCGGTCCGTTCGGCTCCTTTATATATAAAAATTTCTGCACATTAGGTGTGTAACCAAATTCATTGTAAGACGGAAGGTATGATACGTATCCCCAGTATTATTCATATACTGATAAGAAAATTTCCATAAATATACAACAGTTATTTTAAAATTTAATCGGTAAAGTTGTTTCAATGGAATATACAGTTAAACTACCAAAGAAATATGATTTTTAATTTTATTTTGTTTATTGAATAACAGACAGAAAATTCAATAAACAAAATAAAATTTTCTATTTGAAACAAAAACTTTTATGAAAATGAAAATTAGTCAAGTTCGAGGCCATACTCTATATTTCTTTATTAGGATATTGTCCCCAACAAATATTCTATAGAGTTTTTTGTATTTAAATTTATTAATTGACCATTTTCAGGAATGTGAATGAATTTTCCATGTTCCCATCATCAGAACACGTTTTGAAAGAAGTGACAATCCCATGCAAACATCAAACAATTATATAAACTAGTTTACCCACTACATGAGAACTAATATATGAGCTCGAAGTTAAAGATTATCACCATTGATCAAAATAAATTCAAAACTTGTGCGTTGTGTGCAAGCTCTACCTTTAGTAGATATACAATACACGCTGTTTGTTTTTATTCTCCGTTTTATTTTCACATTTATTTTTACATTTATTTTGTTTTATCCAAAAACAAGTTGTAAAGGAGAAGTAAACTAAGACCGTACTTTGTCTCTTTTACAAGTTTGATATATTTTTATTACAAATAAAAATTATGTTTTTTTGACCTTTACGCCCTGTTTCTAGAACACGTTTTGCTTCACGTTCGTCTAAAAACAATAACAAAATACATGCAATGCAAAACAAAATACATGTAGTCACCCGTTCGTGTAGAGGCGAACGTGTTATATAAACCAGGGGTTAATTGTCCAATGAAAATTATTCAACTTTTTATATTATACTGAGTATTGAAATAAACGAAAACAATCTATTGTTTTTACCGATTTTGTCAATTAATTTTTTAACAGTTGAAAATAAACTAAAAAATACAATTGTTTTAAACAAATATTAAGTAGTCCTGTTTTTAACTGATTTTCAATTACTTAAATGTGTATATTCAAAAGTATTTACGGAAAAAATATTGTGTGTGAAGTACTTAAATTTAAATGTGTGAAAAGGAAATCAAATTTACGGTAATGCAATTTTTCATATCGGACTAATCAGATTTTGCGTTGACAAAAGGGCGGCGGGAAATTAAAGTATTGTTTAAACTAACAATACTTTAATTGTATATCAAATGTAAAGTATTTCAAAACTTTAGTATATTTTTCAAAGACATTCTCTAAATGTCGCAACAATATGTAAGTATTAAGTTCCCATAGTATTATTTTAAAGTAGTTTCTTTCTAACGTTTCTTTTTAATTGAAAAACTAAATCTTATTAAATTTACTCAAAAAACTTTATTAAATCCTAACAAATTTTCTTTGATAATTTCTTTTATGCTTTCTCTTTGTTCTCATTTTAGGTAAGATGAATATCTCATAAATTCGTGTATACAAAAAACAAGGAACCTTTAACTTTTATTGTTGGAAACTTTGTGGTTGCGACAAATTTACGACTTCCGTTTTTCATTAAAAAAGGAAAACTCCAAAAACCAAAATTGTCGCTACCAAATGTAAACGTATGTATGAATAATAACGTATAAACATTTAAGTGAGTAGTAAAAGTAAAAAAATGAAACGCACTTGTATATTGGAATCTATCGTGTAGTCTCACCATCAACATAAAGTATACTTAGCACCATAGTTGCCATATTGTATAAAAACGTGCTAGAAAGTGCTAGATTGAAAAAAAAGTGCTAGATTTTTTCTATCTATTGTTTTTTTTTTTATTGATATAATAATTGCACAACTCGACGGACAAAAAACTTTGAACAGATCTTTTTTAATAAACCTATGTACGCAGTTTTTGAAATATCGCAGCTTTTATATTTATGTATATAATTTTTGCATATATTCTGATTAATTTTTCAAGTATAAATCTATACAAAATTATCTTTAATTTGAGTATAATCATGTCGGTGTTTGTATCAGTATATGGCACTGGTATTACAAGAAATTTGAAATTTTTACTTTTTTGTTGTGTTCTTATAAATTTTAAGCATGTTAAAAAATATAGTCCTATGAATATAGTCAAATGAAATATATACTCAAATGAAAGATAATTTTGTGTATATTTATATTATTAAAAATAATTTCATGATTTTGTGGTTAAATTTCGACAAATGCTTGTGCGCCCCGGTAGGCTAGTTGGTAGCGAGCTGGCTTATTAGTGCGGGGGTCGTGGGTTCGATTCCCACCAGAGAAAGCCATAGTAGCTAGGGCTCGGTTAGGGTAATAGTAAATAATTTGTTATTATATGATTATTAATTAATAAAATAAAAAAAGTTATTTTTTAATTATAGCAAAATGTAATTTAATATATCTTCAACGCATCTGCAGTTTAAGCGATGTGAACACAAATTTTTCAAAAAAAAACAAAAAAAAAAAATCCGGTTATTTAAAAAACAACAAATGGGAAAAACATTTTTTGACAGATTTGAATTCAGCATAACTTGGTCTATTAATAGACAAGGTTTTATTCATTGGACAAAATAAGAATTTGATTTTGAAGAAAATTTCAATATTCTGTTACTTCTTTTGTAAAAAGGACTTTACAGGTATTAAATGCTGTGTCATTATAATATATTAGTAAAAGAATTCTTTTTAAAATTTTCTAAAAACGCTTTAAAATTTTTTCAGAAAAATATTTCAACGATATTTTATGTATTTTTTTAGTTTTATTAGCTTTATTTTGGAAAGTAAAACGATTAATAGCCGTATTCAGTAATGTCATAAGGAGTGAGATCGAATAAATCCTAACACAGATTATCACTTATAACTTTTTTTATGTTTAAAAGTGAAATTTTTTTTGAATCAAGTTATCTTTAAGAAAGTCGCTAGATGATGTGTATAAATTATTAGCGAAATCGGATCATTACTTTGTTTACAAATGGAAGCTGAACAAAAACTGAGTAAAGGAGCTTTTTTGCTATCTTTAGTGCTCTAATTGATAGGAGCAGACCATTTCCAAAAAAATGTGACAGAACTGGGAACTGGCTTTGCAGCCTTCATCAATAATTTAAAAGAATCTTAATATAATTTAATTTTTGTGAGTTCTGAACAATTAAGCATACTTTTTTGTTTTCACTTTTTGTTCAAAGTCCATTGGTAAACAAAGTAATGATCCGATTTCGCTAATAATTTATACACATCATCTGGCGACTTTTTAAAAGATATCTGCATTCAAAAAAAGTTCACTTTTAAACATAAAAAGTTTATAAGTGACAATCTGTGTTAGGATTTATTCGATCTCACTCCTTATATAGTGTAAACATCGCATTTTTATAACATTAATGTTATAAATGTTTTCTTAACACTGGAAAGTTTGTTATACAAAGTGTGTTCGATAACACAAAAATTTTTAAAAATTTGTAAGAAGTAAAAAATAGTAAGAAGAGAGAGTAAAGTGACAGGTTGTTGACAAAAAACTTACAAGTTTTTACTGGATAAATTTTTGCCAGTAAGAATTTGTAAGAAAAAAAAAAACATATGATTGAAAAAATTTGCTTGTATTTCTAGTAAACAAACAAAATATTAAATTAAATTTTAATTGTCTATGGATTCAAAGTGCAAAATATTAAAGAATTAACTATGGAAGAAATTAAAAAACATTCTAAATTATTTCTGGTCGACAATTTCAATTAACTTTTATCTTTTCCATAATGACCAGTTGATTTTTTTTTAATATTTGGTATTTAAAATCAGCTGTTTTATATATTTTACCAATTGTTACAAATTTTCCGTTCGTTTACTTTTTTGTAAATTTGTCTTACTCTCTGTAATTTTGTTACTGAGTAATTTTTACTGGACTTTACTGGAAAAGTAATCGAACACACTTACAATTTATTTTTTATTTTATTTGAATGTTTCAAACATTTAAACAAAAAAAAAATTGTTTGACTGTTTATAAAAAAAATATTCTATTTTATAAATACACCAATACTCCGGTTTGCACCGCTTCGATTTCCGTCGTTTCGAAGTGCGTAGCTTAAAAATTTTCTGTGACTTCAAAGTTGCATCGTTTATGTTTAAGTTTTCGTCGCATATCTTCTTCGTTTTGTATCATTAATATGAAAATATTTGTCGAAACCCGATTTTTTTTAACAATGTGAAGCAGAACGCAGAAAGCTTACCAAGCTTAAGCAAAAGACATTTTTCCGGAAGAAGATCGCAATTTAAAAGTGTCAAGAAATGTTGCAGACGCTATTAATTGTTACAAGGATATTTAATTGGAAAAACAAGCTCCCACAGTCCAACAAATTTTAGACAATTTCATAACAAAATTCAGCAAGATTATCAAATAAAACTTTAAAGATAGTAATCGATTAAAAACTAACGCATCGATTCAGACTTTGAACTTTATACAACTAATTCCTTATTTTATTTTTATTAATGCTGTGTCTCTTTTATGAACTTTTATTTTAATAAAAATTTGTTTTCCAAAAATAATAAAAAAATAAAATTTTTTTATTGAAACAAAATTTTTTGTTATTGAAAAATACATTTTTTATTGAAAAATAATTTTTTCATCTAAAATAAACGATATGGAGTATAATGACATTATATCTAATTTGATATGTTCCCATATATAAACACAAACAAATTGATTCGAAAAATGGGTCATCCACATGTAAGTAATTATATCAGATAAGTTACAAGTTGATACAATTTTGTCCTAGATTTCTGGGATTTTAAATTATATCTAATTGGATTAAAATAAACCTGATCTCATATAATTTAAGCTGATAATAGGTATGTTTTTATGACTTGAAGTTGTAATTAAAAGTATTTAAGTTGAAAATTAAAATTTCTAGAAATCAATAATTTTAAAGACCCAAATTTTAAAATTTTTAAAAACTATTAAGAAAATATTGAGTATTTCAAAAATAGTTTAAGTATGACGTCACATATAGTTTACTTAGCATGGGAGCATATATAATCATATCGATCACTACATATATTTGGATTATAATTATACGGCTTATGTAGTTAAATATGAATATGAAGTAAGATTTTAAGACATTTAATAATATCAAGTACCATATAAAAATATAAGCATTAATGTGACTCCATTCCAAGTCACATAGAACTCAATCATATTATATACGACTAGATAGAAATATTTATACCCGGGTAATAAAAATCAGTACAAATGTAAGGGAAATCGTGTTTCGGTTTGCGTCAATTCGGGTTGCGTCGCATTTCTAAGGTCCCCATTACCGACGCAAACAGGGGTATTAGGGTATAGGAACATTTTTCGAAAGAAAAACATGCGAAATTTGCTAAGAAACGAAAGAACAGTTGTTAATTTTCATACCTGCAAATACGCTTTGTGTAGTTATACGCCAAATACTACCCATATTATGAATGCCCCCAATTTTAAATATGAGCCGTGTTTTTTAATCGGAGTAATTTTCGGATTTATTTTATTTCGTTAAAAAATTCATAGTTTGCTTATTAATTTGACAAAAATTATATTCTTATCTAAGTCTAAACATTTACTTCTATTATACACACAAATTTTTCAAAAATGCAAGTCCTGGAATAAAATTAAGCTAAATGGATTTCCAGTTTGCAATATTTTAATTTTTTCCTTCACATTATACTAGCGAATAAGTATTAGACTAAGTAAGATAAAAATATGATTTATATCAAATTAAAAGTCAAGTTATAGATTTTCAACAAAATCAAATAAATCCAAAAATAAATCCGGTGATTTAAACACAGGGCTATTGTATGAGTTCTTTAAAGTGAAAAATAACTAACAGAACAACAAACAAAATAAA
Source organism: Delia radicum (assembly GCA_021234595.1). Classification (NCBI taxonomy): domain Eukaryota; kingdom Metazoa; phylum Arthropoda; class Insecta; order Diptera; family Anthomyiidae; genus Delia; species Delia radicum. The sequence goes on along the minus strand of CM037854.1, from coordinate 17,148,694 downwards.
TTTATTAAGAGTTAAAATCTTATAAAAATTGCTTCAAAACTTAACAAAAAAACTTTTATATATCGTATCAAACGTTTGTAACGTTTAAAATCATGTATTATTTACGTACACCGTGTTTATGCTGAATTTTAAATATGTATTAACGCCCTGTTTCTAGAACACGTTTTGCTTCACGTGCGTCTAATAACAAAATACATGCAATGCAAAAACAAAATACATGTAGTCTCCCGTTCGTGTAGAGGCGAACGTGTTGTAGAAACCAGGGGTAAGACATTTATAAGACCATACTTTATTTATCTCTGTTAATATATTTTATTACTTACATTTTATATATGTAAAGGGTGAAATGCTATAAAAAAAACTACAGAATATTTTCTCAAATTCTTTTTTTATTTAAAAGTACAATCCTTCCGGTTAATAATGAAAATAATTTCATTCAAATGGCTGCCTCGGCTGGCCATGCAGTAGCCTACACGATCGGTCCAATTTTTAAGCACATTATCGATTGTGTGCAGCTGTATTTCACCAATGGCTTCCTGTTCCGTCCTGTTGAAACCAAATGTTGCCAATATCCTTCTCTTTCAATTTTGTGAACAAAAATTCGTTCAACATGGCCCGATAACGATCGCCATTGACTGTAACGGCCACTCCTTGCTCATTTTCGAAGAAAAAATGGCAATTTTCGCACACATTCTGCAACATTACCATGATTTTCAAAGTAATGTCGCAATATTTCCCAGCGTTGTTGAAGCGTATACACAACCATATTCGATCAGCGGAAGGATAAAACTAATTATCTGTCAAATCAGACATGAGGCTAAGTGTTACCATTCACGAAATAAGCACTAGTTGAAAAAAAACGTTAGATGGCGGACCCTTTATTTAATTTATTTTATGAAAAAAAAATATACTAAAATATTCAATTATTTAGGAAAAACTGCTAAACAGCATCTAGCACTTTTTTATAAATTTTGGACGCTAACTCATAAAAGAAAGTGCTAGATCTAGCATACATTATGCTAAAATGGCAACCCTGCTTCGCACAGATCACATTACAACAGAAAACTCAGAGATATGAATGAAAATGAGTGTATGTGTGTGTGTGTATATAAATAAAACTTTTGCTGGTTAAATTGCTTCTAGCGTTTTGTCATAACACCATCCAACCGAATATCATTTGCCTCCTTTTGTCTTCCGGACTAGAATGGCTGGATAGAATGGTTGGTTGGTTGGTTGGTTGGTTAGACGGCTTGTCTGTTAAATGTAATAATTGCCTTAAAACTGTAACGATTTGTCACGTGCTGTAGCTATTGTATTTCTGACTGTATATGTGTGCCTGGATGGCTGAGTGTGTGTGATGGTAGCAGCCGTCAGTGATATTTATCTCATATTTCTCACAAACAACTACATACAAAAAATGTCCTGTTCTAAACTAGGAACAGTAGAAAACATGATTGTATTTACCAAATGTTAAATTTTAAGTTACAATTTTGTTTTTTTTTTTATATTTCTTATCTTTAAACTGTCGCTGCGAATTTACGTTCAACAGACGTGTATACTTTAAAACAAAATTAAGAGTATTTCATATATTCACTACAAAACATGTCTTATTTTGTCAGGCAGCATTTGTTCGAATTTTCGTCTTTTCATGCAAAGGAATATGTGGTTGTTTGCCTTTTCTATTTTGTAGTAAATTTTCTGGTAACAATTTCATTATTTCACTTTTTTGTGATAAAAATCAATTGTTCGTGTCCTTTAAACGATTTTCCGTTTTTTCCTTAACATATTGTCGAAACAATCTTTTAATACCCGATTAAAAATAACTAATATGGAGCTTTATATCAATTTATCTAATTTAATATGACACCATAGCTAATTATATAAAATTTCAGCCGAAAATGGCCCTAATCAATTGTATCATATTAAATTACATCTAATTGTATCATATCTGACTCAATTAGATACAATTAGAAGTGATTTAATACAGTTTTGTCCAACTTTTGTTCTCATCTAATTTTATTAAATTATACGTTATCTTATCTAATTTAATATAATAGGATGCTCTATTTATTATTTTAAATATCGTATGGTTTCTTTAAATTTTAAAAACATGAATATTAGGTGTTCTCATAAAAACTCGTGTATTACTTGTAAATATGGTAAAACTATTATAAATATAAAATTTACTTGAGTTCTTTAGCTACAAACAAGTTTGTTATATTTATTGACTTAAAATAAATTAAGGTTTTCAATTTGAAATGCCGAAAATTTGCATCTGATATAGAAAATTTTTAGTTGCAATCAAACAAGTTATTAAATAATTAGAGATTTCTTTTGAATTTACAATTTTACTTAAAATTTTCTCAATTATAATTAGTTAATCGCAATTTAATTTATAGTTTTTACAAGTTCTAATGAAAAATTCCAAACTTATTCCCAAAACTTATTTAACAAATTGTGAAAAATAATTTGTTGTAGGCTGGTCCCTATTCGGATTTCATTCTTGCCTAAGGAAATCATCAGGGGACAATGTTCTTAGAATTTCTAAAGATATTTGTTAAATTAAATCACAAACTCAATGATATTTTCTTGTTTAAAAACAAAATTTTAATATACAGTCAAAGCCCGGTATAACAAGAACGCAATATAACGAACTAGCAAATTGTTTGCATTGACTACATTATAAAACGAATTTTTTCAAAAAATTTATATTGGCTATAACGAACACTTGGTACAAAATATGTGAAAATTAACAAAAATAAAAGAAATTGCAATGGAAAAAAGATTTTTTGTTGGAGAGCTTTTATTTAGGAGTATACAATTGCAGTTTTATTAATAACTTTCAATAAACTCAGCATTTTGAGAAATGTTAAAATGTGCATTTTAATATACTGAATGGGCCTGAGAATATATTTATCATTCGTTATACCGGGCTTTGACATTAATATCATATGATATTAAATGTAACATTGTGTTAAGCTACTCGATCCAAAAAAAGTTACATCTCATAAAAAAATCAGATCTCATTTTATATATATTGATATTTATTGTTAACCCTGTTTATCTCAAAATTGGGGTAATTCCGATTAGATCCCTCAAATATATTGCTAGATTAAGTTAGATCAAAATTTATCTAGAAATTGGGGGATCCAAACATATCTAATTTAAGATCCTGATAGATCCCCATATATACAGTGGTATTAATTTAGATCTACTTGGATCTAATTAGATCCAAAAAGATAAATAATTTTTGGTGGATAAAAGTAAATCCCATTGAGATTAAATGAGATTTATGTACATCCCATGACATATAATATTATTTTAAATAAAAATATAAAAAAATTTAAGATAAATAATTTGGATATCTGAGCTTATATAATTATGTATATGATTATATATACAATATATAATTATGTCTTATACGCATATTAAATATTAATTATCTTGGACCATGTGTAATCATATCTTAAACTAAATTGTTAATCTTAATATCATATATAATTATATCTACAATTGTATTATTATTTATATGTCGCCATATATAAGCATAATTATATAATTATATCAATGGCGATAATCTTTTTTACTTCGAGCTCATATAATATATATTAGTTCTCATGTAGTGAGTAAACTAGTTTATATGAATGTTTGATGTTTGGCATAGGATTGTTACCGCTTTCAAAACGTGTTCTGATGATGTTAACCTAGAAAATTCCCGAAATAGATCTATCAACACATTCCTGAAAGGGTCAAAGAATAAATTTGAAAACAAAAACTCTATAGATTATTTGTTAGGACAATATCCTAATAAAGAAATAGAGAGTATGGCCTCGAAATTGAATAATTTTAATTTTCTTTGCACAATTAAAGGTCGAAAAAACATAATTTTTATTTTTAATAAAAATTATATTAAACTTTCATAAAAATAATTTTTATAATACAGTATATATTAGGCCGGGTCGATTTGTATGGAGGCAAAAAAATCGCTCAACATTCAAGGAAAATCGTATTCTAGGGATCAAAATAAGAAACTTTGCCGAAGGAACCATACCTCTAAAACGAATTCTGATGTCCCGACTTTTGACCTGTAGGTTCAAATTTTGAAAAATCGCACTTTGACCTATTTAAAGTACCCCAATCGAATCCAACCCAATCGAATATAATTTATAAATTCATCTGCTAGAGCGTCTTCCGGAGAAGAAATAGAGACCCTGATCTTGGAAAGACCAGTCCTACTTTCTGAAATATCTCTATCCCGAGATTTGTACATTTTGCTATAAAAACACGGCTAAAAAGGCCCTCTTTCAACTTATATTTTAACCCCTTAACGGTTACCTAGAACGATGATTTATGCTTTAATCTGCTAGCGCGTCTATATATATATGTGTCTTAAATTATATTGCTTGTATGTCACCATATACGATTGCATATTCTGTTATATATGAGAATGTATTATTATATATGACAATAGATCTGCTATATCTTATGTATGGCTTATATGCTTAATATTTAATTTTATAAATGTCAATATATAATAATATATCGTTATATATGTTACCACATCAGAAACTTATAATCAGATATGGCCATGTATGGTACCATATATAATAACATATTATAATATATTTTAATATGATAAAACATAAGAACATATATATTTCTTTTACTCGGGTTAAAAAAAGTTATAAATGAAATCATGCTAATTAATATATATATCATATGTATATGACACATCTACTGTAATATTAATTGAAATATCTTTAGACATTAATATGTATACGATCTTATCAAAATTTTTAAAGAAACCAAATCCAAGATCAAATTATATATGATTATATGCTCCATAACACATATCCATGTTAAGCTATATAAAGCAATATGTTTTCATATAATATTATATTTAAAAAGATATGATTGTATGAGATTGATTTTACTCGGGTATACGTTGACTTTGGTACTTATAAAAGAAAAAATCAATGTCAAATATTGCAAATAAAATGTATTGTTGTCGTAAACTTTTTTTCTGGGGATATTGTTGTGCAAAGTGTTTGTAAGATTTATGAGTTCTTATTTCTTACACAGGCACACATTTGTTTAGAGCTGATGTCATCAATCTGGGGAAACCGTAGCGTCTTCTTGATCTTCTTGAAATTGGTCCCGTAACCTGTTGCTTTAACATGAGATTATGGTCTAAGGGTTTCTCATAAAGCAATCTTATTGTAGGATTCTTTTAGAACTGTAGATCCAATAATTTTCCTTGCGTATTTGGGGCAGATTATATAAATATTTTTGTTAGTTAAATAAATATTTTTTTTTTCATTTTCTTCTCCCTAAAAACACGTAGCAATACCGTATTGTATTGTATGTGTTTATCAGTTTTAAAACAGCACATGCTCGATTATTTTTAAAAGTATCTCGATTTTTTTCTTATATTTTCATATTTAATGCGATTGTATGTAACATATTGTTTCATATAATTTCTCATAATTAAGCTGTCGCAATTTCTTGTTAAATAACATTATCATTTCTTTTGAAAATAAGTAAATTTGGCTTCAATCGATATTAGATTTGGCAAATTTAATGTACAGATAAATTTAGTAAACATATTTAAATACCCTGACGTAGTATTTTAAATGTACTCTAAACAATTAACGAAAGTAGGGAAAATAAAAAATTTTATATTTCCTTGAAGATGATTACAGATTTTAATCGAAATGTATGACTAGTAAATATAATAAAAATCCTTTTAGCATTTTTTATTTATTTGAACCTCAACAGATAAACTTTAGAAGTTTATTTAAATAAACGTTTCCTGTTAGTTAAATACACCAATCAGGATTTAAACGTACAATGTTAGTAAAAATACAAGAATATTTCGTTATTTTAAATTTAATGTGTTTTTTGAACATAAAAAATATCTCAAATTTTTAATATTGAAAAAATATTTTTAAATCCCAAAGTTTTTTAATTAAATATTTGGAACACTTGCTGGCAACCAAATTTGTTGGCAATCGATTGCCAATAGTAATTCGACTATGATATCATATTTTGCAATACTTTAGCCCTAGAAAGATAATTACATTTTTGGTACATTTTTTGAGCTTAAAAAAAAAAAATAAAATAAAAAAAATCCATTTTGTAGAGCGTATAATTTTCTTTTAAAATTTGTAAAACAACTCAAATACGATATCTCGAGATCGGAGAAAAACAAAATCTTAAAAAACTTATATAGGTCTAAAAGACTTAGATTAACTTTCTAGGGTCAACAAAATGCTTCAATAAGTTCCCCAACTTTCCATCAGGTGGCAAGCAACAACTGTTCTAAGATTTATCATCTCGCGCAATTACAGTGATGCCATGTTTGATCCCTTCATCTTTCCCCACCTTTCATCTCTCCACTATCCAATTTCCAAAGAAAGCAACACATTAATAAATAGGAAGAATTTCCTGATTGTTGCTTTTCTTTAAATTTAACATTTTAACATATAACGGAATTTATTATTTGTATCAACCGAGATACATTTTTTTTAATTCGGTTAGCAATTTAGTTTTCTGAGGAACTTTTGTTGAATATTACCCCGACGATTTTATAATTGTCGTATCTTCAATCATAACCGACTACAATTCTTTTAGTTATTTATTCATGTAGGTACTACATAGAAAACTGATTCATTGTGACGATCTAATTTTTCACCAACCAATATTTTTCTTTGTGTTAACAGAAATGCAGTTAATACAACAGAATTTCAGTTGGAGCAAAATATATCAGTTGACTCAGGAATACATTTGTTTGCGTCAACCATAGTTAATGCTACAAATATTTTTTTTATTTGTTTTAATTAATTTTTATGAAAACTTTTTAAACAAATAAGTTTATTTAATCTTAAATTTGTATAAATCCCCTTCCACGTATACCATTAACTTCATGATGACCATAACTAGCCATTAAAATCATTCATTTTACCATCATACCAACCATTTATAAAGCATGTAAGGTGAAAATAATAAGAATGTAATAAAAACATTGCGAAAATAAAAGAAAATTAAGGAAACCAGCACAAATAAACACAAACATTTCTTGATTCAATAAAATTTTGCAACAAAAGCTATAAAAAAAGCTGTAACAAACTGGTAGAATAGTAATAATAATACTTGACCTTATATGAAAACAGGAACGTTACAAATAGGGGGGGGGCAGGTATTGGGTCCTTAAACAGGAATCATAAAAACTTTTGTACAAATACTTATTTTTATATCACTTTTTTGGCTTTAAAATTAAAATTTTGTTTTAAAACAATGGTCCTTCGAACTAGGGTAAATGTATAATAAATATTTCTGGCTTAAACTTTCTATTAACTTCTTACGCCACTGTTGGAAACTACATCAATCTGTTTTTAGTAGTACTACATGGTCTTGGTTGTTTAGCCAGACATGGTGATAGACAAGCCCAGCATTTATTCTATGCCTGGAACAAATAAGTTCTGTATTATGCTGGCATGAACAAGAAACCCCCACATACGAAAGTTAAATGAAGCATAAAACAAGCAGAATTTAAGGAAACGGAATAATTTTTACAACACAGCAAATTCATTAAAACTGGTCAATATATGATGCATTTCAAAAATATTCGACACCTTGACGTAGCATATGTACAAAACTTTTTTTTTTTGTATGACATGAATAACCTTTTGTTTATATGTTTGCCGTATCCTATAAGCACGCTAAATCAATTCGCGTCAATCATTTATCTTTAAGGGCTCACAAATTATGGCGGTTTTAAGTTTCAAGTAAATTAATTATATTAAAATTGCACTTTTAGTAAGTAAGTGGTTATACACTGTGTTGCAAAACTATAATTACACATTAATTTCATTAAAGTTCGTAAGTAAAAAAAAACTTTAACTTCATTAATGTAAAACCAATGGAAAATTAATAATATTTAACAAAAAACAATTAATTTATTTTTTATTTTACTATTAAATGAAATGGAATACAAAAATCAAATAGTGTTTCATAACTATGAATACACTTAACTTCATATATCAAAAATTTGCAAAAGTTTAAGAAAAATATTTTAAAGCAGCAGTTTTAATAATGCGTGAGGCCTCTTTTTTTTTAACCAACTCGAAAATTTGATCTAACATACCAAATTTGTTCGAAGTTCTTCGTTATAGATCTCAACGCATAAACAACTGACAGTTTTAGATGAAAACCTCTATTTATTTATATATATCTACAGATATAATTATTAATAATTATTAATTATGTGTAATTTTAGATATGTTTATATATAAATATACATAAGGTTATATATAAATATATATGGAGCTATATATAAATATATATGGACTCAGATATAATTGGATACATTCAAATTTCAGATATAATTATTGTATGTGATCATTAGGGTGGAGCGATTAGTATGGAAGGAAAAAAATCTTAATGGGCGCTTCGCGTTTCTGATTCTTGGGATTGTACTGAGCAAAAAAGTCCACTAGACCATACGTCTACAGTGAAAATCGAGCTTCCAGATTTTTGACTTTACAGCAAAAAAGCACTATTTGGAAATTAACCCCTTAAACCACAAATATGATTGATGCATTAATCTGCTAGAGAATCTTCCAAAAAAGAGATTGATACCATAATCTTGGATAAGCTCCTCCTACTTCCTGAGATATGTCCATCCAACACATTGTTACTTTCACAAAATACGGCTAAAAAGTCAAAATCTGGAAGCTCGATTTTCATCGTAGACGTATGGTCTAGTGGACTTTTTTGCTCAGTACAATCCCAAGAATCAGAAACGCGAAGTGCCCATTAAGATGTTCAAATCGCCCCACCCTAATGATCATATATGACATTTTTTACACGGGATATTAGAACTTTAAAATAAATAAGCTATTTTTTGGAAAATACGAATTTTTACGGTATTTAGTTGGGTTTAGTGTTACTTATTTGTATGAAATCATATTAAATACTTTTAAATTTGCAAAATTAAAAATTTTATAAAACATGCTTTTTGAGGCTATGCTAATTTTGTGTGCTCCATAAAATTTAAAGTCTTTAACATTTTTTGATGCCGTGTCGATTTTATTAATAAGCTTTTTAAAATCTTTTATTTGATGAACGTTTTGACGGAATTGATACTGATACGATTTAGTTGACACAAAACGAATGTGTTGGAAAAAAAACCGACGCTGCACCCGCTAGGAATAAAAAAGTTTACTTTTTTTGCACATTATCACTTTAGTCCATCGTGAAGATTCACTTTACATACCTACGCAGGCAGAAATATACAATCATCACAGTGTTTGTCAAGCGTCGGCCACGATCGGTTATGCGTTTTCAGAACGTGGGATTAACAATCTTGACAATATTTTCCTGTTACCCGATTGTTAATAGTGGCCAACCGTTGGTGTGAGCGAACTTGACGCCGTTGGCATAACATTGGTAATTCAAAATACTTGGTACACACAGAGAAAAATTTAGCTATTTTCCGACTGACAGTCGGTTACTACGGCTCAAATTCGCTTATTACGAATTTTTGTCGGTTGGCTCAACTTAACACTAGTTTTCACAACAAAGTTCGGTTTAATCAACTGAATTTTAGTTACAACATCCAAATATTCAGAAATCTAATGCAAATATCGTTGTACTAACTGAATTTAAAAGTTGTTACCATTAAATACACTTTTTAATTTGGTTGGCAAATTATTTCTCTGTGTGTACTTTTAAAATAACTTAAATTAAATAAATTTTGAGAAAAGTGTTTTTCAGGAAATTCTTCCTATTAATTAATGTGTAGCTTTCTTTGGAAAGGGGATAGTAGAGAGGTGAATGGTGGGAAAGATGAAGGGCAAACATGGCAACACTGTAATTGCGCGTGATGATAAGTCTTAAAACAGTTGTTGCTCGCTACCTGATGGAGAGATGTCGAACTTATTGAAGCTTTTTAATTCATAGCCCTGATTTACTTTTTTACTTCGATGGGGTTAAGTGCTATGGGAACACGGAAGGCGGTGTTTGTTTTTGTCACCGGGAATCGAACCCGCGATCATCTGTGTAACAGTCCAATGCGCTAACCATTACACCAGAACGCCCTTTCATAGTACAGTATTAGTTGTTTCTTTTGTAGTTGTTAACACGGCGGGTTTTACAAAAAAATCAGTGGTATGCCTGTGTTAATTTTTTTGGTACGGTTGGCAATCTCTACTTGGCTAACTTTGTTCTCAAAAAATATTTTTTAAATTTAAATATTTTTTAGAAAAATAGTAAAACTTTTAAAAATGCCTTTTTTATAAGAAGGTGCTTTTTACATAGAAACAAGGTTCACACAATACACTAGCCAATTTCAAATACAATTAGGAATTTCAGATGAAAAAAACATACTTTTTCAAAAATTTCCTTATAAGTTTGTGTTGTTGGCATCCCGATATTGGTGCTGTAACATCAACTTGATATACCTAAAACTATATTAAATTACACTGTTTTTTAATAGTGTTCTGAAAACTTAATTCAATTAAACGGCGCAAAAACCCTGAAAAAAACTGCGCAAGTTTCAAAATCTGTCACTTGCAACCACCAAATTACTTTTTATATAGTGAGTGCATCTCCCAAGTCTACTGACATTTTATTTTATATTTGTTTGAATCTAAAAAGTTAAAAATTATGAGCAAAAAAATTAAATTAAAAAACTCTTGTAAGTTTTAAGTAATTTTTTTAATTTTTCGACATTTAAATGTCCATCAATTCTCTTGGTGAAGACGTTTCAGCGTGAAAACTTTGTGTGTCATCGCTTTTGAGTATAGTCAACAAAACCCTGTCCATCGTTCTTCTTGTTTCATAAAACCTTGAGAAAAAAGTGGCATCTAAAGTCAGTTTCAGCAGGTGTCGAAAATTTTTTAAGTAACTCATATGTATTTCAAATTGGACTGTGAAAATAATACTGATAGTCCTGCCTTTTATCTTATGGAATAATCAATTTATAAGCTTTATTGGAATAATAATACTAATATCATTTTGTAACCTTTAAACGTTACTTTTCTTTCTGTTAAATGTTACTTTTTACACACATAATTTACAATTTTCATAAATTTTTTTTTTATGTTATTTTTCATGTCATATTGACATATGTTAACAGCTGTCAACACTTTGAAAATATCATCACATCACACATACATGAAGCACTTTTTAGTTTTCCAATAGTAGTTCATGTAGCTCTTCTTCTGGGGTTTCAGTTTACTCCACTAGTCATTGTAAAGTAGGTCGTTAATATGAAACATACATTTGAGTAGTACGTGTTCCCTTGTCATAAATAACACTACTCGACAAAATTTCTCTTTTTTACAGAACCTGTCTTGGGAATACATATTTTTTTAATAAATTTAGATACGCTGAATCTGAATCTATCGCAATTTTTATTTTTTCATTTGTAGTTTTTTTCAATATTGTGATTTTTATATTTGCATAATTTACTCCATTTTTTTTTGTATTGTATATTTTACTTAATTTTGAAAATGTAACCGCAAAACTATACATTTTTTTTAAGAATATTAATCTACTTAAAATTATCTTTCATTTGAGTATTAACCGATTGTTGTTTGTTTCAGGATATCCTAACGGTATTGCAAGGAAGTTGAAAGTTTTTCATGTTTAGTTTTATCCTTATAACTTTTATGTTTACCAACAAATTTATTTTATCGCTATGCGAATACTAAACATTCCACTTAACTCCTTTTTGTATTAAAATGACAAATGCATTGAAAATATCCTGAAATATTTAGAAAAGAAAACAATTTTTATATAAAAAAACGAAGTACGCAATGTTAATATAAAAACCGCGATATTGCAACGACTACAAATGAGAATTTTTTTTTGCCAGATTTCGACTCTGCGTACCTAATCTATTACAAAATATGTTTTATAAAGACAGGTTCTGCAAAAAGTTACAAATTCTAAAGTAGTTGTGTTAATAATATATTTTTATATTAAGAAAATTTATTTTTACTTAAGGCATGTGGAAAATTACTTAGAATTTGAAGTTCATTTCGAAATATTTCAGGACATTTTCAATGGATTGTCAAGTTTAATAAAACATATTTTTTGTTAGAATGTCTTTTTTATGTGCAATAGGGTTATACGTTTTTTCATGTTTGCGAATATCAAAAATTACAAGGAATAGCCGTGTAGACCTTAGAAAAATATTAAAAATCATGATCTCACTTTTTCACGGTCGTTAAAATAGTTTCTGCACCAAGCGCAGTGAAGTTTCGATTAAAATTATTTTAATTTTTTTGAAAAATGTAACATTTTATTTAAATTTTCATTGTTTTTTGTTATGAACTTACTCATTCCAACACACACATACACGTTGTATTGGAATAGTTCCAATAAAGTCTTAAATAAAAATGGCTTTTAGAAATTAGTTGCGGTGCGGAAGGTTTTTGTGCCGAATTGACTTAAAAAACGATATTTAGTATTAGTACAACATTGTCCATAAGGTGGTGTACTGTAATTTGTTTTCGGAACAAAAAAGTTTTAACCCTAATGTACAATGATAAAATATTAAACAAAAATTTAACATGCATAACATTTATAAGGATACAACTAAGAAAGTCAAAATTTAAACTTCCTTGCACTGGTATTGCGATATTCTGATACAAACACCGACATGATTATACATAAATATAAGATAAATTTGTGTAGATTTATATTCTTAAAATAAATTGCTTTCTTTAGGAACACAATTTAAAAAATTTGGCAAAATATACGAAAATATGAGGTTAATGATGTAAACAGTAAAACCACTATATTTCAAAAACTGGAAATGAAAAAAAAATTTCCCAGATTTAAATTCAGCGTATATACATTTATTAAAAATACACAGAAAAAAACTAAAAACTTATTTCAATTAAAAAATTTGTTGAATCAATTAAAATTTTAATTGATTTTGCGCATATAACGGCAATAATAATATCAATTGAAACTTTAATTGAAAATTATACGGAAAAAGCTATATTTGTACATGTGTTTTTGGTAATACTGTGTCTGTATTTATGATGCAAACTTAGCGCTTTTGGAACTATTTTCAATGTCACAAAACGCCAACATTTTGCTCATGGTGCCAAAACATAAAATCACAAAATTTGTGCTTTTGTAATTTATCGTTAGTTCTTTTTAGCCAATTTCCTAATATGTACCTCTACTTTGTTCAAAAAGCCCTAAAACTCCAGTAAAAACTACCGAAAACACAAATTTTTACAAACTTAAGGGCGGACATGACATTGGCCGTTTTTTGAAATCGACTTTTTTTATAATTTTGTATTTTAGTAAATATTCCTAAGATTCTAAGAAAAAAAATTTCATAGAAAAATTCCTATGGGTTCAAATTTACAGCCGGATTAGTGAGAGCGCATTTTTAATTTTCGCGCTACCTACGTACGGCAGCTGGTATATACTTGTTTTACTTGCTACCTGACTTTTGGTGGAAATGATGCAAATCGTTTGAAATGCGCCTGAGTGAAGGCATATGAAGCTTCAAAAGAATCCCGAATTGCTAAACGATTGCAGAAAACTGTAAGAAACAGCACAACACAAGATAACGAAGGCATATAGTACGAATGGCAGATTGAAGGTAACCTTTTTTTCTTTGTTCACAAACTTTGAACGCGTTTATCTCGAAACCATGTTTTTTCGTACTGGTTGCGGCACTAGCGGGTTCACTTTTTGACGATTTTTTTAAACTTAATTCGCTATCGTATGACACGAGTTTTTTTTTTAAATTTTTTTTCGATTTTTTATGAATTTTTAAAGTCAATCTTTTTTTCGAAAAAAAAAACACTTTTAAATTTGGAACATCACCAAAAATTTAAAAAAAAAAATTAAAAAAAAGCTAGTGTCATACGATAACCAATTTTGTTAAGATTTAAAAGTCATTTTTTTCAAGATCGGACAATTTTTGCGACTCCCAGCGCTGCAACCACGAGGCCCCCTTTTTTTCTCTGCCACCAGTTTGGAGCTCTATAAAACCATGTTGGAGTGAAAAATATATTTTTTTGACAATATACAATAAAAAAAAACAATTTTGGAAAAATGCTTGTTTTTGACTGAGTTATGAATTTTAAAAAAAAAGTTCTGTTTTCTCTGCCGCGAATGTAATGTCCCCCCTTAAGCAAATCACAATCAAATATTACTATTTCAGTACAATCTAAATGGTATTGTATGTTAAATTGATACAAAAAGTTGTAGAGTTTGACAGATATCTTCGCAAAAGAGTGGTGAAGAAATATGTTTACTTTGTTTTAGCACAACACCCAATTATAGAATTTTATTATGGTGAACTTGCTAAAATTGCAGCGAAAACTGTCGAAAACTCAGATTTTTTACATTCTTAAGAAAATTACAATCAAATGTCACGCCTTTGCCACATTTTAAATGTCTTGTCTGCAAATCGATACTGTTTTTGTATAAAGTTTGATAGATATTAAAAAAAAACGAACAAAATACTAGACTAAACAACGAAATTGTGGGCAAAGATATGTGTTTACTTTATTTTATAACGAAATCATATTAATATACTTACAATAAGTAAGTTCATTTCCTTAACATTGTAAAAAAAATTAAAAAAAATGTTGTCTGGTGCTTTTTTACGAATTTTTAAGTAAAAAATTACGCTTTTTCATGCTATTTACAATTTTTATTCTCTAAAAGTTGGGAACACTGGTCTGTATGTACGTTTGTGTCTGTGCTTGTTTTGTTTGTAAACTTTAAAGGCAGTTGGTATTTTATACTGAAACTTCTCTATTTAGCCGTTCATATGAAAAAATAATTTGAGAATTATGTCTAAACTAAAATATGTATTTATATATTTAAAAGGCAATTAAAATATTAATTGATTCAATTAAATATTTGTTTAGACAAAAATTTAATTCAAATGAAATCTTTTATTAAATATTTTAGGTTGATGATTTTTTCTGTGTATCTATTTCAAAGTCAAGTTTATTTGGCGGTCGAGTAGTGTAATCAATTCGACATTTGGTTTTTAAAGAAAATGTAGAGAAGAAGAGAAAAATCAATGACCTTAAGAACTTAATGAAGAAATAAGACAAGGAAAATAAGAGAAATGTATCTTTAAATACCGTGTAAAGAAAAAAAAAAAGAAATCCTTTACAGAAAATTGACAGCTGACAGTGAGAAAATCTGTTTATGACATGTAACATTTCTGAAGAAGATGCAAAAATAAAATTAGCTTTATATTTTTTAAATTGGTGTAAAGAAAATTGTTCTTACAAGTATGTTGTATCATACTAAATAAATATGCAAACTCATATGGGTCTTTACATAAATTAAGCCTCAATATCATTGCTGCAAGTATTTGAAGACTCGCGCCATATAAAGGCCTTGATTGGACATTGGAATTGAACGTTTTAATTTTTACGCGTGAGGCCTTTTTATTTGGCTTGAAATGTCTACACTTGTTTCTTCAGTATTCGCGATAATAGCCCAAAGATTACATAATGATTTAACCTATTCCAGAATACATTATTTATTAGGAAGGGTCTTGAATTTTCAAAGTGTATTCTCTTCACATTGACATTTTTGATGTTGGTTTTAAGCCCGCTTTAGCTGATACTAAGTAAGGTAATTCCTCGAAAATTGACACAATTCGGTAAGTCGCATTTTTTCGAAATCTCAACAATAAAGGCTTCCTTGAGTTTATCTGATATTCTCCTCAATACTCAGATATCTTTGATGATAGGGAAGACAAGTTGAGCTTGCTTGAGGATTATCATTAAGCAAATCTGGTGATATATTATCACTACCCGGGTTCTTACTATTTTTGATGGCATCTATGACTTTAGTTAGTGAAGGCAATGCAGTGCTGATACTAAGTTCGGTGGTATGTGCTAGACATGTATACTCATACAAATATACCTGTAAAAATAGCAAAAACAAGCTACTAAAAATTTGTTAAAAATGAGCTTGCAGAATAAACTGCTAAAATTAGCTGGTTTTTTTTATTAATAGCGAAAATAAATCTGTTGAATTTACAAATATTAAGTTTTATGTGAGCTAAATTTTAGTTAATTGAAAGTAACAATATAATCAGCTAAAATCAGCAAAAACAGTTACTAATATTATTAGACAAAAAAATTGTGATTAAAAAATTTTAAATTTTTTTTTTTAGTTTTTTTAATGCGAATAAAAGTCTGCTCTTATGAAATCTGCAATACACACTGCTTTAGCAAAAAATTCTGTTGACTTTAGCAAAATAAGCTGCTATTTGAATTCTACTAAAATTGAGGTAAATACAGCAAAAAATTTTGTTAATTTTTTAGCAGTTTTTTCTGCTATGTGATTTGTAGTAGCTTTTCTCCTATTTTTACTGATTTATTTATTGTTTAATATTGTTCTGAGACTTATCTGAATAAGTGGTTATTAGCCGCCTTCCCACTCTTCCTAGCATTAATCAGGTGCTCCGAAGCCATTGCCCTGAGAGTGTCTGGCCGAAGCCGGAGGTCGTTAACGGCCTTGACCGTAAACCAAATTAATCATTTCTGGTCATTTCCAAATGAATGACAGTTAGAAACTTCAGCTTTTACTTGTATAAGTCTCCTGAAAAAACAAGCTTGAGAGAGTAATAAATTTTAGAATTAATTATATTCTGGCGAAATTTTAGTCAGTAGCCTAGTGAATTTTTGCATTTCATACGGGCAAATTTTTGTATGGTTAATTTTTTTTCGCTATTAGTTCTAACTTTGATTGTGTTTTTTCTCTAATAAGGAGGATTGTTGAGAAAAAATCAAGCCTAAGAGTTTTGTCGTAGGTTTTTTATTATTTCAAATAAAACACAAATATTTTTATTTAATAATTATTTTTATATTTTAAAATTTATTTTAATAAATTTTACTTTTAAATTTTTACATTACTTTTTATTAACTTTTATTTTTATTTTAAATTTAACTTTTTGTCAATGTCCTTCAAGGATATTATTTATTCAAAAATATTAATATCTATTAATAATATTATGCTATTACGATCTCAAATTCAGACTGGCTTGTCATTTTTAAATGCAAGTCTTTATATTTAAAAAACAATTAAACAGTAATATACAAAATACTGATCATGATTGAGCATGTCTTTCTATTTACTCTTGGTAACAAAAACATTTAGTAACAAAATACAAAATAAGAAACTGGACATGCAAAATCATGATCTACTCAACTTGCTTATTTTTTATACGTCTTGTGTGTATAAAAGAAAACAAGATTGAGCATGTTTTATCAAAATTTCTTAGTAACAAAAATAATATTTACAATACTTGATTCTCACTAAATTGGGTATAAAGAATCATGCTACTTCTCTTGTATACGAATTGTGCGTATAGAAGAAAGTAGACATGATTGTGCATGTTTGATCACAATTATTATTTAGACTTAGTAACAATACAAAAAATATGAAAATACGCCAACAAGAAATAAAATAAATAGAATGTACAAAATACAAACAAATGATTTTAACAATCACTTAGTAACAAAATATTAACAATAAGGATATTCATGTGATAATATACATGTGGGTTAATAGTATCACATGTAACTCCTAAGCTCTAATTAGGATGAATTAATGAATATTTTCCAAATTTTTAATTAAGATCACCGAAAATCCATGTTTTATTGTTTCAAACTGAATCGAAACTATAGTCAAGAAATAAAACAAAAATGTTCTTTTCTTTTTTCTTTCTCTGAGAATATCACAGAGAATATCACCTGAAAGGGCAGTCACGTTCCTCTGATGGTTAAAATGTTATAATGAATCAATATCTCTTCATAAAAATCAGAATCGAATGACTTTGCTGAAGGTGGTGAGAGTCCTTTTTGAAAAAAGAAACTAAAAAACTTGATTCGATTACGGAATATCCCATATATTTATTAAATAATTTCACAATTTTATTTACTTATTATGAGGATAAACCATCTAGTAATAAATGTATGTACCCGGTTAAAAGTCAACATATATGCATCCATTTATGAACATCTATGAACTCATTCATGCTCATATATGAAGTTATTCGAGGTCATACATGTCACTATATACCACCATATGGGATCATGTATGTAAATATTAACTCAATTTTCGTTAATGTACACATATGACCATGCATAGAAATGTATGGACACATATGATTATATATATAAATATTACCTAAATTTTCGTTAATGTACACCGGCAAACATATATGATCCCTCATATGAACATATATGAATTATTTATGAACACATACTAATCATGTATGGATGCATGTGGACATGCATGGCATGTGTGCTCATGTATGGATCCATATATGTCGGTTTATAACAGGGTTGTATATCTTGTAAAAATTTCTTAAGTGTGTAAATATTTTTGCAACAATTTGTTATCATACACTCACTTTAGACAAACTGTCAAATGCATGATGTTATTAGATTTAACATTGACTTTAAGTATCTTGCATAAATTTACTTATATCCTTTTTTAGTGGCAACAAAAAAAGACGTCCTTATGTTGAAAATCCTTACTTAGTAAACATAATCCTACACTACACTACACTACACACATATGAGTTATAAATAAAATTATTTTTCAGTCAACAAAACCTTAGCGTCAGTAACAGTGATTGGAGGAAGGATTATCATCAGCTTCTCTATGAGTCATTTCAAAAAATTTCGACACGGTCTTCGTTTATGTTCTATGGATAGCGTTGAAATATTAGGTACTTTTCGTAGTTTTTCTAAAAATTTAGAATTTTAAAATGAGATAGAAAAGAAAAACTTTTTTTTCGGAAAATTTCAGTTTATGATCATATTATTGCAGTATTTGGTCTAAAAGATATTTGGAGCAACTTTGAGAAAAATCGGGTAGCTTTAACCGGAGGCGCCCCACTACCAAAGTTTTCGTTTTTTGAAAATTTTTCTTAAATCGCTTTAATAAAAATATATCTTGAGACACATAGCTTTTTATTAATTTGAGGATGCTGAATGCGAATATGTTGTAGTTTTTGAAATCGGACTAACGGATTTAGGTGCATTTTTCCTCTACTCTAAAATGTTTTTATAAATTATCTTACTATATTTTGGTTTTGAACTCATATACTTTACAATACATGCTTTCCTTGGATCATAATTATATCTGAATCATAACATAGTTATATATTTATAAAATAAATTTTTATTTCTTTTCCGTATATCAGAGGCTTTGTGCGCATGTTGTCAAGGGTTAAGTAATCCGATATTTCTTAAATTTTTCGCACCACAAAACTTTAGGATCTAGTGCTACAATAATCAAAACATTAAATAATGAAAATCAAAAGTTAAAGTAAAAATATTCATCAATAGTCATGTGTATAAAAATTAAAAGCGTAACAATTTAACTGTATAAAATTTGCGTTTTTTCGAAATATTTGCAGGTAAATTTACAAGTTATCCTTCAATCAATATTAACATAATTACGCTCAAATAAAAAGTAGTTTTATATACTTTGCTAATGCACAAATAAAAATAAATTAGGGTCATTTACAAAAAAAATTGTAGAATGAAGGAAAAAACTCCATTTTTATAAAAATCAAGTCACAATACGCTCCCCCCAGTTCTTTTTTTCTGGATCCGTGCCTGGTCGCAAGACATATTTTTATTAAAGCAGTTTCAGAAGAATTTTCAAAAATCGAAAACTTTGCTCAGCGGGTGTCACGGGTTGATGCTATCCGATTTTTCTCAAATTCACACGACCTAACTTTTAGACCTAGTTCAAAAATACTGGCAGCAGTAATTGAAAATAATCGAAAGTTTGAAAAAGCACATACATATAACAGAAAAGCTAAATACCGATGTGCTAACTTTCAGTGAAATCCAAATACGTCCATTCAAAAAACGTCTAACATAGAATCGAAATTTTTTTTTGCAATGACTCCTATATAAACCAAAATAGTTAACACCTTCAGTTAAATTTTCATTGAGTTAAGGGGGGAAAACATCGTAAAAAGTTTTTTATTATTTTTGTGTAACAGTTTAAACATCCCTATTTACTCAAATGCAGTTGTCATAAAAGGATTATCTTTGGCACAAAAAAAAAAAATAAAGAAAAAAAAATATAGGATAATGGGTAAGGTGTTGAAAAGTTTAAGTGTAACACAAATTTTATCGCGTTTTTTTAATTTTATTTGAAAAGCATTTTTTTCAGTTTTTTTTTGCCAATTTCTTTTCAAACAAAAAAAAATAACATTAAGTGTTGATGTATCTTACGTTGATAAATGTTAAAAAGGATTTGTAATTCTTAACATATTAACTTACAAAAATATAGGGGCGAAAATACAATTTGGTAAATATATTTGCTAAATTTCGATTATTGAGTTAAAAGCCAATTTTGAATATCTAATTTTTAATATCAAAGAAAAATTTCTCTTGAGTTTCATTTTAAAAAATGTTGCTCCATACACGGAAATAAATATTTGCCAATTTTTTTCTATTAAATTCATTTGTTGAAAAGCTTTAAATCTGTCAATAAAAAATTAATTGAATCAATTAAATAATTGCTCAACTTGCTTGACATTTTTTATTTTATCGCTTAAAAGCATTTGATAATAAAACAAGATAACACCAACATATTGTTGCTGTTTTTTGTAATATTTATGTACACTCAGGGAAAAAGCTGCATAATATTCATAAATATGAAGAAAAACTTCATTGGGTTTCGTCCAATGTAACGCTTCATAAGTATGATAAAGTTGTGTCATAAAATATATGTTTATATATTTATGAAATGTTTTATAAATATGAAGAAGTTTCATAGCTCTTCATGAAATATTTCATAAATGTTATGTGACGACTTATTAGTATGATGAAGCAAATTCATACATTTTTATTAAATGAAAAATTTTCTTTGCTAGCGTACAAATACGACAAAGGCTACAGCTGTGGGTTTCTATCCACCTCAGTCTCTCTCAACCTGCCCTCTTTTTATTTGTTCGTAAACTCGCACCGAGCAAATGAAAACATGTTGCAGAAAGGAAAAAGTTTAAATTTAGTTTCATCGTAGTTTAATAAAATGTTTATTTATTTAAAATTTCAACGATAAAATAAGCAAAATTAAATTAAAATACATTTAATTTTAATAGAAAATCACAAAATATAAGCAAAATAAAAGTGATTGTTTTAAGGAACAATTTTTTTTTTATAGACATGCTGCAAGTATTTTTTTGTGTAAAAAAATGTTTTCAGTTGCTTGCCCGAGTTCGCTATTTTATTGCTGAGAGGCGTGGGAAGTGTAGTCTCTCTATTTGTATATACTCTTTGGCTACAGCCAATGGAGACAATTTATTTTTAATACAATATTTTTAAATCCCAATATTTTTGTACGTGTAATTTGGATTATAAAGGGTCCGCCAAATAACTTTTTATTTTGAACTCCTGAACCAATTGGACTTTGTATGGCGTCATACCAAGGTCTTTATTCAAAATTCGTCTCAATGATGTCTCCGAAATGTTCAATTGTTGAGAAGGACGGTGAATTGATGTTGATGGCGCTTCAGGCACACTTTCTGCCACAACAGCAATATTCTCGGGTGTACGCACTGTTCTTGGCTTTTCACGCTTTGGTTTATCGATGAGGATGCCAGTTTCTTTCACTTTTTTCACAAGATAACGAACATACGGACCATATTCGTTCAGCGGAAGGATAAAACTTATTATCTGGCATATCAGACATGAACTAAGTGTTACCATTCACGAAATAAGCACTAGTTAAAAAAAAACGTTAGATGGCGGACCCTTTACAAATTAGAACTCAGAACTTCAAATTGAAATTTTGAAAATAGCAATTGAAATTATTTTTTTATTAAAATTCAGAAAAAATAATCTAAAGTTATGAATTTGCATTCTGAATTTAAAAACATTAATTGGATTAAGAATTTTCACTAAAATTTATAAAAATTATATTTATGTGTGAGATTTTATTTGTTCGGTTTTAGATCATGACAAATTTTTCTCTAAATTAACAGAAAAATTATAATTTTTTTTTTATATGATAATTTACTTTGACTATTAGAAAAAAACACAGAAAAAGTTATTAGACACTAGCATGAATGGAATGCATTTTCTGACCCACTACGGTCTTCATCAACATTCTTCGTGCCATTTAGTTTTAATCGTAAATATCATCTATTTAACTCACATGTTAAAGAAATTGGGTAACTTTAAATCCCACATTACTCTGTGTGTTGAGTTAGAATGAAATTTACCACGAACGATTTCTATTTATAGTGTGTTTGTTTTTTCTCTAGTCATTATCATAGTTGCCAGTTTAACTTTCAGTTAAAACTTTAAATGGCAGTTCTTTTCTCTAATGTCATCATATACTATCCTTCTACATTAGCAAAGCATATCAACAAACATTAAAGATTTTTCATTAACACATATGTCGAGCATATACATTAAACGATTTTTACACTGTACCTGGTGAGTGGTCTAATAGTGAATTTTTATCGTTGATCTATAAATTTATGTGTGAGATTTTATTTGTTCGGTTTTAGATCATGACAAATTTTTCTCTAAATTAACAGAAAAATTATAATTTTTTTTTTTTTATATGATAATTTAATTTTTGTTGATATGCTTTGCTAATGTAGAAGGATAGTATATGATGACATTAGAGAAAAGAACTGCCATTTAAAGTTTTAACTGAAAGTTAAACTGGCAACTATGATAATGACTAGAGAAAAAACAAACACACTATAAATAGAAATCGTTCGTGGTAAATTTCATTCTAACTCAACACACAGAGTAATGTGGGATTTAAAGTTACCCAATTTCTTTAACATGTGAGTTAAATAGATGATATTTACGATTAACACTAAATGGCACGAAGAATGTTGATGAAGACCGTAGTGGGTCAGAAAATGCATTCCATTCATGCTAGTGTCTAATAACTTTTTCTGTGTTTTTTTCTAATAGTCAAAGTAAATTATCATATAAAAAAAAAATTATAATTTTTCTGTTAATTTAGAGAAAAATTTGTCATGATCTAAAACCGAACAAATAAAATCTCACACATAAATTTATAGATCAACGATAAAAATTCACTATTAGACCACTCACCAGGTACAGTGTAAAAATCGTTTAATGTATATGCTCGACATATGTGTTAATGAAAAATCTTTAATGTTTGTTGATATGCTTTGCTAATGTAGAAGGATAGTATATGATGACATTAGAGAAAAGAACTGCCATTTAAAGTTTTAACTGAAAGTTAAACTGGCAACTATGATAATGACTAGAGAAAAAACAAACACACTATAAATAGAAATCGTTCGTGGTAAATTTCATTCTAACTCAACACACAGAGTAATGTGGGATTTAAAGTTACCCAATTTCTTTAACATGTGAGTTAAATAGATGATATTTACGATTAACACTAAATGGCACGAAGAATGTTGATGAAGACCGTAGTGGGTCTGAAAATGCATTCCATTCATGCTAGTGTCTAATAACTTTTTCTGTGTTTTTTTCTAATAGTCAAAGTAAATTATCATATAAAAAAAAAAATTATAATTTTTCTGTTAATTTAGAGAAAAATTTGTCATGATCTAAAACCGAACAAATAAAATCTCACACATAAATTTATAGATCAACGATAAAAATTCACTATTAGACCACTCACCAGGTACAGTGTAAAAATCGTTTAATGTATATGCTCGACATATGTGTTAATGAAAAATCTTTAATGTTTGTTGATATGCTTTGCTAATGTAGAAGGATAGTATATGATGACATTAGAGAAAAGAACTGCCATTTAAAGTTTTAACTGAAAGTTAAACTGGCAACTATGATAATGACTAGAGAAAAAACAAACACACTATAAATAGAAATCGTTCGTGGTAAATTTCATTCTAACTCAACACACAGAGTAATGTGGGATTTAAAGTTACCCAATTTCTTTAACATGTGAGTTAAATAGATGATATTTACGATTAACACTAAATGGCACGAAGAATGTTGATGAAGACCGTAGTGGGTCAGAAAATGCATTCCATTCATGCTAGTGTCTAATAACTTTTTCTGTGTTTTTTTCTAATAGTCAAAGTAAATTATCATATAAAAAAAAAAAAATTATAATTTTTCTGTTAATTTAGAGAAAAATTTGTCATGATCTAAAACCGAACAAATAAAATCTCACACATAAATTTATATTTATGTTCACAAAATTTAATGAAAAATTTAGAGCACATTCGCCCATGCCCTGTGTTTCCTTACTTTTTGAATACGAATGAATTTGAAAAATACATGAAATTGAAATTTGGTGCTTTCTACTACACATAAATTAATGAAATTAGAAATAATGTTCGAAAAATGCCGAAATATTATCGAAAACATATGTTTTCTGTCAAAATGCTAAATATAAACTCATAAAGCAGCCCAGCAAACAATCCGGTCCGTTTATGTGCCGTTTTCGGTACAGCATAGTCGGATCCGGAGTCCGTTTCCGTACCGTTTTCCGGATCAGTATACGGACCAGAAAACGGATTAAAAGGAACATCGAATACGGATTCGAATCCGTTGCAAGTCCGTCAATGACGGACCGTTTACGGACCGTTGGGTCGTGTTAAAAACTGACTCAAATCCGTTTAAAGTCCGTCAAATACGGACCGTTTCCGGACCGTTTTGTCGTGCTGAAAACGGATGATTCCGTTTTTTACGGATATAAAACGGACAATAAACGGATCGTTGAAAATACTTATTTGGTTCGTATTCTAACCATTTTTTTTACAAAAAACTCAATGGATTTTATTTTTTTTATACATTTATTAATTTATTTGAAAAAATATTAAAATATACTTCATTTAACTTTAATTAAATACGAAATTCGCCACAGCTACTTTTTGTATCCAGCTTAGCAGCATCACGGAACATTTGTGGTCGATAATATTCAAAATCTAAAAGGAAAAAAGAATTTATTATTTTAGTTTCAAGAGATAGTAAGAGTTTTCTTGGAATATATTTTTTTTATTTAAAAAAAAAAAATTGATACTTACTTTTTCGATGCAGTTTTTTGTTTCCACCAAGAGCATCATTGTTAGTTTGTTTCCCATTATTGAATCAGATATCTACATGTAAAAAATATTAAGTGGGGTTTAAAAACGATGGATTCGATCAACAAATATATTTTTGTTTGCAATCTCATTTGAGTGTTTTAAATTATATAAATACTTACCATCTAACGTATGCAATGCATATTATGCATGCTATCTGAATTTATTTGGCGCCCCGATCTTTTTTATTATTTACTTAATTTTATTTTAATAAAACAAATTGAAAAAAATTGTTACCGATTGTGACTGACTTGAAACGGATGAAAATCGGTGAAGTCCGTATTAAACGGCACGAAAACTGATATCCCCAAACGGACTAAAAACGTGTTTTCGAAAATCCGATTAAACGGTCCGAAAACGTACCGTAAACCCCGGATTCAAGAATCCGTACATGCCGGAGAGTCCGTAAAAATGTTTCTTGGGAGTCTTATGATTTTTAAAAAATTTTGTAAGGAAAAAAGTGCTTTTGTTTTACTAAAGTAAATCGAAAATAAAAATGGGTGTGCAAAAGTCAAAGAACAAAAAAGTCGTATTGATTTCACTTTCATGGGAATGTGAAACATAGGACAGAGGTGGTTAACTAACTAGAATTTCTGACTTTCAAGTGAAGTTATTATAGATTCTGAATTTTAAATAAAAAATCCAAATTACATTTTTGTAATTTCAAATAAAAAATCTTAAATTCTATTAATGATTTCTAAATTTCAAACGAATTTCTTAATCTCAAACGATAAGAAAACAAGAAAACACTGTACTAAAGTAGATTATAAAATTTGCCCTGTGGCGATGGCTCAACTTAAAACGCAAAAGTTGTCAACCCTGAACGTAAAAACCATACTTCAATCTGGTAACATTGTGAAATGGAGACATAGGAGGTTAGAAAAATAAACAAAAATCTAAAAATAGAATATTTGTTTTGTTAGTGTTGTCA
This sequence comes from Delia radicum, assembly GCA_021234595.1. NCBI lineage: Eukaryota > Metazoa > Arthropoda > Insecta > Diptera > Anthomyiidae > Delia > Delia radicum. Next base: position 17,122,646 of record CM037854.1, on the reverse strand, counting down.
CTTCTGAGTATAATATACAATAACAGAAAAAGCTAATAGGAAAGATAACTGCAATTTAGCTGCATTAGATTCGAGGCCATACTTGGGTGTGATCGCTAAACGGTATTGTTACGTTTGTAATGTAAGATGAACGCAGGTTTGATTCTTTCAGCCGCATGTTGTTGAAAAATTTATCATATAGAGACAATCTGACAATTATAAGACACAAATAATAATACAATTTAAATGGAAAATCACTGACAAGCCTGTCCATAATAAAAAAGAAAGGCAGAAACTAAGCTAGTCTGATTTTTTATAGAAAAACGTTTATTCTTCTTCTTAACCTCAACATTTCTAAAAAAACATATGTTCACACGGTTAGTGAAACTTTTTTTATGAAATGATGAAGATTTATGAAACATTTGGCATACATTTTTATGAAACTCTCATCATATTTATGAAAACTTCATAAATATGATGAAAAATTGATGACAAACGATTTATGAAACAGTTTCAAATATATAATAAAAAACTTTTTCCCTGAGTGTAGTTGGTGTTTATAAACGTTTATGTGTTAGTAAGAAATACATATTTTAAATTCAAAATATTTTTAGAAATTCTCATTTGCTTTATTAGTTTATTAAGTTAAATAATTTAATTTCAGTAGTTTAAATCTGAAAATTTTTTAATCCTTAAACATTGTCATTAAATTGATAATGTAATTTTTAAGTTAAATTTTGTTTAATAAAATTTAGCCACTTTTTAAGCAGAAAGATGCTAAGAATTAATTAAAAAATGTTTTACTTTTAAATTTTAAAAAATTAAAACCAATTAAAACGATCTTTTATCATAAATTATAATGTGAGCAAGATTATTCAAGTTCAAGATCATTTCTTTTTTGGTAAACAAAAAAAAAAGTTTTCTGTTCGCTAATGTAAAGCAGACTTTATCTACTGGCAGGTCGTTACATTTTTCATTTCGCGTCACCGAAAATCTTTAGAGAACCAATGTAGAAGGGGTAGAAGATTTTTACAGAAATTTTGAAGGAAAAAGATCAACGCTTTACCCGTATTGTTTTATTTACCGATGAGAAGTAAAAAACAAAATTGGAAGAATTGAACTAATTCAAATCAAAAAAATGTTGAGGTTAAGAATAAGAATAAACGTTTTTTCTCTAAGAATTATAAACACTATTAATTTCTAAATCAGACTAGACTAGTTTCTGCCTTTTTATTGACAGGCTCATCAATGATTTTCCATTTAAATTGTATTATTATTTGTGTCTTATAATTGTCAGATTGTCTCTATATGATAAGTTTTTCAACAACCTGCGGCTGTAAGAATCACACCTGCGTTCATCTTACATTACAAACGTAACAATACCAAGTCAGGACCGTTTAGCGATCACACCCAAGTATGGAATCTAATGTAATGCAGCTAAATTGCAGTTTTCATTCCTATTAGCTCTTTCTGTTATTGTATATTATACTCAGAAGTGACAACACTAACAACACAAATATTCTATTTTTAGATTTTTGTTGATTTTTCTAATATTTGTTAAAAAAAAAAACAAATGATCTTGAATTTAACGATTATTAAAAAAAACTCTGATATCAACAAAAGTGCTAAAAAAAAATTCAAAAGTCAAAAATAAAAAAATTATTATATCATTATAATTATTATAAATACGTTTCAAAGAAAGAAAAAAAAACTAATTTCTGTGAGCAATTTGTTCACATAAATCAATATACTAAATAAGAATTATAAGCATTCAAACTTAAGCCACAAAAAATATATTAGGTATCACAACAACACATTTTCAAGGCCGTTTGATAAGGTATACGACATTGATCACTTATTAATCCAATCAATTGATTTTTAGTCAAATTTATACACATAGTAAAGTTATACAATATTGAGCAGTTTTTAATCCTATCAATTGAGTTTTAATCAAATGTGTATACAAATGTTATAAAAATCATAAGTGTCTTTAAAAATTTAAATAATTCAATTAAAGAGCCATCAATTTTTTATTAAATTACACACTTTTGTTGTTGGCGAAATTTCTGCAATAAAAATAATTAATTCGGATGTTTTCATGATTGAAATGAGTTTTTATTTTGTTGTGTGTAATTTTTAAATTTAAAAATTTTCCTTAAAGTTCAAACACCTTTCAAAATTCTTTGTTAAACAAAATATTTTAACAATCTATTTCGTGTACATTTTTCAGTCCATAAACATCATCATTATTAGTCGCATTATCACAAGCTTATTAGATTTTTGTTATTTCTTTAAACTTCACGCTTTAATATGCCACATGTGGTGTGTATGGATTTGAATAAAAAAATTGTTAATACAGAAGATTTTTAAAATTTTTATGTAAACAGGCCTTGTGTATCCACACTAAGACAATAACATCCCAGCAAAATCTTTCATTAGCATTTAAGTGGTTATATAATGAAAATAAGTGTCTTAACTCATTATAATTTGGCGTCAGCACTAGATATTTTTGTTTGACGGTCATTTTTATAAGCAGTCAAGTTTACGCGCTAATCATTATTTTATTACAAATAAAATGTTTTTGTGTCACCTACTTATTTTTTAATTACTGATAAGTATAAGCGTAAACCTTATTATTTCAAAACTTGTAACCACATATATTTCTTGTAACCACATATTTTGCTAACTAATTATTTCTTGTTGTTTTGTAAAGCAGCGGGTAAGTGAGTGTACAAATTTTGTACATTTTTTCATGAAGCAAATATGTAAAATTGCTAGTGGTATAAATGGTATACCACTGGCTAACCGATGAATTGGATATATACTACTGGCAGAACACTTGTTTAACAAGCTTTACCAGCGTTTAAAACACTTTGACCTAGAACCGGCCTCTGTGATCATCCAAATTCCACTGATTGGAATTGTAATTCAATTTTATCTTTGGATATTGAATTTTTTTTCATCAAATCAAATTTTTCGGTAAAACCCTTAGAAATTGATAGACAATTCAAATAAACAGTTCAAATATATTGTTAATAAAAAAACTTCTCACGCCTTAAACTTCAAAGCAGTCAATTTAAATATATTAATTTCACTAATTCCTTTTATCAAGATAATACATTAAATTATTAGTAATGAAGCAAACAAATAACAGTCGTCATTTATTATCATCAGATAGCAAATTTACTTAAACCCACGTCAACATTAGGAACTATAATTTCAACCCTTTTTATGGTCATTGTTATATTTCAATTATTTAAACAACGGCAGCAAAGTAAGCAACATGGCAACCCTTGTTGTGATTATTTAATTTAAACGAATAAATCCACAACTAATATTTGATTTGTGATAAATAAACGAATTAACACAATCAAAAATTTAACTGCGATTCAGAAACTGTTTTAGATTACACAGTAGGGTTGGGCAATTAGTATGGAAGGAAAAAAAATCTTAATGGGCGCTTCGTGTTTCTGATTCTTGGGATTGTACTGAGCAAAAAAGTCCACTAGACCATACGTCTACGGCAAAAATCGAGCTTCCAGATTTTGACTTTACGGCAAAAAAGCCCTATTTTGAAATTAAAAATTAACCCCTTAAACCCCACCCACAAATATGATTGATGCATTAATCTGCTAGAGAATCTTCCAAAGAAGAGATTGATACCATAATCTTGGATAGGCTCCTCCTACTTCCTGAGATATGTCCATCCCACACATTGTTACTTTCACAAAATACGGCTAAAAAGTCAAAATCTGGAAGCTCGATTTTCGCCGTAGACGTATGGTCTAGTGGACTTTTTGCTCAGTACAATCCCAGGAATCAGAAACGCGAAGCGCCCATTAAGATGTTCAAATCGCCCCACCCTATTACAAAGGCCGACAAAATTTTACGAAATTTTCTATCCAAGATTCGGACTATACTTTTCCAAAAGTTTGAGACGTGCTGAATCCCAATCTGACCTAAAAATAGCCTATCACGTCAGGTTTTCGAGATATTACATAAAAGTGCAAAGACACGTTTGTTGGGTACATTTGAGGAGCTGTAAATTTCTGCAGTTTTTTTTTTTCAAAAATATCGCTACGGTATCTTAAAGTGATAAATCTCATCTAGAAAAATGCACCTTGAATTTTTAAAAAATCTTTATTTGTCACTGAGATGAAGTGATACACAGTTCTTAACACTTCATTTTTTGTGTATACGTCTTGCAAATGCATTGCGTAAGTTCAACAGACGATTTCTCAGGGAAAGTTAAAATTTTTAAAAAAATTCAAAATGTATTTTGTAGGGGAGGAGTTGCACTTTTAGATACCCAAACGATCTTTTTGAAAAAAAGTTTTTTTTGTAAGTTACAGGACCTCAAATGTAGCAAAAACAAGTGTTTTTTGTCTAGTGATATAGCTATTCTGAGGTCAGATATGGATTCAGCACTTCTAAAACATTCGGAAAAGTATTGCCTTATTCTTAATTTACAAAACCATTTCGGCCTGTGTAATTAATAATGAAAGAAGAATAAAAACTCCCTCTACTTTGCAACAAAAAGTCGACTTTTAGGCTTTTGTAAAAATTTTATAAGTCAACATTTCGAATATTGGACTTTGTCGTTTTTTCAAAAGTCGACTTTAAGACTTTTTTCTAAGTAAAAGTCAATTAATGAAATTTTGTGATTTCAAAATACCTTAAGCTGCATTTACAGTTACCATTGAAATCTTGTGTAAACTAGATTTCGATTATATGGTAGTGTATAAAATAATATACGAACTAGTTGAAACTGGATTTCGAAGGTATGTAAATGAGGCTTTAAAAGTATTTAAGTTTGAGAAATATGTAAAGGGTCCGCCAAATAACTTTTTTTTTTTGAACTCCTGAACCAATTGGACTTTGTATGACGTCATACCAATCTCTTTATGCAAAATTCGTCTCAATGATGTCTCCGAAATGTTCAATTGTTGAGAACGACGGTGAATTGATGTTGATGGCGCTTCACGCACACTTTCTGCCACAGCAGCAATATTCTCGGGTGTACGCACTGTTTTTGGCTTTTCACGCTTTGGTTTATCGATGAGGATACCAGTTTCTTTCACTTTTTTCACAAGATAACGAACATAGAGACCATATTCGTTCAGCGGAAGGATAAAACTAATTATCTGTCAAATCAGACATGAGCTAAGTGTTACCATTCACGAAATAAGCACTAGTTGAAAAAAAAACGTTAGATGGCGGACCCTTTATAATAAAACACATTTAAAAAGCAGCAATATAAAGTTCGGTATGAGTCTTTAACATCAACTTTAAATGTGTGAAATATATTAAAATTTAAAAATAGATAATGCTTCTAATAGGTTGTAATATTGATAAAAACAGTATTGGCAAATAATTTTGATGGTGGTACTGGCAAAACACATGCTTTGCAAACAAATTAGTATTTTTCTAAACACAGAGAAAAATTTTTTCTTGAACGTCAAAATAATCGTTAAACAAGTTTTTTAAAACTTACCCAATTTTTAAGACAAAGTTCGAAGAAAAATCTTTCCAAAAATTCAAATTTTGATTTCGGCAAACAAATATGTTTTGGACTATAAACTGACATTTGTATTTAAATAGAACTTAAAGTCCAAATGGCAGTTAAATACGAAGTGAAAAACTGGGCATAAGACTAATCCCATCAAACAGATTGCTTAAAGTGTAAAATCATTTAAATCAGTCCATATTTAATGAAATTTAAAGTTCCGAATGAATTTTTACACTTGAGATATTCTACTTTAGTGTACTGATGCCCACAATGTAACGAGATGGGTGACTATAAAATTTATTTTTCAAAAGCCTTACTCCTCCGTTACAATTGGTCACATTTAGTCCAAATCGTACCTTTTTGTAGGCTTTGAACTCTTTTTGGGCTTTTTCACTTTAGGGTTTTATATAATATTTAACAATATCGTTGGCAACACTGGCTTTATGTTTGTCGATTTACTTTTTATTTTGTTTAATGTTAAGCCATATCTGTTTATATACTCGTATATGGCAAAAACGAAAAATCGAAAGCAAAAGTCGACTTTTCGACATTTTAATTAAAAGAAAGCTGACTTTTCGAGTTCATCAACAGAAGAAATTCGACTTCCAAAATTTGGAAAAACCCTACCCTCTACTTTTATTACATTTATATTCCTTTAACATACATGTCACTAATCAAGGGAGAATGGGAAAAACTTTTCCCCCTCTCTCTCCACCACAACTTTTTTTCGTATTTTATTTAATATTGTTCAAAGTGTCAGTTAATTTGACAAGTTGAAATGTTTATTTGTTTGTGGGAAAATGTTAAAAGCACTGAAAAGAATGAAAAACAAACAAACCGTTAGTGTATGTAACATTGACCCTCTCACAAAGCCTTAAATCTAACACTATTGACACATTCAAGCAAAAAATACGGAAAAGACGGGGAAAAACGTACACCCTCTATTTTTTCAGCTCATGTTTTCGACAATACTTTGCAGCATACACCATGATATTGACCTTACGTATCATGAACAATAGTTAAAGAGAGAAAAAAAACAAACTTACCACTTTTTTAAATAAAAAATGCCCTCATCAAATTTTATGGAAGAAAAGAACAACCTTTTTTTAAAACGGATTCGGTAATTGTTAAATTATTAACATCAGAAATAATATAAGCTTACATGGAGACTAACCCTCGAAATCCAATTAAAAGTAGATTTCGATTGTATGGCAGTATATAATATGATACACGAACTAGATTTCGAAAAGCATTTTAAACTGGATTTCGTGCGTAATGTAAACGAAAGCTAATATTGTGTTTCCTCTTAAGTGTTTTGAGTAAAACATGTATTGTGGTGAAAATAATGTTTTGGAGAACATTTACGGAGCATGTTTTGTTTCAAAACAAATCCAAAAAAACGTTCAGTGGAAATGTGGCTTAAATAGAATGTCAATCAGATTTGAACGGACTTGGTAGGACATGGTAAAATAGTTCAAGTTTCGAGAAACATGAATTCATTAAATTTCCTACAGGACACATATACAATATGGGACATATATATTCCATTGGTCGCCAAAGGTAAAAAAGAAGGTGTTTGGTTCAGTTTTTTTTTTTATTTTTTGTTCGTATAGAAATTTAATAAGTTTTTGTTTGAGTTAAATTATAAAAAGTTAAAGTTACAGATTCTGTATCCTGATTCCAAATCTAGTCTATAAATATTTCGATCCCTTCACAATTTCTAAATATCGTATAAAAAGCTATTTTATAATATCGTATAAAAAGCTATTTTATACTCAAGCTATTTTAAAAACTCGATACGTCTTTCGCATTTACTTGTGTAAGGTATTTGTTCAGTAATTTTGACCGTGGACGATCAAGTCAACTAAGAAGAAGTTACAAAAAAAAGCAAATTAAACATATTAGCAAGGATGATACTAGTATTCCGATTTGGCTGAAGATCTCTTCAGAACCAGATGTTTTAGAAAACTAGAGCCTCCAGAATAGGCAGAGCTTTAACAAAAAAGCTATTAATTATCAATTTTTCTCCATCCTTGTTTTCTTAGTAATCAAACACGTGTCTATGGTCTTTTCCTTACAAGCATCATGACGTTACTAAACTTTGAAGACCAAAAATGTTCCATTTATATAAAAAAATTTAGTTTTTACTCTGGCTCAAGTAATATTTTAATTTTTTCAAAATGTTGAAGATTTTTATAAATTTTTTAGGTTCTGCAACAACAGTTTTAAACAAAAATCACTTTTGGAAACAAATTTAAATTATTTTGTATGATTTTTTTTTTTTAATTTTTTTTTTTTTTTTTTTTTTTTTTATTAATTAATAACCATATAATTACAAATTATATACTATTACCCTAACCGAGCACTATCTACTATGGCCTTCGGCGCGTTGTGGCGAAAACAGACCAGTGCCTTTGGTGGGAATCGAACCCACGACCCCCGCACAGATAAGCCAGCACGCTACCAACTAGCCTACCGTATTTGAAATTGTGAAAAAAATATATGAACAATTACACCCGTATTCATAAAAAATCTTAATTCAGATTTCAAATACATTTTAGTTAAAACACATTTTAAGCCTTAAAACTGTATTAATAAACGAACATTAGCTTAAAATACATATTTTAAACCTTGTGTAAGTTAATATTCGTTTATGAATACAGTTGTAATGCTTAAAATGTGTTTTAAATAAAATGTATTTGAAATCTGAATATAGAATTTTTATGAATACGGGGGTTAGTATGTATTTTTGACTTAAAAACTATCAAATTAGTTAAAATTGTATCAATAGTAAATGTTTTATCGAAAATGCGCTAAAAATACTAAATAAAAAACTAAAAAAGCGCCAATCTAGCGTATTTTTCATCAAAAGTGCTAACTGAAAAATATGAGTGTGTAAGGGTGTATAAAACCGCATAGTTATCATCACTGATTTTAATCTTTAACGAATAGATTTAGACAATTTTGGCTTATGTGTAAAAAATATATATTCGAGGCCATACTTGGGTGTGATCGCTAAACGGTCATGACTTGGTATTGTTACGTTTGTAATGTAAGATGAGCGCAGGTTTGATTCTTACAGCAACATGTTGTTGAAAATTTTATCTTATAGAGACAATCTGACAATTATAAGACAAATAATAATACAATTTAAATGGATAATATTTTCAAGTTTGGAAGGAAAGAGCTTGTAATGGTTCACATTTAGAATGCCTTGGATAATTGAACTTTATATTTTAAAAATATCCAAAAAAAAAGTTTTAGAAATTAGGGGCCCTATGTTAACCATGACTGGTTTGTAGAATAACTTAACTTTAGTAATGTTTTTTGTTGTTGTTATTTGTTTTTTGATAATATTCATCGAAAAGGGTTGTCTCAATTTTCGTACTCTTCGTCTTTTTTTTTTAGTTTGACTCTAAACATTTTCCTGTGATATGTTTATGCCACTCACAAATTGGCCTAATTTGACTTTTGCAACGTCGTTTGGAGTTTAATGTTTAAGCATTATTGTTTTGGTATCTCTTCTTCTTGGAGTTTGTTTTTTTTTTCTTCAAACTTTGATTGTTGTTGTTGTTGTTGTTCGATAAGTACGTTATTATTTCAAACTGTCATTGTGCGGATATAAACGTTTATCTCTTATACTTTGTATATAAAGTTAGACAACATAAGAATGGGGTCCATACATAATTTGTAAACAAATTTATGCCGACGCCTTATGTGACAAGTACTTGACAGTTGTACATGTCAAAATAAAAAAAAAAACAACTTTCCCCCAAAAAAAGGATTTTTTTTTTTTTAATAATTTGTTTATGAAAGTAGAATTATCAGCAATTTAAGGAATAAATATATAATTTGGAGAAGAATTTTCAAAAAGAATATATTAAATCTTTTATGACTTACACAGAGAGAATTTTCTTGGACAAGTTTTAATGATATTTTTCATTAAACTAATGAAGTTTTCTTCACAAAGAGAATGACAAATTTTTTAACCTTATGAAAAAGCTTCATTATTTTAATGAAACTATATTTAATTATACTTGTTTACTATGCGTATGAAATTTTCCATAATTATAATGAAATTTTTCATAAAATTGTATGAAAAACTGCACAAACTTAATGAAAAGTTTCAATTGAGGAATTCTAGTGACCCTTAATAGATCCAATGCAAAAATTCATTGAAGTCACGCCAAAACTTCTCTGTGTAAGTGATAATAAAAAATACTCATAATTATGGATGTCACGCATCACTGAGGTAATAGAATTCATAGAATTTTTTGGTAGATTCAATGCAGAGTTTCATTATATCCAAAAAATTTTATTACTATTAAGAAATTTTTCATTAACTTTTTTTCATAAAATTTCATAGTTTCATACAAAGAATTCATTCGATTTCATAAATTATCTTTTCATAAGTTAAATGAAATTTAGACCTATGTAATTATTTCAAAGACTTACTTTTTTTATTTTTTCATAAAATTTAATCATTTCATTAATATTCATACATTTTAAACTTTAGTTTTAAAATTTAATTCTCAAGTGTTCCACATCTTTTATAAAGTATCTCCCAAACCATTTCGAAAAATCCTTTTAGAATAATATTTTTGAATATTTAAGCTTAAAACATATGCAAAACAAATCGAAAAAAAAGTATTTCAAACCAAAAGATTTAAGGGGGTCTTCTGGTTTGGAACTTACGTACAATTTTTAGGCGTGGTTTTTGTCCCATTCTGTATAATCACTCATATGGTAATGGTTTTCTGTACTAGCATGTTTTGCATGTAGAATTTGTTAAAAGTTCATATTTTGCTATAAATGTATAGTTTAGTGCATATTTTTGCATTTTATGTTTCATATTATGCTATAAATACGTATTTTTGCAAAACTTATGTAATTGAAAAATATTGTTTTTAAAAGCGCTGAAGTTAACTACTTAAAATTTCATAAGTTTGTTCTACCATCCTTTTGGACAAGCTATTTGAAAATTCCTGCTGGTGGTGTGAAAAAAGGAAAAGTATCCGCATTGACGGAATTCCTATACCCTTTTAGTTAGAAGCCTTAAATTTCAAATATTTGTTTCTTATTGTATGGGCTAATTCACTGATTAGATATACTTTGAAACTTTTGAAAAGACTCATTTGGGGAAAGGTCTCTTCCTAAAAGTAATTAATTTTAAATTTGGTTTGTAAATTCTTGTTTTCTCTAGTAATTTTTAAAAACTACACTCAATTAATTTGGTTGTTTCGGTTGCAGCAACCGAATCAATTCGGTTGGATGAAGTTTTAGAATTTTTATTACAGTGTACAATCGGAATGCTGTTTAAAATACAAACAAGTCTCTGGCGAAAGCATCAGAAGAATATGTTGTTTAAATTACATCATGCCATTTCAATCATAATATAGTATTTATTACCGTATTACTTTCTCTAACTATAAGTGCGTCAACTATAAAATGCTTAGTCTGTTTTTTATGAGCGCCTTCGCTCCTTTAGTGTCTTTATTGTTTAAGATTTTGTGAAGAAGCAGTCAATCCGAACAAATGAAATAATATTTAACAAAAATACATACAAATAGAAACATAACGCAGTGGTGTTAATTGTAATGGTGACATCATTATTTATTAGCAGCAAAAAAAAACAAAAAAAAATCATAAACTATAAAAATAAAAAATTTATAAGCATTTCAAAATAGTCAGTCGAAGTTGGCTCACCGTGTATTTCAAAATTTGTTGCTTTTTACTACTCTGTTACATTTCTATAACGAATCGAAATTAAAAATAAATAAATATTTAAAGAATTTTAATCAAATAAAACTATTTTTATAATTCAGAATACATTCTAAATTCTATGATTATTCAGTTTTTATACACTTTTATTACTTTTATCAAAAAAACGTTACAGGTTTACGGACTAACAAAAAATTATTTATTTCCTAATTTACCGTTACTTTGGAAATGCTTGTTATTAAATATTTAAATTTAGTTGTTGTCAAATAATAATTGAGAAAAAACATTTGATTTTGATTCATACAAAAAAGTGTCGCATACACGTAAATATGATTGAACATGATTGGGGACAATAAATTATCATATTATGATCCTAGCAATCATAAACATAATTATGACTGATCAAACTATGATTACTAAGGATGATTTTATCATCATCTAGAATCAAAATATAATTATGAGGATCATATTATGATTGTAGCGCATTCCAACCATAACATGATCCTAATAGTGTCCGACCGAACAGTTCGGCCAAAAACCTATATTTTGTCGGTTTTTTTGATATCTAGAGGCAATGATGACAAATTTTAGTATTGGACACATGTTTGTTGAGCCGATTTAATTCGATTTGTGTATAAAATTTAAGAGAAAAGCCGAAGTTTAGCTATAAGGTTAAAAGTTTGGCCGCGGAACTATTTTCAATTTGGCAGAACTTTCTGAGGCCGAACAGTGAATTCATTGCTTAACTACAGATTTTTCTTCAAATTTCACACTCAAAATAGCATCTAATCAGCCCAATAAACATTTTTCCATCCGCCAAATTTGTCCATGATGCTTTAAAATACCGAATACCGAAAAAATGCATTTTCTGGCCGAACTGCTCGGTCGGATACTAGATCCTAATTAACTATCATTACATGATACTAATTTTTTTGCATGTAGACTCAAATTATTCGTTACATATATGTAACGCCATGCAATTAAGGGTTAATTAAATTCTGCTTCCGTTCATGTCAAACAAATCAACTACGGTTTAACACTATACATTTCCTTGGAGTATGTCAATTTATATATGTAAATGTAAATTTAGTTTTTTTTTGGGGGCTATCAATATTATGATACTCAACAAAATTCCCAAAATTCATCAAGTTTGTTAAGAAAATCTCTAGAGTTTTTACTAACAAAAAAAAAAAATCAACTTGTTTTAAAGTTGTTCTTATACATTCATCATTTTAAGTATAACTATACAGAAAGGATTTTTTTATCCTTTTTTTTTTGATTGTGTTCATTTCTTCTTCTTCAAGTCATCAATTGTTATCAGGTTTGACAAAGAAGATGAAGAAAAAACTGTTGTGTTTACAGATTTTTTATGTTAAGTGTTTTACTTGTTTGTTGCTGTCATTTTTGTTCTTTTTTGTTGTTGTTGCTGTTCTTTTAAAAGATTTTGTTGTTTAAACGTCCATTTACTTAGTTTTAAAATGTTATAAAGTGTATTTAAAGTTTTTATACTTTTCCATAGTGTTTTTCTTAAGCTGTTCTCTTTCATGTGTCACAATTTTTTCTTTTTTTTTTTTTAACAATTTTTATAAATATTTTTTTAAAATTGTTTTTTTTTTTTCACTTAAGTTGTTTACATTAATGTTATTTAAACATTGCAATGTTGTAGTGTTGTACAGGACAAGTGTTTTTTGTGTTGCTGTTGTAGTCATTGTTGTATTGTTCATACATTTGCACGATTTTCATCGTCCGCATCATCATCCTTCTCATCATCAACAACATTTCATCTCAAGATGAAAGATTTCAATAATAATATCAATTCTTGTTTACATAATGCAATGTAAAAGTTTTTTTTTTCAAAAAAAAAAAAATTGAGGGATAAATAAATTTTACAAATTGTACTTTTTTAAATAAATGAACTGGAATAAAGTGCACGTTATTTTAAATATAGAATATTGCACTTTTTTGAGGACAGAAAGTTTTTGTATTTAAAGAATTTAAGTGCTCTTTTTCTAAAATATTAATAGAGTAAAAATTAAATTTAATATTTCTTACTTAACTAAAATTTTAGTAAAAACTTGTTCTTACAACATATTATGGTTATTGGGGTGATCGAGTCCATTTAAAAAAAAAACCGGTTTTGACCTATTTTTTGTACGTTTTCGATTTTCTAATATACCGGTTTTTTTTCGTAAACCCTGATTTTTCTTAACTGCTCTTTTTGAGCTTCAATATAAATCTTAAAGTTTTCATGAAAAATTCAGTTTTTTTATGCAAGAGATCTCCTTTTTACTTAAAAATTACTCGTATAAAAGACTTTAAACATTTTCATAATCTCAAAAACTATAATTTTTCTGTTTTATTTTTGAATTGTTCCATTATGGTTCAAGATTCCAGATTTTGTGGCCAAAACCAATTTTTTCAATACTTTCTTTTAACAAATTTTTTATTATAATGAAGTAATGTATCGCCATAGGGATACACGCATTACAATACACCTTACTTCAGTGATTAATTTTACAGGCGATGAGCCAAAAAGTAATGGGTGGGCTAATTACCTACACAGAAAAAATTTTGTTCATAAATAGAACGAATTGCTTTCATTGATTTCAATTCTTAATATGTATGAACAAATTCATGCTACGTATGAACTTTTTTGTTTTTTTATTTTTTTTTTGATTTTAAAAACTTAGAAAGCCAGAAGAAAATTGTTGTAATTTTCATTTGTTTTTTTTTCTGTGAAAAAAAAAACGTTTCAAATCTTTCTTTTATAATAAAAAATCGTTATTTATTCTTAATTCTTTTTGTTATAAGTGCTTTGTGAAAGAAAATAAGAAGCTGTTAACAATTAGGTAATTTAAAAAGATAAAACAAAATGAAGTGTTTTATGTGCAAAGAAATTTGCACAACAGCGAAAGTGTGTGCATAAATCGAAAACCAATGGTGAATTTTATTGAACTCATGGAAAGTGGACATTTTGTGGAAGCGCTAGCTTTATTGCTGATATAATCCAAGTTCACGATGTCCTATTTAGAACCTCTCTTTAGTGCTTCTAAATCAAAAAAAATATATTAATTCGTCATTACGATATCTCATCCTCGAGGCAGCATTTCAGTAAAGCGTTTCAAAAAACTCATCTAATTATGATCCGAAATCAAGAGTATTTTCTCCTAGGTTATAGTGGTATTGTTCTATTTAACAAATTTGTAATTTATGTACATTATTTAATTTATTTATTCTCAATTTTTTGTATTTCAAAACAATAATAATAAAAATGCAGTTATTATGCATATAAAATCTAAAAAAAAACCTTATACTATAATAGGAAAATAGATAAAAAAATATTTTTTATTATGAAAATTACATAATATAGATAAATTTGGTACATACATATTTTAAACATGTTTCGTAATATGTATGAACACATTCATAATTCGAATTAATAGTTTTTTGGAAACTAATTCAGGTTCGGTTTCATATTACGTATGAACAAGTTCATAATATAAATGAAAAAGTTTTGGGGAAAAAAAAAATCATGTTCGATTCATACAGTTTATGAAAAAATTCATTCTGTGAATAATTTTTTTTTTCAGTATAGTAGGGGGTAAAGTACCTGGTGGCTTATATAGTTACCGGGTTGCTAAAAGTTATCTTTCTATAAATAGATTTTCAATAAAAACATTTTATAAAAAAAAAATTATTTAAAATATTTTTTTTAGTTAAATAAATAACGTTGTCTGCCTGAGATTTGAACATGGGGTCTCTGGTTGTTAGGCGAACGTTCCCCAAACTGAACTATCAACGCATATAATAATGGGTTACTTAAAATGTAAATGAATTGTTGTGCTTCGAAATTTAGTTTGTGATGTTAAAAATATATCCTTGAAACAATAATTTTCTAAATAAGTTATATATATTATTTTTTTTAAATATGTTTATATGGCTATATAAATTTGTGCAATGAAACATTTAATTCTATAAAATTATATCTGAATATATATACACTTTTTTACTTGTGTGGGACAAATAGAGCTTTTATGGGGTATTTGGCCTATTTAATATTACAATCTAGGAAATTAAGGAAAACTCTGCATGATAATACTGAATGTGTGCTCAGAACCAATGAAGTTGACCATTAAAATTTTCATTAAACTGATGCAAATTTTCAAAAAATTTTATGAAAAATTTTATCCACTAAATGAAAAATATTTTTACAAAATTAGTTTCATAAAAAGTATGTAGCTTTTCATTCATTTTAAGAAAATGTTCGTTCACGTTTTCAAGCAAAGTTTTATTAGTTTACTGAAATTTTTCGTTATTTTTCGTCCACTAATATTCTCTCTGAGAGGAAGCATGCCTATTATGAAGAGTACTATGTAGGTAAACCCCACTGCAAATGTAGTTAAAAACAAATGAAATTCCACTTAAAGAAAGGACGACTTACATTTCAGTATATTCAGCTAACATTGTCATTTGTTTTTTAATATTCAAAAAAATTACTAACAATTGTAGTAAAAACATTTATTTCTTTTTATTTTTTTTGAAATAACAGAAAACTATAGTAAAAAATGAATGTAAAAGCATAAAACAGTCATTTGATGTGGTTTGTTTTTTAAATGAGCTATAAGGTTAGCAAAACGTTTAATTTGTTCTACAAATGACTAACATTTACATTAAAAATAAGAAACAGTATTACAACCCAAACAACCATATATTTTTAAAGCAGAATTTCCCTGAGTGTACCAAATATTCTTAAAATATAAAAAAAAATATTTTGAAATAAAAACATTGTGACCAAAAATTACCCTCCCCCCCTCCAAATGGAAAAGCTGGATCCGTGTCTGCTTTAAGCGATTGTTGTTTTTGAGTGGAACAAAATGTTGCATTAGTTTTGTTTTTAGTTAATCAACAATTTATTTGGTTAAATGACTAATATTTTCAACAATAAATTGGCCTCGATTTCGTCCCGCTATTCGCAAAAAACTAGACCTGACGCGGATGAAATTTGGAATTTCACATTTCCCAATGGGTATATCTCGGGAACTTTAGAAGATAACCCACTTAAGTAAGCATATTTTTAGTCTCTACTAGCAGATTACAAATAAAGGGTCCGCCATCTAACGTTTTTTTTTGCAACTAGTGCTTATTAGCTCATGTCTGATTTGACAGATAATTAGTTTTATCCTTCCGCTGAACGAATATGGTTGTGTATACGCTTGAACAACGCTGGGAAATTTTGCGACATTACTTTGAAAATCATATTAATGTTGCAGAATGTGTGCGAAAATTGCGTACGGATTTTGGAAGATCGTTATCGGGCCATGTTGAACGAATTTTTGTTCACAAAAATTGAAGAGGAGGATATTGGCAACATTTGGTTTCAACAGGACGGCACTACGTGCCGCACAGCCGAAGCTACACTCGATGTTTTGCGCCCTGTTTTTGAAGATCGCATTATCAGCCGCAGAGCCACCTCGGAGCTGCGATTTGACACCGTTGGACTATTATTTGTGGGGTGCCGTCAAAGATAAGTGTTACGCCAACAAGCCAGAGACAATTGACGCTTTAAAGGACAATATTCGTGAAGCCATTGGTGAAATACAGCTGCACACAATCGATAATGTGCTTAAAAATTTGACCGATCGTGTAGGCTACTGCATGGCCAGCCGAGGCAGCCATTTGAATGAAATTATTTTCCATTATTAACCGGAAGGATTGTACGTTCAAATAAAAAAAGAAATTTGAGAAAATATTCAGTAGTTTTTTTTTTATAGCATTTTCAAAAAAAAAAGTTATTTAGCGGACCCTTTATGTTAATGTTTTCAAAATCGGAGAAACAAAAAAAAAAAAAAAATGGCGAGTACTTAAAAAATTCGATCAAAATTTCAACAAAAACAAAAAAAAAAAAAAACAGTGAAATTGTACTTAAAATAATTTTTTTTCTGTGGATGAAATGCAAATATTTTTTTTTGCTAATTCTATAATGTTTTTTATATTAAACTCAATGAGACCTGCTTTGGATGTTTAGTTAAAGATATTTAATCCATTGAAGTGAATAGCAATTTATCTTCTTAAAATTATGAAATTTTGCCATAATATATTTTGCTTCATAAATCTCTTATTCTAAAACTAATTGCAATTATAACTTTTAGTTAAGTAAATGTTATTTTAAAAATTACTACAACTTAGACAACACTTACTTAAAAAAAAAAAAAACATTAAAAATATTTTGTAAAAAAATATCATTAACTTCCCATATTTGAAGTTAATTAATCACTCCTTAAAAACAAACGAACAAAAGTCAATAATATTTTCAAAATAAAAATGTTCACACATTATTAAAAATTCCTAGAAATTTACAGCCTACAGGTCAAAGAGTAGACAGCCAATTTTCGAAAAAAAATAAAACAAAAAAATTAAAAATCAATTAGTTTTATCTACTAAAAATTTAAAAATAAATTTAAAATATATACTAAGCAAAATCACATCATTAACATAAATATTTCTGTAATAAATTTAACAAAAATACATAAAAAAAAACTTATTGGGTAGAATTAACATTAAAAATGGGTGGATTTGAAAAGAAATATATTTTTTAAAGAGGCGTGTGGCAAAATATCAACATTTATAAAATTCCACAGAAAATAGATTTAGTTTACAATCATGAACATTGTTATTAGTTTCAAAATATGTGAAAAATTTTAAAAATTGTAATTTTTGAAAAATATTCCGTTTTTCTTTCCAAACATACGATCAATCTGTCATTATAAATGACATAAATCATTTGACACCATGTCATAAAGGAATATCACAAGAAGACGTAAGAAGTGGTGCAGAGAGTGGCATATGTTTTCTTAATAAAACCATATGTAAAAATTTTAAAAATATATGAGTCAATCCATGACAATCCAAACAATTGTTTACAACACGATGTTTGTTTGCTCTGACAAATTTGTTTGTTTTAAAACATTTTGCTAAAGGAGTTATTTGAGTTTAAAAATTAAAAAAAAAACATGAAAAATCTTCCGAAATGTCGATATTTAAATTTATGTATTTTGAAAACTAGTAGACCGATTTTATTGGTTGATGGCTTATTTTAATCGCTGTGCACTTTACTTTTCATAAATGTATTCAAATATTTATATTGTCTACATGCACTTCTACTAAATATATACTGAAAATTTCTATTTTTTTAAGAATTTTTGCAAAAAATACCACACGAATTTGTAATCTCCATGTAAAATATTTTAAAATACTTTCAAATACTAAAATCTTTTATATATTTTTAAATATTTTCAACAAATAAAGCAAAAAATTCAAAATTAAAAAAAAAAAAATCTTTAAAAAATAGAAGTCATAGCTGTCGCACTCTAAAAATTTCAATAATTATTTAGTAGAAGTCTGTGTAGACGCTGATATATTATTTTTATTTTTGGGTGGGTCGAAAGTGGTAAAGAAATACAAGCCAAAGCTAAAGACTAAAAAGAAAACTTTCGAAAAGTGACAACACATATAGTTAAATACATTTGGACTGTTACAAAGATGGTCCCGGGTTCGATTCCCGATGACGACAACATCAAGTTAGAAAACTAATACGTATGAGTTTCTATCCCTCATATTTATCGCAGCGCCCGCCTTCTGTGTTCTTTTAGCACTTAACCCCACCGAAATAAAATAATGAATCAGAGCTATGAATTAAAAAGCTTCAATAAGTTCGCGAACTCTCCATCAGGTGGTGAGCAACACTGTTCTAAGACTTATGATCTCGCGCAATTATAGTGTTTTCATGATTGAAGCCCGTAATCTTTCCCCAACTTTCATCTATCCCCACCTTTCATCTTTCCCCACCTTTAATGTCTCTACTATCCACTTTCCAAAGAAAGCAACACATTAAGAAATAGGAAGAATTTCCTGGGTGTTGCTTCTCTTTTTACAAAAAAAAAAACATTTAAATCGGCCTACTAGTTTTTAAAATACATCAATTTAAATGCCGACATGTACACACAGAAAGAAATTTTGCTATTTGCCAACTGAAATTGAGTTATAACGAATTTCAGTCGGTTGATACAATTGAACATTAATTTCAACAAAAAGGTCCGGTTAATTCAAATGAATTTTCAATTATTTTATGATTTGGCCAAGTATGATTTTTAATTTCTGAAGGTATTTTCCATAGGCTAATCAGGCCTAAATTATTCCAATGTAAATAAAACCAGTCAATTACATTATTTTTTTAGTTGCAACACCCAAAATATTCAGAAATCTAATGTAAATTTCGTTGAAGAAACTGAATTTATTAGTTGTTGCCATTAAAGTAGACTTTGGAACTCGGTTGACACTTTATTTCTCTGTGTGTACACTCAGTAAATTTTGTAGTTGTTTGGGTTGTAATACAGTTCCTTTATTTTTGATGTAAATGTCAGTCATTTGTAGGGCAAATTTAATTTTTTACTAACCTTGTAGTTCATTTAAAAAACAAACCACATCAAATGACTGTTTTATGATTTTACATTAATTTATTACATTCGTCTTTTGTTATTAAAAAAATAAAAAAATAAATGTTTGTTTATTTTTTACTAACATATGTGGTTAATGTTTATTACAGTTGTTAGTTATATTTGGAATATTAAAAAAAAAAAAATGACAAATGTTAGTGGAATTTAGAGTGAGGTAAGTTTATAAAAATAGAACTCTTGTGTTGTGTTGGAATTCTACTTCTGAGATTATGTATGCAAGAACAAAAACACCGTGTATTGATTAAAACTAGTTTTAATCACAACAAAACTCGACCTGACGATAGATCAGAGCTCTGTCTAACATGTAGTGCGAGTGCATGTGGCATTCAGTGCATTCAGTTTATCTATACCACGGTCAGTGATTGCACAGAAAATTTCATATAGACGCAATCGAACAAATAAAAACATAACAAATATTACATTATTCAAAAAAAACAGGGTCACTGACGAAGGTTCAATACCAGAAACTGCGCAGTCTGATTCAGAAAAATTTTAAATTTACAATGTAGTTATGATTTTTAGAAAGTACACTCATTCTTCTCTACCACGCCTTTCACAATTAAAAAATTAAATAAAATTGCATATTAATTATAGTATTAATTGCAATTGTCTGAAAAAGACGTTAAAATTCCAACTTAATGAAATGTTAGTTGTCCTTTCTTTAAGTGAAATTTAATTTGTTTTTGACTACAGAAATGAGATATGAAATATGTTCCTACCTTAGTGTAGAAACATATTTCATTATTTTTTTAAATTTTTAAGCTCAAATAATTAAAAACTTTTTTAACTTTCCAAAAATATGTATGAAATATTTTTTAAATAAGAATACATCCCCAAACTTTCAAAGCAAACAAAAATCGTAATGTCAAAATTCGTTCGTTTTGCCATGGAATGCCTGATACATATATAAAAATTGTTTTTTACGGTTTGTAGAAAAATGTTTATATGAAGTAATAAGAAAAATGATGACTATAAAACTAATGTGGTCTATTTGTTCAGATTCTCACTCCAACGCATATGCCGTCGTTTTTAAAGGGCCAATCACTTAACACTTGACTATTTAAAATTGTAGGCGCCACAATTTTTCGTTTTGTATTTCTTTTACCAAAATTTAAGTATAAATTTTCCAGCATAAGTTGTTACAAATGTATATTTTTATATTTATACATTCTTTTTTTTTAGCAATTTTAATAATTCATTAAAATCCTAAACCCTCTTGTTATGCTACAACCATTGACATTTTAGACAGATTTTCTAAAGTTTCATTAACATTTCTTTAGCTACAGTATCACGTGCTGTTATCACTGCCATATCTTTTTGACAGCAATTTTAACACAAACATATTTTTAAGTTACTTTTAAAGTATTTTGATTCATTTTAATTTCAAATTTAATATTAAAGTTATTCAAGCTATTTTCGTTAACATTATTTCATATGACTCACTAAGCTTAATATACCTAATAGGAAATTTGAAAGCTTAAAAATGTAGAGAACAAATTGGTTTCATATCTGAAGTTAAAATAGTCCAATCAATTCGCGTTTAGTAGGTATGAGCCTTTCTGGTTTTAACCACTGACTTAATATTGCGAAAAGTTTTTAAAACTGTTTTAATGAATTTGAACTGGACATAAAACTGCCATCCATTTGAATACCATCATGGCCTAAAATAAATAATTAAAATAATTTTAAGGACTCCGAAAGGATATTTAAGTTTGTTCTATATTATAATTAGTTCGAAAGCCAAACAGTTAACTTTATAGCTTAACATCGGTATTAACATTTAATTAAAAGACAAAAATCACATTAAATTAGCGCTACCAGCAAAAAAAGAAATCGAAAAAATCCTCCTACACACAGAGAACATATTCATTGTGACAACTGAATTTGTAGCCAACCGAATTTAGGTAGTGGCACGTACATTCAGAGAAAAAAGTTTTACTATATTGAGAATATTGTTTTATAAATTGTTTGCCATCAATTATCAAAATCAATCATCAAAATGTATGAACAATGTTTCATGAAACTTCAGCATTTCATAAAAAAGTTTCATAAACTTTTTGAAAATACGAGTAAATTTTAGCTTTTTACATAAATATTTTTTTTTTAATTTAGAAATATTTGCAATTTGTACTTTTTAAAACTCAGAAATGACCAGAAATTATTTGAAATTCTGATATACCAATTAGATCTTTAAAGTGTTGTTAATTTTAAATAGAATTTTTTTGAATAAATTATAAAACATTTATGAAGCTTTCATAATATTTATAAAACTTTCTTAAAAAAGGAATGAATGAATGAGTTCATACTATTTATGAAATAAGTTACAATTTTTCTATTATTTAAAAAAAATATTCATGATCTTTTACCGAAATAACATCTCACATACAATTTATAGATCAACCACAATATTCACTATTTATTAGGGTCTTCAAATTCTATACTTCGGAATTTCCCACCACTTCAGGGTCCAATCAATGTGACTACATATTAAAGTATAAATAATAAAAAATCGATAAACAAAAGATTTCATCTTAAATTTAATACTACAGAGCAACATACATCATATCTTTAAAATATGTTGGCGATAATTTTAATTATGAAGTCAGATTTTTGAATATAATGGCGGTTTCCACGATAATGCGGATTAAAATTTTATTTATTTTTTTTTAATTTTTGCAATTTGGCGTCTTATATTATACTACCTTTACACCTAAGAATTTCCACTCTGCATATTAAATAACACATATTAAAAAATATTATCATTAAAAAGTACAACATGAGATACTTATGTAAAAGGTTAATTATCACCAACTATTTTAATGAAATACCAAGATTTATTTCTTCTGGGATCCAGGGGATTAGTTGAATTGTTTCTTCCAACTAAATAATTAAATAAGTTTATAATTGTACTTACCTGGACAATCACTTTTCTTCCTACACTGATGGAGTTTCCCTCCATAGTATTAATGAATCGATTTTATTAAAATGAATTCATTGAGTTAATGAATAATTTCATTAACGGAATGAAAATTCATTAATATTGTTAGTTTTTTCATTAACTTTTTTTATGAGTTTTTCATAATTTTATAATAAAAAATAATTAAATCAATGAAAATTTTTCGAATATTTTCCAATAGAAATTTTAACTTAAAAAAGGAAAATTGAAAGAAAAAAAATACAATAGAAAAGCAGGTTCAAAAGTGGTTCAAAAATTTGAAAATTGACTACATAATTGGGAAAATCTGCACAAAAAAATTTACAGTTTCGGACCACTCACTTGTATTACAGGCATGATTTTGTGAAACTTGCATCAAAATACTCATTTTAAAGTTCTCTGAAATACACTTACTTGAAATATCGATTGTTTTCAACTTAAAATTAAGAGTTTTATGTGGAAGACCATTTAAAAGATATTTTAATCAAAAAACATGGAGGAGTTATTAAATATCGGTGATTAATGCATAAGTCCCAGGTGTGTGGAAAAATATATACGATATCTATACAAACACCTAATATATTGTATGTGTGAAGTTTCATCGATATTGGACAAATGAATCGGGGGTTACTCTTTAATGGGTTAAATAATATTTATGAGTAAATGAATAATTTTATGTCAGAAAATCGTAAAACAGAGTTCAAAGTCAATAGATTACATAATATTTATGAGTAAAACAATCACTTTAAGTCAGAAAATCGAGAAAAAAAATCGATTACTTTTACATTTAATTGTATATTTCATCACATACAATCAAATTAAAATCACATCTGCTTTTAAAATTCTTTGATTAATATTTACATTTTTATTATTATTTGATATGTGTAACTATATATTAGTGCGGATTTCCAAACAATTTTAAAGGGTTTTATGTGGTTATATCAAATTGTATCGAATTATATATAACTTGATCAAATTAGATAGACCCATTTTTCGGATCAAATTATCTCATGAGATCCCATGGGATCACATGGGATAAGGTTATGTATGACATTTTTCCGGGTCAACTAATATATAATGTAATATGAAATTATTTATGTTTACATATCGGAACTTTTTGCATCGGGAGCTTTAAAATCGAAACATAATATGTACATACTTCCATATAAGTTCATTAACGCGCCGTTTTTTTGGAAATATGAAATCTTGTGTTCCTCCATACATGACCACATATTATTACCGTTTAGGTATATGGAGTCACATAGTTTTCATATAAGTCCATATGTAAAACACATATGACCATATTTGCCTATATATCCAACCAGACATGAATATATTTCAATATGTATGAAACCGGGTGGATACTTTTAGTTCCTTCCAGTTTTATCTGTAACAAACATTTATTTATTTAGTATATATTTCCTATTGGGTTTAGCAGAATCAACTATGATTTACTTATGTAATTTAGTAAGTATATAGTGTACATAATTATTGAAATTCCATAAACATTAAAAATCTTTGTTCAGTCAAATAAAATTAAAATTGTATAATAAACATAACTTTGCATTTATAATTACTCTCTTTATTACAATATAAAATAAAGACAGACAAATAAACGCGGAATGAAATTACGTTACTGATATTACTACAATAACTATAAAATAATATCCTGCTGATATACAACTACAACTACAAACACTTATACCTACAGTTAAACACACACACATACATACATATATATAATTACAAAACAATCATTGTATTCCACACAAAACAATACCAAAATGGCTGTCAGTTTAGCGGAATTACTTTAATGTTGAAATATGTTTGTATCACAAACATGTTATTTAAAGTATTCACAAGTTGTTGACTGTGATATTTGATTTGTTCGTGTTGGTGGATTGTAATTAAATTAAAATTCCTTTGATAGATGTCGGCATTGTGAGTTTTGCAAACAAATTTTGTCTTTCCAAAGGAAAGTCAAAGTTAAACTCTTCTTGCTAAGAAACACATTTTGAGTGCCTCAGTATAGATTTTTTATATAAATCTAAAGATTTGTTTTATTTATAATATTTGTGTATAAAATCCATGAGTGAAATTATAAAAAAAACATTTTTTACAAAACAAAAGAATACTTGTCACATTTCAACATCTACTAATTTCTGTAAACATTCCATAAAGTTTGTCAACTTTTTTTTGTTTTGTTAAACATTTCCTATCAAAACAATATTTTGTAGCAATTACGTTTTTCACAAACACCCACGTGTTACGAGAAATTCCGAGAAAAAAAAAAATAATAAAAACCGACAGATGTAAACAAAATTTTTACAATACAGCTAAACTAACGGTAAATATTACGATATTACATACACAAGATAAATCTCTCACAAAATACTATCTCTCATAGAGGCAATGCCATGTAAGATAATATAATGTATCAGCAACATGTTGCTAACTGTTTCATATTTGGGGGTATACGATTAAACTAACAGTTCGTGTGTTTAACACAACAATAAAAAACAAAAAACTCCACCACTTTTCGTTTATTAATATGTTCGTATATTGCAGAGCAAAATTCTGCCCCCAACTGAAAATGTTTAGTAATAAATGAAACGTTGACGGAAGCGGAACTTAAATAACGGGAATAACGAACGTGTGTTTGTTAATAGAAAAAAATAAGTGAAAGAGGGAATTTTAAGAGAAAAAAAAGATGTAATAAAAATAATTAACAAAAAAAAAAATATATTTCGATAAAAATCAAAATAATTTTTGAAAAAAAAAATAGTAAATATTAGAAATATTATTGAAAAGTTAAAGATATAAGTGAAAAAAAAAATTAGTTTTAGTTAAAATGTGTTTCTATATTAAAATAGTGAATTTATTTCACAAAATTTATCATAAATCTTAAAAATATACAACAAGTGCAAACAAAAAAAAAAAAAAAATATATTACACATGTGCAATTTATAATAATTTAATGAAGTATATAGTGAAATTGTATAAATATCGTCATAAAAACATAAATAAGAAATATTTAAAAACTTGGATATTTTAAAGGATTTCAAACGCATACAATGGATAAAAGGTGGATATTACATTATTTTATTGATGTTAATGAATTTACTAAATTTAGTTAAACCAAAATTTGTTAAATTAATCGTTGAACTTGAAAAGTCGCAGGCAGTTTTTACAATATGCTAACTCTACAGTCAGATAAGATTTTACTTAAATTTATCCAATTTGTGTTACGAAAACAGTTTATAAGTTAGGTAAATTATTTTTGCGTGTTTAAGAAACAGGGCAGCGACTTTTTTATGCGCCTAAAATATGCAGTAAAAAATCAAAAAATATGAGTTTAAATAAAAAAAAAACAACAAATATGCACTAAAAATCCCATAACATGGACTAAAAAAAAAAAAAAATATGCAGATCAAATTTTTGAATTTTTACAAATCGAGTTATTACTGTGGACCGTTGGCTTAAAAATTAAACCCTTTATATTGGGTTTAATTTTTAAATGTCTCAAAAAAAAAAAAAAAAAAAAAAAAAAAAAAACAACTAGATGATATGTTAAGGATTCACTCAGGGAACGTCTGGTTTAAAAATTTGTAGTATTTTGGGTTTATTTTTAATGTAAATGTCAGCCATTTGTAGAACAACTTTAAATTTTTATTAACATTTAAAAAAACAAACCACATTGAATGACTGTTTTATGATTTTACATAAATTTTTTACAGTCGTTTTTTGTTATTTAAAAAAATAAATGTTTGTTTATTTTTTACTAACTTATGTGGTTAATTTTCACTACAATTGTTACAAAGTTTTTGAACAGTAAAAAACAAATGACAAATGTTAGTTGAATTTAATAAAATGTTAGTCGTCCTTTCTTCAAGTAAAATTGCATTTGTTTTTGACAACAATTGCTGTAGTCTTTACCTGCACAATATCCTTAGAGTTATAAATGATTTTTTTTGTTTATTTCTAATTAAATCTTAATATTAATTTTTACAAACTATTCTAAAATATGCAAATAAGTTGAAAATATGCCAAATGTTCAACAAATTATGACATATACATTTATATCAAAATATGCAACAACAAGTCGATGCCATTTTCTTGCAAATTCTACATTTGCATGAAAGTCGGTGCAATGAATAATAATTTTGTAATTTTAAACACAAAATGTGTATATTTACTATTACACTAAAAGTTGAAAATTGTGTGAATAAAATTAAATATTTTGCTACAATACACAAATATCAGGCATAATATCATTTATTTTATCAAACTCATACGAATGAGCAATAATTGATATCAAATATTTATCATACGCCACCACACCTCGAAGTATAACATTATATTTACTTTCCGAAGCTATTTTATCATCTATATTTTAAATATTTTATGGGTCCTATGCAAACAAATACGTGTTTACCCTCCCTATAACCCTCTATAATTAAATCGGAGTACACACTCAGTATAGTTTGCTTCTTAGACCCCATAAATTATGCATTTATGAATACTATAAAAGGAGGATTATAATTAATAACAATTCACCTTAAATATATAAAACGAGAAAATAAAGGATAAAAATGCAAAAAAAAAACATTAGCAGCAATTCGCTACTTCCAACTGTAGAAGAGCATTACCATGTATATGGTTATACAAGTACATATTTGGTAATGATAAGTACTTACATTTCTCATTATAATAAATTTTCAAAGAAACTGAATTTTTTATAAAAAACGTTTAATTGAATTTGTTTTTAATTAAATGTTTCCACACTGGAGTCGAACCTGGGACTCTAGGTTGTCAGTTATCCGCTCTACCAGCTGAGCTGACTCGACATGTTATACTTGATAGATAAAACATAAACTACTTGGTGGTGTAAAATATCATTACTTGTCAGCTTACAAAAAATCAGAAATATGTTCTTATCTTAGACTTGAAGAAAAAAAAAACAAAATAATTTAAAAAACTTCACATCATTGCTATTATATTTGAAACGCATTATTTTTGTGTTGAAATAATGGAAAAATTATTACACAGAAAAAACTAAAAACGGGTTTCAATTAAAAACTTTATTGAATCAATTAATATTTTAATTGATTTTGCACCTACCACTGAAATGATAATATTAACTAAAAAAATTGGCAGACAGTTTATTAAAACTCTTTCAATTAAAATAATAATAATATCAATTAAAAGAGTTATTGTTTTTCTTTACAACCTCAATTAAATGTTTAGTTAAATTGATTAAAACTTTAATTGAAACTTGAGAAGAAAACAATGGTAGTTATAATTGAAAACTCGTATTTTTTTATTTTTGTTATATGCCCCCCATTAAATAAAATAAGAAATGTAGGTTTGTAAATTAAATTCACATTTTATTTATAATAAAATTAAAGCTTTTTAATATAAAAATGTATTATAAGAAAACAAATAAAAGTAAAGACAATTTTTTTGTTTTGCTTGTCTTGTCTTGAACTTTTTCTTGTAATTGAATTTCTTTCTTAAAAAAATCACACACAACTTTAAAATGATAGTTTAATGACACTTATACTTATTGAAAATGTAATTATTTAGAAAAATAATAGTTTAAATGTCTTTTTTCGATAAGGTTTATTTAAATCCACATGTGCACTTTTATTACCACAGATAAAACACGAAACTAAATTAAGTTTTCGTGCGTTCACGAATATCTCAACAAAAAGAGTGTTGTAAACTCTAGTGAAATAACTAGGATTTTGCGTGTATTTGAAATCGGTAAACTATTCAACTTATTAAAAGTTAATCATTTGCTATTTTTTTTCTTTTTATTTACAAATTAAATAATATATTGATATAATTAAACCTTTGTTTGATTATTTAATCTAAATAAAAAAAAATAGTTTGCAAAATTTTTAAAGATTTTGTTTACATGTTTTCAACACTGTATGGATATATTAGAAAATTCAATAAATTTTTTAATTGAATCAATTCAAAAAATTGTTTAAATTGCCATTGATATTCAAACAATCGATTAGTTAGATATTTTTGGCCCATAATTCTTTCTGTGTATTTTTATTAAAGTAATGCCTAGAGTAAGCTGGTGTCATTACTGATATTTCAATAAATAATGATAAGTCGTTGCAGTTTCTACATCGGGAAGTAGAAAGTGCTGTAAAAGTTAAATACTGGTTTGGCGAAGGACTTACGAGAAAATATCTCAATGAGAAACAGTGATTGTTTATTAGGGCGTCTTGACAAACGATGTTTTTCGAAAATCGCATGAGTAATATAACTGAAACGATTAATACGAAAACTATAACGAAAATTCTTTTAGATGGTACTTTTAGGTTCCGACACGAGTTTTAAGATATTACAATGGTATGTATTGTTCAAAAAAAATTGCCGTACTTTTTTTATCGAAATACGGCTTGCATTTTAGCATTTTTAAGTTTTCATTTAGTACATAATAACTAAATATTTTCTTAAATTTCGTACAACACTTTACCATTTTTTTTAATGTTGATCTTTTATTTACACAGAAAATTAATTAAATCGATTTTTTTTTTTAATTTTAAAACTGCCAATTAAAAATTAATTGAATCAATTAAATAATTGCTCAAATTCGCAACTTGCTTCACATTTTTTTATAACATCACTTAAAAGCATTTAAAAAAACAAGATAACATCAACATATTGTTGTTGTTTTTTGTAATATGTATATTAGGGTGTCCCATTCAAAAAAAAAATTTTGGGGATCATTCTTAATTTGAATACTCATAAGGCTAAGAATTTTTGAGAATTTTTTCAGATTTTTCGGAGGTGGTTTAGAGGTCGCGCAAATCGATTTTTTACCAAAAATCGAGCTTTTTGGGCTTTTTTTGAATTTTGCTTGAAAATTGGTAAAAAATCGGTATTTCTTCAGCTTCTGAGTCAATATTCTTAAAGAAAATTTTCCGATCTTTAATTTGATGTGCATAAATAATAAGTTTCGGCAAAGATTTTGCACATTTTGACAATTTAATATCGGTTTTTCGTAAATTTTCAACAAATATGGAAAATAATGCTTTATAACTTTTAAAATTCGTATAAAGACTAAAAAAACTAATGATGCAGTTTAATAGATTATTAAGTTTTAAATTAATTAGCAGAAAAAAAAATGAATTTTCTCTCACCGTTCTCGAGTTATACCCTTTTAAAGCTTTGTACACATTGTATGAAATGTATAATACTATAAGGTGTGAACTAGGTTTGCATTGGTTTAAGCTTTAAATAATTGGATTTAGAAAATGTTTTTACAAATAAAATAATAGTTACTTACCACTCATACATTACAATTATATTAAAAACAAAGAAAAATAGATTTGTTATAAATCATTTATTAGTGTTCTTGCGATGATGCTCTACCCCCTGCAGTAAACTCTGAAAGTCTGTTTCAGAAGTTGTGATATTGATATAACTATTAGCCAAGGCCACACCACGTTCTGCGACATCATTTACAACTTGCAATTGTTGAACTTTGTGTTTTGCTTCCTGAAATGATTTGTTGTTTTCCCATTTTTCTGGATCCGTTTGTAAAAAATCAGTAAATGTTGCAGGCTTCAAAAAAAGTTAGGCTGGCTTTTGTAATAAAACACTGAATTTGTTTATTTTCAATCATGTCTTCTGTTAAATTTCCTTTCACTAATTCGTTGTTATTACTTGGTTCATATAGGTTTCTAAGCATTAAACGCAAAGTTTTGGTATCTATACGTTCATCAAAAAACGATAAGGCAGCCAACTTCTCTGAAAGGTACCACTGATGACCCAGAAAGGCTTTCAGAGTCTCGCATGCAACTTTTTCATTAAAGCGTTTGTAATCATAAAATTATTTCAAAAGTCTAAGGTCATTGAGAGGAGCGTATCGGGGACACTGGCATAGGTACCAATTTTTAATATATACTCTTAAAATAAATGAGGTAAACTCCAGCAAGGCATCAATTTTGAATTTTGAATGAAAGGTTGTAGCTGGTTTCGAAAAATACATATTTTTAGAGAGTATATAATTTTCATCATCCAGCGAGCTCGGTTAATGGCTCCAGGAGATTTTATAGTTGGATGGGGCTCAGGTCTATCACCCAAAAAAATAAGGCTAAGTTGCAGCATTTCTTTATAATCTTCCCTTGGTTGCATATTCTCCAGCTGCTAATTACCGGAAGAGGGCTCTAGCATAAAAGCTTTTATCTCAAGCCATAAAATTTATCTCAATCTCTAGCAAGCGTCTTCCACTTATTAGTTTACAAAAATTTTAATTGTATTGTGACTTGTTATCTCTAAACCTATAGACTATCTGCCAAAAATAGGGTTGTAGTTCCCCAAATCCAATAAATCATGAATTTTAGTTCGAGCCATATCAGTGCCACCTAGTGATAACGGCTTTTTGGATACTTTTTTTGCTGTCCACAACTTGACAACACTTAAAACTAAATTTTGACATACAATAAATAAATTTTTAAATCTCATAATCTAAAGTTTACAACAAATCGGATGCCCAATCTTATAGTACTAAAAATTTCATACAATGGGTGTAAAGCTTTAAAAGGGTATAACTCGAGAACGGTAAAGAAAATTATAGTGTTTTTTCTGCTAATTTATTTAAAACTTCATAATCTTTTAAACTGCATCATTAGTTTTTTTAGTCTTCATACAAATTTTAAAAGTTATAAAGCATTATTTTTCATATTTGTTGAAAATTTCCAAAAACTGTTATATAATGTATTAAAATGTGCGAAATCCCTGACGAAACTTATTACTTATGCACATAAAATTAAAGATCGGAAAATTTTCTTTAAGAATATTTACTCAGAAGCCGAAAAATTACCGATTTTTTAGCAATTTTCAAGAATAATTCAATAAAAGCCCAAAAAGCTCGATTTTTGGTACAAAATCGGTTTGCGCGACCTCTAAACCACTTCCGAAAAATCTGATAAAATTCTCAAAAATACTTTACCTTATGAGTATCCAAATTAGGAAAGATCTTCCGAGAAAATCCAAATTTTTATTTTTTTTGGGACAACCTAATGTATATATGTATGTAGTTGTTTTTGTAAATGTTTATGTATTAGTAATAAATATTTTGAAATAATTTAAATATGATTTTGATAAATTCTTATTTGGTTTATTACTTTATTAAATTTAATAATTTAATTTCAGTAGCTTAAATCTGAATAATTATTTATTCTAGAACATAATTATAAAATTAATAATCTAATTTTTAAAGTTAAATTCTGTTTAATAAAATGTAACCGGTTTTTAAATAACAAATTTCTAAAAATAAATTAAAAATTATCCTAAAAAAGCTCTTATTAAAAAAAAGGCAAATTTCTGCAAATAAAAAATCCAAAAATGTTTGTTTGCAGAAGTCCCTACACTTTAATGAGAGAATTTCTGTGTGAACATTAAGTATAAATAAATATGGTAACTAAATGAGAATTACATGTAGGTTAAAATTCAATGTTATAAAATCCAATTAATAGAAAACACTTTGTATAAAAACAACACTTCGTCCAATTGTTTTTGTGCTTTTTGAGATGGTATGAAATATTGATAATTTTTTAATCAAATGTGTTATTATTTAATTGAAAATAATTCAATTTAAGAGTTATCAATATCTAATTGAATTAGCAATTTTTGGAATTTCAGCAATTAAAGTTATTGAATCGTGCTTGAAAAGGGGTTTGTTTGTTTTTTTTAAGACATTTTGTGAAAAAAGTTGAAATATTAATCAAAATATACTGAAATTCTAAAAATGCTGCTGCGGACCAAAACATAATAAGGTCAATATAACGAAACTTTTGAATCCTAATTCGATATAAAGTAAGAGAAACATATCATTTTTGATGTCTTCAATCGTATGTCGGAACCTAAAAGTACCTTAAAAAAAAACATTGTAAATATAATTTAATATGATTCAGTTAAGTGAAATTTTTTTTTTGTTTTTTAAATTGAATACATGTGCCTAGATAATTTGGCCCATTTATTAAGAGTCCAATTTAAATTTAACGTACAGATAAATTTAAATATCGTATGCTTAACAACCAAAAATTTGATTGTTAAATTTAAAATTTTCGAGATTAATATTTGAACTTTTGATGTCGTTAAAATAATTTCAATAGATATTTTCAATGAAAATTTTCGAGTTGATATTCAAGATTTGAGAAGGATCTTATGGATTTCAAAACAAAAACATCACCTTTCTACTTGAAAAAAAAAATATATATATTCTTGTACATGTGGCAAAATATATTGTTTTTTTTTAATCCCATGTATTAATTTACAATTAAATATGCCGTTTAGTTTATTTTATCTGTGAATTTTTTTTTTTTATATAAGTTTTCTCTAGATCTCAACTGTTAATTATTTCTAATTAATTTAATCAAAAAAAGTATTATAATTGAGTAGAAAAGATCATTGAATATCTAAATTCTCTACATTATTTAAAAAATCACATTTATACATTCCGATTTGAATTGAATTGAAATATGCCGTTTTACGAAAAATTACAGTGGAAAGTAAAATTATATCTTCCTATACATGATGTCATACTTAATTATATTTAATTGTATATGATGATGGCATTATACAAAATTGTATAGTATTATGTTTACTCGGGTATATACCTTTTTTAAAATGATCCAGCTAACGGTTGTGGCAAAAAGTTAAATGTTTAGGGAGTCGTCATAAAAATTGCCAAAGTTTGTTTTTATTGATTCACTAAAAACTTGCGTAGTATATACTTTTGATATAAAACTTACAGATTGGATCATGAACTTTCCAACCCATAAAAAACTTTAATATGCTGAAATATACCCCTTTCTGTTTTCTAATGTTAATAATGAGCTATTTTCTGTCAACTTACAAACATACAACATACAAAATTTTAAAAAGTTATCAAAACACCAAACTTTTTTCAAAATTCTCAAAAATCACGAAAAGCCTATAGATCAAATTTTTTACATAATTTTGTTAGATATTTGCTTTAGCAATAAATTTAACTTGAAATTTTGAAAAGATCAACTTACTACCAAATTTCGTCAAAAAGTGCGGGGGTCGATAAGTTGTATGAAATGGGTTAAATCCAGTTAAATCTTTTTTTTTATGACATTATCTAAAATTAGTATTGTACATATTTGTAAATATTATAATAATGTTAATGAAATAATAATACAAATTTAATAGAACATGTTTTTGTGTAATAATTCTTGGCCAGTTTTTCAAAAATTCTAGATCATTAATTGGGGCAAATTTTTAAATTTTTGTCGAATTTTTTTTTATCTATCTAACAACGACTGAATTACTTTTTTCTTAATTTTTGTTAATTTTGTTTGTGTGCTATTGTATTGAAATCCTTAATGTCTTCATTAAACCCCTTTCATTTCATTTGCTTAAAATATTATTATGTCTGAAATTGAAGTACATTTTTGTATTAACCGCAAAACCACAACATTTTGTAGTTTTTTTTTTATTGTTATTTATTGTATTTGATATGAATAGCTACTAATTGCCATAACATTTGTACAACATTTTCAAATTCAAAGGACACAAAATTCACATTTATTGAAAGGACTTGATAATTGTAAAATGAATAGATATAATACTCTTTCAATTAAAACGACAAAAACTATCATATGATTAGAAATATAAAGTCATGCATATCAAACGAAGTTATCGAAACTAGTTATAAGCCATAATTCAAAATTGTTAGTATACGAGCATCTTGTTTTTTGAACATACAAAATGGGTTTTGTGGATGTGACTACTGAGTGACTGCACCCAACAAGTCAGTAGTATCAAATGAAAAATGTCATGGTATAAAAGTTAAAGGACATATATTGAAACAAGCATATTTAAAGATAAATGGGTATATAAATGGACGAGTATGTTATGTATGTAGGTTTCAAATAAGTTTAGAAAAAAAATTTCAACAAAAAGGATAATAAAAAGAAGTATAATAGAGCAATACCAGTTTACTTAGTACTTTTATACCGCCACACATCTATGAACAAAGGGTGTGTTACAGCCTGTTATTGTACGTGTGTACTTTCATAAAACCCAGCAGACAAAGTGGGTGAAGTTTAGGTGAAATGTGTGTCAACTTTGAACTGAAAGTATCAAGGATCTAAGTCAAAGATTAGCTAACGTATTTAAATTTTCTATTTGTAAACTAACTGAGAATTGGAAGTATATGAATTAATTATACGAAATTTACAAAAATATGTAAGTGATATACAGTTTTCAGAAAAATTTTAAAAAGATTAAAAAAAAAATGTAATTAATTAAGAGCTGTAGATATTGTTCTATATCTATATCATGATTTCATGCTCTCCGAAGTAATCTTCGGTACATTTTAAATTTCAAACTTAAGTTTTAAAAAAAGTTTTAGAACGATTAAAGAACACTTAATTTATTAAGAGTTGTATATATTGTAGAATTTATATATTATGATTTCATGCTCTTCCAAATTATCATCATAAGAATTTCTATTTCATTATTTGTTTAATGAATAACCAACCTGACTTAAAAAATCTATTTATATTCTAATTGAAATCAATTTATTCTATTTATAAATTAGCATTTTTTTTAAAGCTTATTGCAATGAAAATTCTTTGCTGGGTTATATCGTTATTTTTACTCATACACATGACTCTTTTTTTTGTAACATAAATACTTTACCAAAAAAGTACTTGTTGTATTTTTATTTACTTTCTGGTTGTTTGCCGTTGTCAACAATGAACGGGTGTCAAAAGTGGGTGTTAAACAATTTTACTCTACTACGACTGTTGATTCATATTTATATCCTTTCTAGTTACTCACATCGCATAAATAACTGAGTTCAATGTATGAGAGGCGTATGTCTGAAATGTTACTGACAACAATGACAAAATTAATTATTTTTAACAGCATTTTATGTTGCTTTTGTCACAGCTTGATGTAAAAATCTTTTTTTATGCACAATTATAGCTGACAACCCCTTAGGACGGAGTTTTCCATGGAAATGAAAATTTAAAAGGATTTATGTTGTCTATAGGCTTAAAGTTTCAAGGCCATTTTCGAAAAGGAATATTGTATTCAGATTAAAGTCCAACTGTTTTTAGATTTGTAAATGTACGGTCCACTACGGATAAATTGTTACTCTTCAACAGATATCGCTTAAATTTTAAAATTTATAGATTTCAGTTTGGATGATCCCTAAACAAATTTTTATATTTCACCAGATTCCAATCAAATTTTAAAAAGGTCGCCCTAAAAAAGACCGCCTTATATATTTTTATGTTTTAGGAAATGGCATAATATTACACTGAACAAACAGATTCATTGTGACAACCGAATTTCTTGCCAACTGAATGATTTGATAGCAACAATCGAATTAGTTCATACTCCAACCGAAATTTTGTTGTATGAAGCGAATATCTGTTGCTCCAAACAAAAATATTGATGGCTGCAATAAACCCATGCGCTTGGGGAAACATTTGGTAGTCGCAATGAATCTTTTTTCTTTGTGTATAAAAATGGTTCTCCTTGCAATGTGTTTGGTGGGGGCTGTCGGGATTTCGTCGGCCGCGGGCGCGTCGTCGGGAGCAGGGTATCTGGGATGCTCCTGGTCGTAAGTAATAATTAGGATAAGGAATCAGAGAAAGGATACAAAGTCTTTTGTTCGGAGATTGATCAATATATCCTCTAAAAAGTTTTAGTATGTTTTTATTGATATTACTACGATTATATTCAACATAAAGCAACTCAGATTTCCAAAAATTAAAAAAAAATAATAATAAAATAAATTTAAAAATCTAGTGATTTATGGACTTATTAAAAAAAATTCTAAATTTTTTATTTTTTTGTTCTAAAAACAGTGCTAGAATCGAACAAAACCGTTTTTCTAAAAAACATTTTAAAACTCCATTCTGAATTTTTTATATGTTTTAGAGGACATTGGTCAATCTGCAAACAAAAATAAAAAAAAAAAAAAATATATGCATTTTATGATATTTGAGATACAAGCTTTGAAATGAGATATTATGTTTTAAAATCAGACTGCGCGTTCAATAATTACGACCATTTGAACAGTATATATATTTTTATAAATTTTCAAGAAATACCAACTTTAAGCAGAGATAAGGCAGCAAATTTCTAAAAATAAACAAATTATTTTCTCATACTAATTAAGTGATTACATATACCAATTTTCATGCAAATCAGAAGAGGTGAAGTTGAAAAAGTAATATTTTCGTCAATATGATTTCTGGAATACTCGGCTCAGTAGTTTTGAGATATTTGGCTTATAAGGCTTTACGGTTTGGATGCATAAAAAAATAATTAAGATTTAAAAAAAAATTCTCAAACCGAACATACAGGTACCATGCAGTGTAAAATCGAATACGAACACAATTAACAAGAATATGCTGTGAATATTAGTATACACGACGGATTCCCAATGCGTTCCCAGTAATGGTAACATTAGCAGTTGGACTGGCAACCCTACCAAATAAAAAGCTTTAAGTTTTAAAGCTGTCGACTAAACTTGTAAGAAAAGACGAAAATAACTCATGTTGTTCGGGTAATCAATTAACATTACCGATTTTCTGTGGTTGGGGGATATACATACATACCTGATAAAAACCTTGAAAAACCTTGAATTTCTTGTGAATAGTGGATTAGAGTGAGGCTGAAAATGACCAAGTCCCTTAGGTCGAAAGTGCGGCACTTCCTCTAGCGCAGATCCCCACAAGATTTTTTTTTCATCTTCTCTTTCTCATCTTGCTATGATCCCGGGTTCGATTCCCAGTGACGGAAACATTAATTTAGAAAAATAATATGTATGATTTTTCTATCCCTCATATGTATGGCAGCTCCCACCTTTGGTGTTCCCATAGCACTTAACCCCACCGAAGTAAAATAATGAATCAGGGCTATGAACCAAAAAAAACTTCAATAAGTTCGCCAACTCTCCTTCAGGTGGCGAGCAACAACTGTTCTAAGACTTATCATCTCGCGCAATTACAGTGTTGCCATGTTTGAAGCCCTTCATCTTTTCCCACCTTTCATCTCTCCACTTTTCAATTTTCAAAGAAAGCAACACATTAATAAATAGGAAGAATTTCCTGAGTGTTGCTTCTCTTTAAAAAAAAAAATAGTAACAATTTTATAATGATCTCAAAACTGGCAATTAAAATGAAATGCGATTTTAATA
This sequence comes from Delia radicum, assembly GCA_021234595.1. NCBI lineage: Eukaryota > Metazoa > Arthropoda > Insecta > Diptera > Anthomyiidae > Delia > Delia radicum. The sequence goes on along the minus strand of CM037854.1, from coordinate 17,084,775 downwards.
AATTTTATTAAAAAATCAAAAAAAAAAAAAATAGCTAAAATTGCAAAATTTTGTAAAAAAAATTTAAATATACAACTTCTTCTGTATATTAATAGAAATAAAATTTCTTTAATAAAATTTTTTGTGAGTGTACTATGGAAAAAATATTGAAAAATATAATTAAGTGTGTTAATTCTAACTCATGCGCACAAATTCACACAAAAATGCCGCTACTCACATTAATTTAAAAGTTGGTTTTTATATTTTTAAATATATATTGCAACAAAATGTAATCAAATATCGCTTAAGGAGATTGTTAAACAACCTCTAACTTTTATATTTCCGCGAATTTTTCACAAACATTTTTACAGTTTATAGAAAAAAGTTCAGACTATCGAAATTAAACCTCTTAAATTTATACTGCTAAAAAGCCATAATATTTTAATGTTTAACATTTTTTTGTTTTCCCAGGATTTAAAGCCAGAAACTATCATAAAATCAGTCACTTCGAGCTATAAATTTACGTTTTTTATATTTTTTTTATTAAAATCAATTGACAGCAGACAATACTAATTGAATACAAATTATCAACTATAAAAGAAAAACACTTGAGAAAACCTAAACAACTCAATTACAATTTCCCACAATTAGTCAAAAAAGCAAAGAAGCCGAAAAAACATATTTCGATATTATTTTCCACAAAATTCACTTCAAGTGTATTTATGTCTGCTTTAGTATTGTATAAAATACATAAACAATTCATTAAGTTTTAAAGACCGACAAGTTCTTTATATCAATATATACTTAACATAATCCTACACTCATAAAAAAAGCACGTACAAATAATTGAAAATTCAGATACGACAATAGAAATTAGTACCAGAATTTGCTCCCGCAGAATTTTCAATGAAGTTGAGAATTACAGTCTTCTAAATTTAGGTGACCTATATTTTAAAAGAACTAAATTTGAGTTGACAGTTTTAGTATAATAACCTAAACATTTTTCAAACTTAACAGAATTTTTAAGGAGAATCAACAGGAAATTTTTGCTAAAAATATCTTTCCAGATCTGACCATTAACACTTCCATATTTGTTGCTAGATGCATAGGTGGTTAATAATTACGAATTTATAGATACAGAGTAAATATATTTTGTCCATTTTGCTCTATTTCGCTTAGTTTACGAGATATATTACTATTTTATGATTGAAACATAAAAAATATGAGAAAATAACGAGTGAGACTGATAGCGGGGACACACAATTAGTGGGCGCTGTGGTGTATTGGTTAGCGCGTGACGGCAACATAAATTTAGGAATAAAATCCCTCATATGTATCGCAGGCCCACCTTCGGTGTTCGCATGGCACTTAACCCCACCGCAGTAAAATTATGAATCAGGGCTTTGAAGAAAAAGCTTCAATAAGTTCGCCAAATCTCCATGAGGTAGCGAGCAACAACTGTTTCAAGACTTATCATCTCGCGCAACTACAATGTTGCCATGTTTGAAGCCCTTCATCCTTCCTCACCTTTCATGTCTCCACTATCCTCTTTCCAAAGAAAGCAACACATAAATAAATAGGAAGAATTTCCTGAGTGTTCCTTCTCTTAATTACGAATTCTTAATTTTGGTCGAAAAATTAGTTCAAATACGGATGAAATTTGTTCTTGAGATAAAATGGGATAACTAATAACTTTAGCTAAATAACTAATTTAAACGATCACAGCAGAAAAAATTAGCACAAGTTCTTAATAGACTTTTGAAATAATTGTTTTTATGAGTGTATTACCACATTAAAAGAACATTTTTATTATTAATAATTATACATGCTACTGGATACAGTAGCCCACAACGACAACTACAACAACAATAACGACGATAAAAAACAATAAAATAATAACTATAATGATGATAACTTGTGATAATAATACACCACCCAGCAAAACTTTACATTACCCGGTAATAATTTTGGGAATAAGAAATTAAGGTTGGTAACTGGTTACTTCTCTATTACAATCCTTATTACTTTAACAAGGACATGTTTATTCTGGTAAAACCGTACAAAACACATATTACCTTCATTATGAATGTAAAAACTTATGTCAACTAAGTAAAGGTATTAAATTCAATTCAAAACTGTTTTTATTCAAAATGCATGTCAATAAAATCTTATATCATAACCATCTGACCAACTTTATCGCAAATGTTTTAATATATATTTACAGCTATGAAAATTTCTAATTATCATAATAATCATGTTTATGAGGAATGTCCTCTTATGTGAGATAAGATTTTTGTTAACAAATAAATTTTAATAAGCGAAATATAAGCGAAAAACAAAATAAGTGAAAGTTTAACTGCAAGGATATACGTTCCCTTCCTAAAATCATGATGAAAGTCCTTAATAAGTAGATTGCAAAACTAAAACAAGTAGGTTATTTTCAATTTATAACGAGCTTTCAACCTCCGTATATTTACAAAAAGTAAGCAAATCAAACATATTAGCTAGGTTGATACTAGTATTTCGCTCTGGCTAAAGATCTCATCAGAACCCGAAGTTTTAGAAGAGCTAGAGCCTCCATAATAGGCAGAACTTTAACAAAAAACCTTTTTTTTTTTTTTTTAGTAGGATTTTTTAATAACATTGCATTCAGGTAATTACACATATATCACACACAGTTCGATTTTTTCGGAAAGACGTGAATAATAATACACAAAATTTTTTTCTTAAATCTCAATTGCAGATTCCTAAACTTTATTTAAATTAAACTAAGATTTTGTTCATATAACACGTAAGCAAGTTGGATTTTTACACTTACAGCTTTTCAGAAAATTGTATAATTTTAACAAAACTATGTATTTTTCATACTTGGGATTTTTTCATTAGCATTAAATTTTCATTACCATTTGTCATACTAATGCTAATGAAATCACAGTAATGCCTAAAAAACTAATTGCAATTGAGCAAAAAAAGGAATTGTTTACAAAAAAGTGGAGTGCAAATTGCTTTACATAGGAATGGAGATCGATAGGAATTTCATGTTAATTTGTATTATCACGTAAATAAGTAAAAATAAATAAATTAGCCACCCTATGGCTGTTTTCTACAAATTAATCAATCGGGATTTTTGTCCGTTTTGCCCTATCTCGCTTAGTTTCGGAGATACTGGGCATTTTAAAAAATCGCCATTTTATAAAATTTCTAGTATCTCGAAAACTAAGCGAAATATCTCAAAACGGAACAAATTTTTGCAAAACTTAGAATACGTAATACGTTCCTATAATTCATTCCATATAATTCCATTTTAGATCAATGCTCCATTTTACTATCAGAGTGATTAAATTGGTATTGTCACTCACGTATTTGGGTAAACAAACAATTAGCACTCCCTGCGGCTGTTTCATAAAAAAATAATCTCTCGGGATCTTTCCCGGACATAGCGTATTTGTATTATGAGCGTTATTTGAAGATCCTGTGAAGCCTGTAAAGCCCAGATTTCATCGATATTCACCATTAGTTTTTTGAAAATCTTGTCTGTCAATTGTAATTTGTTGCCTTTAATTAATGGCCCTATGGGGAACGAGGTGTCAATTGACCTAACAGTTACTGGTTAAAGAAGGACTTATCACAGGACTTGTATAATTTAATACTGAAGTGGTTCTAAAATTACCAATCCTGTGACTATTAGCGGGAGGACATTCCACTTAACCAGAATGCTTATTAACAAGAAAAAACCAGTTGGCTAAAATTTTACCCATTGGAAGCTGTTTAGTTTTCATTTATTTGTATGCCCATCTTTATGCCAACCTTTGGTTAGTCCTGCGGCATGCCACTATGTGGTTTAAAGCAGGACAAATGACCCCCTCCTATGACCCCATCCTATGACCGGTTCCATTCCCCATAGGGGGATTACTAATGGTAATGCCATTTAAATTATTGCCCATTAATCAATGAAATCGAATCAATGAAATTCATTATCATTAATTAAACAAATGCTATTGAAAATAATTTCGTTATAATTGATATCAATGAAATTGTAATGAAATCATCAATTAATTAGTCCCATGTATGATATTTTTTACATATAATTAAGAAAACAAAATGCGAATTAATTGTCTTTGAATTTTGGTTTCATATTCCTTGAATGTGGAGCATTAGTTAAGACAAAATTTTAATAATTTGGTAAGATAAACTGTATTTTAGTCAAATAACTTAAAACGTGTATTACAAAGAAATAATTTTTCGTTTTGTAATAAAAAGTAATGAAAAAATTTCGTACAAACTATGAATTTTATTTATTTAACACATAAAACTTTCATAACGTTTATGTAGAATTAATAGAGACAATTTGTTTGAAATTTTCATTGGTTCAATGAAACCATACATAAAAATTGGTTTTATGAAACATATTTCATTGATTCAATGAACCATTTCTTTGTGGACTTTTTTATGAAAAAATTCTTTGTATTAATGAAGGAATTCATTAATACTATGCACAATTTTCAGTGTAAAAACGTTATATCTAACAAACCATACAAATCCACAATGGGTTAAATAATACCATTGCAAAGCAATTAGTCATTTAAAGACTGCAAAAAATGACTCATTATGCGATTTTTTTTGTATAATTTGTTAAAAATAAAAAGGAGTATTGTAAAGGATATTGTAATTTTTTTTTTTCATTTCAACATTAAAATATGTGTGTAATTTAATAAATCTAAAGGATTGTTGTGGTTCTTGTTGTTGAATTGTATATATCACATTGCATTGTATTTATATACCAAAACAGAAAAATAAAATTGTTGCATGCTGAGTTTTGTTGAAAGTATAATTTGTTTCCGTTGCAAAAAAAATGACACAAAAGTAGCAGCAGCAGCAAAAGTAGGCGTATGCACAGTAAGGGGTTTCACAAAATATTTGGGAAATAATTCAGTCATTTCGTACTTCATACATCTTAAGTATTAAGATTTAAAGAATGATCCACTAGCTCCATCCGGAGGTGAGCAATTATACTCCACAGTAGGACACCAGTGGTATAGAAAAATTTTGAGAGTTTCCCTATTTTATATTTATCAACAGATTTTCGAAAACTTAACATTTATATAAGGTGCTTGTAAAAGCCTACAATAAATATGCGTACTCGTGTGGGTTATCTTTTAAAGTGCATAAGTCAAGAGCATTTGAAAATCAAAATTTTGCAGTTTTGCTATAACCTGATCCGTTTTTTTTTTTGCCAATGGAAAAGGCAAATCAAGTCTGATTGGTTTGAAAAGTGTTGGAGATATTGCAGGTAAACTATATCTAAATATTAACCAATATATTCTTAATTTGGGACATCTTAATGAAATCGGCTTCAAATGTTTCAACCGAATATAATCTTCAAATTTAGAGGAACTTTATTTTAAGCGTGAAAAAGATATTATATGTACATTTTTTTTTGTTTAATTAAATAACTTGTTGTCAATATCATCAACACTTTTTAAATCAAATGGACTTGATTTGCCTTTCTATTTGGAAAGTACCGGACCAGGTTAATGCAAAATGATAAATTTTGATTTTCAAATACGGAAAACTTATGCACTTTAAGAGATAACCCACATGAGTAAGCATATGAGGTTATTAATTGCAGATTACAGATATGTTAAGTTTTGGAAAATCGGCAAGCTCTTAACATTTTTCAATATTTGAGGTACCCTTCTTTGGAGTCTAATTAATCAGCCCCCGAGGGATCCAGTGGACCCAAACTAAAACTACGTGCCAGTTATTATGCATTCATGAAGTTTCATGGTAATCCGACCAGCCAGTAAGAAGTCTAATTAATCAGCCCCCGAGGGATCCAGTGGACCCAAACTGAAACTACGTGCCAGTTATTATGCATTCATGAAGTTTCATGGTAATCCGACCAGCCAGTAAGAAATGGCTGAATTATTTAAAAAATATTTGTAATACATCCCACTGTGATATGTGAATGTGTTGTACGAGTGCGTAAATACAAGTGCATTTCGTGGTTTTTGTCAAGGGTTGTTAAAAATAAAATGAAAAGCACTTAAATATTGTTGAATTATTAATCAAGCAGACTGGCCACTTTACAGTACCATTTCTCTCTTTGCTCACTCAATGTTGAATGAAACATTAGAGCGGCATTTTTTTCAACTTTAAATTTTTAACAAGTATTGTTGCAATTATTGTAGATCAAGGGCTTTAAGTCAGGTGGTGCAAATTTGAGAAAATTCGGATAGCACTCACACTAGGCGCACCGCGAACAAAGTTTTCGATTTTTGAAGATTTTTCTTAAAAAGCTTTAATAAAAATATGGCTTACTACACATCAGTTTTAATTAGTTTTGGCATGCTAGGCACGAATATAGTCGCGATATTGATTTAATTTTTTTACTCCATTCTACACATTTTTTAAAAACTATCCTAAAGTTTTTTAGTTTTTCACTAGCAAAGTAGACAAAAAGATGTATATAAACACAAAAAACCATTTTTCATTTGAGCAAAAATTATTTCACCATTGGTTGAAGGATAACGTGTAAATTTACCAACAAATATCTCGGAAAAACAGAAAATTTACAAAGTAAAATCGTTATAGTAAGAAAGTTGAGGTTAAGAAGAATAATAAACGTTTTTCTCTAAACATTTTAAACACTATTCATTTTTAAATCAGACTAGACTAGTTTTTGCCTCTTTTTATGAACAGGCGTCATCAGTGATTTTACATTTAAATTGTATTATTATTTGTGTCTTATAATTGTCAGATTGTCTTTATATGATAAATTTTTCAACAACCTGCGGCTGTAAGAATCAAACCTGCGTTTCTAATTACATTACAAGTCATGACCGTTTAGCGATCACACCCAAATATGGCCTCGAAAGTAATGCAGCGAAGTTGCAGTTTTCTTTCCTATTAGCTTTTCTCTTATTGTATATTATACATAGTTTTCCATTTTACACACAAGATTATTAAAGGAATATTTACTTTAACATTTGATTTTCATTAATTAATGTTTTGATTGTTGTAGCGCTAGGTCCAATAGGTTTGTGGTGCGAAATTTAAGAAAAATCGTATTGCTTAACACTTGGCGACCTGCACACAAAGCCTCTTATATATATAAAAAAAAATAAAAAGTAATTTAAAAAAATATATTTTGTGATACATTTCTAATTTAATACATAATTATGATGAAATAAAATATGTTTTGTGTAGTATTTGAGTGCAAAAACATAAAAAATCTAAGATAATTTTTAAAAAACTTCTAGAATAGACTAAAAGTATGCCATTTTTTCTAATGAAAATCAAATAGCAATATCTCGATAAGTATCAGTGCGATTTTAAAAATTTTAAAATATTCACGTTCGGCATGGCAAAATAAATAAAAAATAATGTATCGCAAGACATACATTTATTAAAGCAATTAAAATTTGTTTTCAAAAATCGAAAACTGCCAGCGCGGCCCCATAGTTTTCTCAAATTCGCACCAAATAACTTTTAGACCTAGTACTAAAATAATCTGCGCAATAAATTGAAAATTTTCAAAAATACAGTTTTTCTGCATCCAAAACAAAATGCCGCTCTAAAGCAACATGAATGCAAATCATGAACATACACAAATTTATGAGCTGGCCAAGTCATTATATTGTGAAATACACATGATGTATAAATTGTATGGCATATGAAATGGAGAATATAATATTTGTTAAAGCAATTAACACTTTCAAATTTAAAAAAAAAAATTTAAAATTGAACAATTTTAAAATACAATTTAAAAAGTAGCAAACATTTGAGTGTCCAAATTTAACCCAAGTTTAAGCTAAATATAATTGAGTTTTTAGTGGAATTATTAGAGGTTTTTAGCAAAAAAATAATATTCCCGTTTTCCTACGTTAGTGAAAATTGTCGCCATGACAAAATAAACAATATTTGTTTACCCACTTTTAATTTATTTTCCTGCAACCCATTTCTTTTATTTGCGTTTGCTATGAAAATCCTTAAGGATTTTGATGACCCAATTTCCTATTCAACTTAATACTACATTTCCCTTATTTATTCAAATAAAAAGCCTCTGAAACCCTTAAGAATTGTTGTTGCTGTTGTTTTCTATAAACTTTTTGTAACCAAAAATTAGACCTTTTTTCTATGTTAAAATATAGAAAAACAAAGTTTCAATGAACTTGACAGCAAAAATATTTTGATTTAATTGCGTCTACCATGCAAAACCAATTTCAACACAATAGCAACAAACCAACCATGATTTGATATGTAGTGCCTACTTGTAATTTCTATTCAAATTGTTTGTTATGAAACATTTACGAAAAAAAGGCGTCCTTAGCACTCTTTCATTTATTTCCATTTGGAGTTTTTTTTTTTTATTTGTTTTACTCAAAATAGAACTTCCGTTTATTGACGGAAGTAAAAGCACGTTGTTACTGGGTGTTGTTATTTTACATTTATTTTCATTTTTAATTTTGTGGTTTTTTTTTGGTGTTTTTTTTTTTTTTTTTTTGAGGGGAAGAAAAAAATTCTTTTCATTGTTATTTTGCTGAACTAATTGAAAAAGAGATGATGCTGAACAATTTAAATGCGGTCAAAATTCATTTTAATGTTTAAGAAGTGAGAAAATTTAAATCTTTAAACAAAATTAAGCATAAATCAGCTCTTTAATAAATTTTGTTTAAAAAAATTTTTTTGTGAGGAAAAAAAAGCATTTACGAAAAAGTCTTAAACCTTGAAAATTGTAATCTATCACGACTAGAGTTTTTCACGCAAATTCCCGGTACGGGATTTCCGGGGAATTCCCGAAAGTTTTCAATCCCAAGAAATACTTCGGGAATTTTTTTCGTAGTGTTATTAATAAACATGCTTTTTTTTAAAAAGTATATATTCAAAATTGTACACAGAGAAATTTCTTGGATGAGTTTTAATGAAATTTTTCACTAAACTAATGAAGTGTTCTGCGCAAAATGAATTAAAAATTTGTTTAATTTTTTTGTGAAAGCTTCACTATTTTTATGAAACAAATTTTAATGAAGCGTATGGAATTTGTATAAAATAAAATGAAATTTTTCAAAAAAAATTATAATAAACTGCGTTAATTTAATGCCTCTAAAACTCTATGATACCAATGAAAATGCATTCTCAATTTCAAAGTCACTCATAGCCAATGAATTAAATCAGTTTTAAGGGGGGACATGAAATCGACTTTTTTTTATAATTTTGTATTTTAGTAAATATTCTTAGGATTCTAAGAAAAAAAATTTCATGGAAAAATTCCTACGGGTTCAAAAGTTACAGCCGGATTAGTGAGAGCGCATTTTCAATTTTTGCGCTACCTACGTACGGCAGCTGGTATATACTTGTTTTACTTGCTACCTGACTTTTGGTGGACTTTTGGCATATGAAGCTTCAAAAGAAGCCCGAATTGCTAAACGATTACAAAACACTATAAGAAACAGCACAACACAAGATAACGAAGGCATACAGTACGAACGAAGCAGGCATGTCAGAATGAAGGTAACCTTTTTTTTCTTTGTTTACAAACTTTGAACGAGTTTATCTCGAAACCATGTTTTTCGTACTGGTTGCGGCACTAGCGGGTTCATTTTTTTACGATTTTTTTTTTTTTTGTAGTTTTTTAAACTTGATTCGCTATTGTATGACACGAGCTTTTTTTAAAATTTTTTTTTCGATTTTTTATGAATTCTTAAAGTCAATATTTTTTTTTCGAAAAAAAAAAATTTTAAATTTGGAACATCACCTAAAATTGGAAAAAAAAAATTAAAAAAAGCTCGTGTCATACGATAACCAATTTTGTTAAGATTTAAAAAAGTAATTTTTTTTCCACATCGAACAATTTTTGCGACTCCCAGCGCTGCAACCACGAGGCTCCGTTTTCTCTGCCGCGAATGTTATGTCCCCCCTTAAGGGTCCTTATTGATACCAATCGTACTGATATTGTTTGAGTCGGTTTTTGGGTATCATCTTTCGGACGCTATCACCTATATAATTTAACATTTTTCTCAGCTACTGAGAGATTTGCAATTTCTCTTTCTTCAGTAAAGAATTTATTTATAACTTTAAGTAAGATTGTCACTGGAACTCGTCCATTGGAACTTTTCATAGAATCTATGAAACAGGTTTCATTAAAGTCAATGTTTATGAAATGTTTGTATAATTAATAAAATGAAAATCTTATGCATCATTTCGAAAATGAAGCGATTATATAATTTATGCAACAGTTTCATAAAATTTTTAAATTAAATCTTAAAACTAAAATTTAAAATATATGAAAATAATAAAATTATTAAATTTTATGAAAAAATAACAAAAGTAAGTCTTTGAAACAATATTATAGCTCTAAAGCAAAGTTTCATTTATGAAGAAATAATTAATGAAATCGAATGAATTTTTTTTTTTTTAAATTTACTTAATATTAAAAATATTTCTTGAATACAATTAAATTCTTCATTAAATCTTCGAAAAAAATTCTATGAAATTGTTTCATTAATGTCATAAAGGATAATTCTAGCAGTGTATAAATTGTTTTTCATGATGTATTTTATTTAAAATTTTAAAAAATTTAAGGTTCTGATTAAGAGCGTTGTAAAAATTTACCAATAACCCGGAGTTAATGGGATTTTTATGTAATTTTGCTTTGTCCTATGAATGAATGTTTTTAAAGGAAACTTTGTCAATTAAAAAGAAACTTTAATCACTTTCTTACTGAGCTGGAATCCCCGGGATTCTGGGGAAAAAAAAAAGCACGGGAAAAACCCATAATCTGGCAAGACCATAACATAATAGGATATCCATTATATTGCGATTTATCGATTTTCATTCATTCGATTTTCATTTCGTTGTAACTGCTTCCTACTAAGATAACTGGATTTTTTTTTTGGAAAATGGCAACTTGTGCTGCATTGCTGCCGAAAATTTGATATTTTTGTCAATGCAAGTTTTTATTGAAAATTTCCAAATTAAAAAAAAAATTTTTTTTTAATTCATTTATTTATTATTTAAGTGAAGCTTATTCCAAAACGTAATTTGGACTTCGTCAGACATCATTAACATTAAGTTTATTCCAAAACGTAATTTGGAGTTTGTCAGACATCATTAACACGCTTTATCCTAAAACCAAAAATGACCCATCCATTTGATAAAAATAGTAAAATTTTTCAATAAAAATGTTTTCTTCTTCTTCTTCCTGTAAAGAGACTAACTAAAAGAAATATTCTACAGTAATTAATATAAAAAATTAATTACGATTGTCATTATCTGACGGTTGCAAAACACTTTCTAAAATATTTTTTAAATTTACATTAGAAGTCTTCTTAAAATGTAATCTTTACACCTTAAGATCACAAATAGAATTGACTAAGAGTTTTAGAATTTTATTAATTTTTTGTACACCTATACTCCATGACGCCCATAACACATCCTCATATTCAGTTTTTCAGATTTTCAAAACTAGCAATTTTTTCACGATGTTGATTTAAAAAAAATCGTAAAAGTACACTCACAATATTTTGTCATAAGAAACCAAAAAAATATGTACTTTAAAATTACTAAGCATATAGTTAAATAATGGTATACTTGCTATTCTTTAAAAACAAATACTTTTTTCATTTATTTTTAACTATTAAAAACTTGAAAGATTTTCTTTAATTTTTACTATCAAACATAAAATAAAAAATTTCAAAAAACTCCCTAAATTGTTTTCTGCTTTAATTTTAAATAACATTTACCTTTAAAACAAAGGAAATAGTAGTAACCCAGTTTTTTTTTATGTTTTCTCTTAATAGGTTCTTCAAATAAAATCGATTTATTTATTGACACAATTGCCAATTCAAACCACTCCTTATCATAATAAAACCTTTAAAAAACAACTTTTCTTTCATTCGCATACGAGAAGTAATTTTACGCATGGACAAAAGACGGTTGAATACAATTTGAATGACCATAAAAAGTATAATTCAGCTTGCTAAGAAGAAAACTGTAACGAACAATACACTAAAACACTGATTTGACCCTTTTTAGTTATAAAAGACCCAACAAAAAAGTAGAAGAAAAGAAAAATAAATAGCAAACATAAAAGCTGTTACAATAGAGCGGCATTTTTTGCATGAAGAAACATTTTTTTCTGAAAAATTTTAATGTAGAAGTTTAATTTAAAAAGTTATTTGGTGCACATTTGCGAAAAGTCGGATAGCTTTAACTCGTGGCGACCCGCTACCAAAATTTTCGATTTTTGAAAATTTTTCTAAAATTTCTTTTATAAAAATATGTCTTGCGACACATCATTTTTTATTATGGCTGGCTGAACACGAATATTTTAAATCGGACTAAATATTTGTAAGATATTGCTATTGGATTTTCACTAAAAATACCGTCTTTTTTCCCTAATCTAAAAATTTTTAAAACTTATTTTAGAATTTTTTGTTTTTGCACTCAAATACTACACAAAATAAGCTTTCATTTGAACATAGAGATGATGTATCACAAAATATATTTTTTAAAATAAATTTTAATTTTTTTTCATATATCAGAAGCTTTGGGAGCAGGTGGCTAAAGTTTAAGTAATACGATTTTATTGTAAATTTCGCATCAAAAACAATCAAAACATTTATTAATGAAAATCAAAAAATAGAGTAAATATTCCATTTATAATCCACTGTATAAACTTGAACTTCTGTTTTCCGAGACATTTGTAGGTAAATTTACAAGTTGTTCTATATATTGACATAATTATGCTCAAATAAAAAGTAATTTTTTCTACTACATGCAATAACAAATAAATTTAGGATCATTTTAAAAAAATTTCTAAAATGTAGAAACAAAAATCCATTTTTAGTAAAAATAAAGTCGCAATATCTCGAAAACACTTGGTCCAATTTCATAATTTTTAAAATATTCGTGCTTAGAATGCCATAATTAATTTGAAAATTATGTGTCGGAAGACACATTTTTTTTTAAAGCAGTTTAATATAAATTTTCAAAGTGCTATCCGGTTTTCCTCAAATGATAAAAACTGAAAGTTAAAAAAAATGCCACAGTAATATACAGAAGACCGACTCACGAAAAATGTATCTTTTGTCCACCCCTCAAAATGTACTTTGGTTTGCTTTATGAGGATCCCCAAAATATTTCGTGTTTAGCATTAAGATCCCGTGAGGTGGATCGTTTTGTAAGAAAGATATTTTTTAGGCAAGTTTGATATAATTTTTATTAAAAATAAAAATTATGTTATGTGCAATGAAAATGAAATTTATTCAAGTTCAAAGCCATATTGTCCTAACAAATAATCCATAGAGTTTTTGTTTTCAAATTCATTAATTGACCACTTTCAAGAATGTGTTAATAGATCTATTTCAGGAATTTTCTGGGTTCCCATCATCAGAAGACATTTTAAAAAAAGTGACAATCCCATGCAAAACATCAAACATTCATATAAACTGGGTTTCTCACTAAATGAGAGCTAATATATCAGCTCGAACCTAAAGATCAAAAATAAAGTGAAAACTTGTTTGTTATGTGAACCCCCTACCTTTGGTAGATAAAATAAACGCTTTTTGTTTATTCATATTTTTTTACTTCTTCAAATAATTTCGTATTTTAGCTAAAGGCAACCTATACAATATTATTATCACCTGATATGTTTTTTTGAGGCGCTTCCAACGGTGTACAAAACATGTCAACGCATGTCCAGACATATCATTTTTTCAGGGATATTCTTTAAAAAAATTAAGTTTTTTAGGTTTTTAAATGTAAATTGACATATTTTAATCCTTATGGCCGTAATTTCAAGCAATATATACCTACTGGTGCTTAGATACCTACCGTGTACACAAACAAAATCGGGTAGATATCTAAGCACCGGTAGGTATCTATTGCTTGAAATTACGGGCATTAGTCGATTTAAGTAAATACGTGTTTCAGATTTTTGAGAAATACTATGTTTTAATCATATCTATATCGCTATCAAAATTTTTCGTTAGGCAAGTACATCATCTTTGTATAAAAATATATTAGATTTTTGCAAATTTAGTGCATTTTCCTAAAATGCGTTTGTTAAAAACGGTCCAGCTTACGGGATCTTGTTGCTAGACACGAAATATTTTGGGAATCATAATAAAACAAACCAAAGTACATTTTGAATGGTGAACAAAAAGCACTTTTTTGTTCTCCATACAATATGAGTCGGTCTAATATACAGTGATTTAATACTTCAATGTTTTTATAAAAGGATTTAAAAACAAAATATTAAACTTAAAGCAATATTTTTGAGAACTTAAAAAAATAACTCTATAAAACATACAAATACTACTTATAGGTCTTTAGAAAATATAATTTAAAATTCATGTTTTTTTTCTTGTTTTCTTTTTATCTATAATAAAGTATTTACTAAAGATTATTTAGTACATAAACTTATCGATTTTCTAAAAATATTATTATTATTATTAGCATGACTAAAAAATATTGAATTTGGACTTCACCCCTTCCAAAATTGTTCAAGTTTCGCACAAATATTGTCTTTTATGCAACTAAGGTTGACACCAATTTTTTGTTCGCGAAATATGGCGTTTTAACTACTGAAAATATCGTAGAAAATGTACTAAAATTTACAAAATTAAGCATATAATGAAAATTGTTAATGCTACGTGAATCACTGAGGCCTTAAATTAAAAATGATTACATTTTCTTGATATGCTACGTGATTAATTTTTCAAAAGTTCAAAGGTCAAATATTGTCTTTAATGCAACTAAGGTTGATACCCATTTTTGGCTCACTAGACCCTTGGTTGGCGTCTTAAATATTGAAAAATTCGGAAAAACGTACTAAAATGACTTTACAAAATTAAGCATATAATGAAAAGTATTGACGCTACGTAAATCACTGAGGTCTTAAATTAAAAATTATTAAATTTCCTTCAAAATGATATGCCACGTGAATAATTTTTCAATAGTTCAAAGGTCAGCTTTTTGTGACATAATGCTCGTGGGCGAACATTTAAAAAAATTGTATTTTTTTAAGCCCTTTCTTAATACTGTCTGCAAGTATCATGATGGAGAACGTATTAGTTTCTGATTTATTAGAGACACGCTCCTGGCCTTAAAATTAAGGTTCGATTTTTTCTTTCAACATCTGTTAAGTTAAGGAAATTGAAGCAAGTTGAAAGCGCCTTTTAGTATGTTAACATATTTTTATGACTTTAAAAATATTAAATTATTTGGTACACTCTAATTAATTTCTATTGAAATTTACCCAGCTTATAATAGGGTAAATTTACTCTATCTGTGTAAATGAAAAATACCCACATTACCTGTAAGTTGATGAAAAAAATGTGTGAATGTATTACTCAATTGCATAAAAAGGCAATTAAATTTAGTAATAAATGAATAATTTTACCGAATTTTCGAGTAAAGAATATGTTTTACGTGTAAATATATGGATAAAATGCGTAAACATGTCTTTTTACCAAACACCCAAGAAAAACAGCTCAAAAAATGTTTTAAATAAAACAAAATATTCATTTTTAGATTGATAACAATAAAACTATATAAGTGATTGCTACATATACAGAGCTTCCAAGATTGAATTCTATTTCGATTGAATTCCTTAAATATCAAATCTGATTTTTTTAATTCGAATACATTTTTCGCAGAGAATTCTTTCGCAGAGAATTCTTTCTTTGGAATTCACTAGTAGGGAATACAATCAATTTAGCTTATTCGATTTTATTAATCATTGCTAATTCAATCATTGGGAATTTAATCATTGGGAATACAATCGATTTACAATTTGGGAATTCCCAAAACTGAAAAAAAATCGATTTTTACTCAATCGATTTACAATTTGGGAATTTTCAAAACTGAATAAAAATCGCCAAAATTTAAAAAAAAATGCTCAGTTATAGAAAACTAAGCTAATTAATAGAAAACTAAGCACCGCAGAACAAAGCAAAAAGAGCATTTATTTGGAACATCGCCTATGTTTCGAAAACTAAAAGAGGTAAATGTTCACGGACAAAGTTTTTTTAATTTGTGAAATTTTTTTCTTTAAAAATTGCCTAAATACAATTTCAAAAGTCCATAACTCGAAAACTAAAAGAGCTAGATAAAAAATAATGGCAATATTGTCAAAATATAATTTTAAATATTTTCCAATTTGTTTAATGGTTGTGCAAAAATCGTAAAATATAATAAAAACTCAGAAAAATCGCGGATTTACTAGTCAAAGATGTACATTTGTTAGCATGTTGCTGAAGGTCTTGTTTGTATTTTCCATCAAAACCTAAGAAAATATCTTTTATTTTGATATTTTTTATACAAAAAAATTCGTTAAATCTGGCGAAACTTTAATCCAATTTTTCGCCAAATTGGAGAAACTTGATGTGATATTTTTCTCAATAAATAGAACCCAATACGTTCTCCACCATGACACATACGGTTCACCATTAACATTTTTTTTTAAATTTTTAAAATGTTTTCCCGTGAATTTTATGAACTTTGGAAAAATTATTTGAGTGGCAAATCTTTAATTTAACACCTAAGTGATATATCTATTATCAATACTTTTTATTACATGCTTAATTTAAACTGTGTCAAGAAATGTTAGACTCCATATTTCGCGAACCAAGTGATATAGTCCGCTAAAAATTGGTGTCAACCTTAGTTGCTTGAAATACAATATTAATGCCAAATTTGAACATATGTGGAAGGGGTGGAGGAAATCAGGTGGTTGGTTTTATTTATTTTAACTCGCATGTTACTTAATTAGAAACCTCCTGTCATTTTATTTATCTTTTAAAATAATATTAAAAAATTTCCAAATACTGTCTCGTTAAATATTTACATCGGAAAGATATTGAAGCAGAAAAAATCAATAGACTCTTGTTCTATTTGTTAAATATTGTCAAAAAAAATTGTTAAAATATTTACCCTCAGATATTGATAGAAAACTTATTTGTCTTTTTTTGAGTGGGGCTAAACTAAAGTTTGAGTTGAAAAAAAGAGCAATGACAAGTTATATGCCTGAATGCTTTTAAGGTCGATTGTTATGGTAAGGATGGCTACAAATACATATAAAAGTGCCCTCTAGAAAAAGTTTTAATAACACCAGATAACAAAATATCAATGATTTGTTAAAAGTCTTTAAATAAAAAAAAAACGAAGTTATCGGCTAAAGATGATGTCCTTTTAATCATATAAGCATATTCTACAATGTTTATAACTTAATTACGCTCTCCAGTAGTGGCATAATCTACTGAAATTCCAATTCTATCGCTTTGTACGCACTTAAGTGATTAAAATATTCAAGTTTAATGCACTGACAAAATTATCTGCATGATATCAATGAATTTTTCTATTAAGTTTAAGAATTGTCACTGGAATTATTCCATTGAAACTTTTCATAAAATTAATGCTGTTTTTCATAAAATTATATAAAAAATTTGATTTTTTTATTAAAAATTTTATACGTCCAATAAAAAAGCTTAATTTAAAGTAGTTCCATAAACACTATGAAGCTTTTTCATAAACTTTAAGAATTTTTTCGCTCATTTTTTGAAGAAAACTTCACTAGCTTAGTAAAAAAGTTCATTAAAACTCTTTCAAAAAAAATTTTTCTGTGTAGGTTAGTTCTGCAAAAAATTTAAGAAAATTTCAATGTATTATCTTTATCAGTCTTAACCCATTATAAACCAAAAGTACCGTTTTCAACTCAGGTCTTTACAGCTACTAATTATTCTTGGATAAGAATAATAATGCGGTTTTACAACATAAGAAAAATTGATGTCGTGATCAATATTGCAAGTAAAAAATGTGTGGTTAATCGGTAATTGAGAAATATTTTTTAAAAAAGCTCTATTTTATATGTTTTTGATGGGTGTTTGTCTGCTAAAATTTTTGTTATCGATTGTATATAATTTTACAAAAACTGAACGATCGAAGCTTAATATTTTCAAAATATGACAATTTTTTTTTTTTTATACTAATTAAATGTGCAAAAGTCCCAAAACTTATTTAACAAATTGTAAAAAGCAATCTGATGTAGGCGTGTCCCTATCCGGATTTCATTCCTGCCCAAGGAATTCTTCAGGGGACTTTGTTATTAGAATTTCTAGAGATATTTGTTATGTTAAATCACAAACTCAATGAGAATTTCTTGTCCTCGTCTAGGAGCGAGATTCAAAATTTAAAATATCAAAGAAAAACCAAAAACAACAACAAAAAATTGTCACAATTGGCTTTGTCATCTTCCAAATACTACTCTGTTTTTTTGACAGACCTAGCAATGTAGTGACGTTTATTCAAGTAAATCAACAATAGAAAATCATATGTTTTCTATTAGTGTCAGTTACATTTAAATTTGCACAAGCACCTGCATATTTGTTATTTAAATTTATTTTCATCGGGATAAACATTAATTGCATTTATAGTAATTAAATGTGCTAAAGTCCCAAAACTTATTTAACAAATTGTGAAAAGCAATCTGATGTAGGCGTGTCCCTATCCGGATTTCATTCCTGCCCAAGGAAATCTTCAGGGGACTTTGTTATTAGAATTTCTAGAGATATTTGATATTTTTATATTTTTTTTATTAATTAATAATCATATAATTACAAATTATATAATATATCCTAACCGAGCACTAGCTACTATGGCCTTCGGCGCGTTGTAGCGAAAACAGACCAGTGCCTCTGGTGGGAATCGAACCCACGACCCCCGCACTGATAAGCCAGCACGCTACCAACTAGCCTACCGGGGCGCACATGACAAATTTTGTTTCGTTTTCACTCAAAACAAAATAATGTAGAATATACTTCGTGACATTAATGAAACAATTTACTAGAATTTCTTTCGTAGCTTCAATGAAGAATTTCTTTATATCCAAGGAATTTTATTATTAAGAAATTTTTTATAAACTTTTTTCCATAAAATTTCATAGTTTCATAAAAAGAAGTCAGTCAATATCATAAATTATCTTTTTATCAATTGAACGAAATTTTGTTCGAAGCTATGATATTATTTCAAATACTTAATTATTTTATTTTTTCATAAAATTTCATAATTTCATTAATTTTTATACATTTCAAACTATAGTTTTAAGATTTAATTCTCAAGTGTGTAACATGAAACAATTAAACTGTTTCATAAATTCTATACTCGTTTCATTGTCGGAATGATTTATCATTCTTATGAAGATTATCAATAATTCTACCAACATTTCATAAACATTGTCTTTAATGAAACCTGTTTCACAGGTTCTATGAAAAGTTTCAATGGACGAGTTCCAGTGACAATTTTCATCAAAGCTATGAATAAATACATTACTGAAGTGAAGATAGTTCTCTCAGTGTACACAAAAAAAAAAATATTGGCAATAAAATTCCTATTAAACATTTGTTTGATTTCAAGTTCACTTTTAATTGAAAGTTTAATAATATTTATTAAATTTTTAATTGAAACCTAAAATTTCCAGGTTTTTTAACCCATAATTACAACAAAGTGAAAGAAATTCCGAAATGTAAAAAAACTCGCCAAATTTAAAAAATCTATTAAATTACAAAAATCCCTTATTTGGGAAATTGTAAGTTTTAAAAAGAGAAAAGGAAAAATTTTTATCAAAAAATATTTTTGTACTAAAAATTAGTACATAATCTGTAAATTGAGATTTTTTTATTTAAGCGTATTATTACTCCTTATCTTGTGAGCCCCGGTAGGCTAGTTGGTAGCGTGCTGGCTATTCAGTGCAGGGGTCGTGGGTTCGATTCCCACCAAAGGCACTGGTATGTTTTCGCTACAACGCGCAGAATGTCATAGTAGCTAGTGTTCGGTTAAGGTAATAGTATATAATTTGTAATTATATGATTATTAATTAATAAAAAAAAAAAATAGTCCTTATCTTAAAAAATTTCCTATTTGGGTTTATTTTCTATACGAAATCATTCAGTTTGCTTTTTAAATTTTTTAACAAATATTTTTCTATGAAACATGATACGAACTAAAGTGAAAAGCCTACAAAATAACATAGATGACATGACTCCAATATTTTACCACCACCATCTCTAAAATTGTTTCACAGGAAGACAAACTGACAGACAGTTGGTCTGGTTGCCAGTATAAATGTTTGAAATTTTATTCATTTGGAAAAAATTAAAAGTGAATTTGTGTGTTTAATCCTCAGCCAGAGTTAAAATACAAACAAAAAAGAAAAAGAGCAACTACTGGAAATTGTTGTAAGGGATATTATTTTGAGGACTCATCATTTAGTGTACAATGAAAAAAATAGCAACAACATGTCAAAATAATTCTCAATATTATTATTTAAAAAAAAAAAATGACATAAGGGGAACCAAATTCAATTGAAATAATAAAAGTTACAACAAAATTCCATTACAACTTTTTTTTGTTGTTGTTAAAAATCAAAGTTAATTGAAGTTTAATGCTTGAGAATAATTCACCAATTTTCTTATAAAATATTTTGGAAGATTATATATTGATGATTTGAATATTTTGAGGGTTTGTTTTTTTCCTTATTTTTCTTTTTCTATAAACAAACCAGTTTTCTTGTACAATCATGCAAGTTTTAAATTAAAGAATAGTTCACTTATAATCTGGACTCACAAATGCTTTAATAACCTTTTAAGAAAAGTTCAAAAAAATGTATGCATCTCTAAGAAAAAATAAAAAAAATTTAATGGCTTAATTAATATAAAAATTATTGGCATATTTTGCGGAACGCATCGCAAAATTTTTGTACACTATATCTTGTCGAATTATATTTATAATTTTTATTATACTGGGGAAGACTTTATGTATATTGTTAAACATCTATCTATATTTCATAAAATTTTTATTTCAGCTTAATAACTTTTAATTTGCGCAAAGTGCAAAAAAATTGATTGGTGTTTTTTTTATAGTTTTATCAATACACTCATGGAAATAAGTGACTTAAAAGTCTATTTAAAAGTCTTAAAGTCTGTTTAAGTGCAAAAATCATTGGATTATGTCTATTAATAAATATTTTATTAAAAATTGAAAATTTGCATTTTAACAAAAACTGAAATTTTTACCTTCCTATTGGAATCACCCAAATTTTTGCTCTACCATGAGTGCTTATTGCGAGTCTTTTTAAAATTGTCGTAATCTACAGGTAATTTACTTTCCGACGATGTTAAACATCTATGTGATGTATATATAAATCCTTAACAGAAAACCTTCAAAAGTTAGTTCTTATGCAAATATTTTTCTACGCAATCTAACGTTTTGGAATTTTCATATAGTGGTTCGAAAAAAGTAGAACAAATTTATTTAAAAAACCACTTAGAAAATCTATCAAATACAAATATATGTAACTGTAACATATACAATATAGAATTTTTTTTTTTTTTTACTAATATTTGTAATTGACATTTTGTACACAGGCACGTACATGTGGCAAATATTTGTAAAATAGCAAACAAAAAAAATTATCAAAACAAAATTTTTTGAGGGTTTCCACTTTTTTTTATCTTTCCTAAAAACTATGGTTTTTATATTTTTTACCATTGTTCGAGGCATTCGTATATAAAAATCAGTTTGGTAATTACATCTCGAGCGTTGTCCAGATTTTAAGTGGGCCATTCTTTCAACCATGCTATTTGGAAAATCTACAGACTTTGGGGAATGGTCATTTGAAAATTTGTGTTAACAGTTTTGTTAACTTATCATAGTTTTTTTTTTTTTTGCACCAACCAAAATTTTTTAAATTTTAAGGCGTCGTGAGTCTGACGGTGTGTCTGCATTTTGTGTGGATATGAAAAAAAAATTTAACAAATTATCAAGTGTTGAAAGTGAAATTGATTTTATTTTATAGGTGAGTTTATTTTTACTTAGAAAATTTAAATTTAAAAATAAAAAGAAAACTTAAAACTATGTATTTGATAAATGTTTATTTTAGATAATATGTGTGTCATTCCAAAAAACTCTATTATATTTTGGTCGTTTTTGAAAAGGATGTGTTTGGATTTCATTAAAAGTATGCACGTTCTAATGATATACAGCTGCGGTAATTAAAATAGTAGTGCTTTAACCTTTGCTTTTTGATGTTGTACTATATATCCAATTTATCTCCTATTTGATCATTTTAATTTTATTTCCTCAAAAATATTCCATTTTCCATTTTGTGGAAGTATTTTAGTAAATACACTCTGCGATGATCTACATAACTTCTATTTTATCTTCACTTCATTATATGTAATCGGTCATAAAAGTAGTAACATAGATTTAAAAAAAAATTTAAAAATAATTAAATAATAATAATGGAAAGCTTTAAAAATTTACGACACTTTAAGGTAGAATATTTTCAAAAAAAGTTTTTTGATGACATGCATAACATTTTGTGTGTATATTAGCCGATGTGTAAGAATGCTAAATCCATTCGCGATAATCATTTAACTTAAAGGGCGTAAAAGTTAGTGCGGTTTAAAATTTTAAGCAAATTAAAAATATTATAATTACAGTTTTTGCTTACATTAAATAAAAGTTACCTCAATTTACAGATCTCATTGCATTTATTACATTTTAAAACATATATTACGCCACCAAAAAATATAAAAAAACACTCACAAAAATGTTTTTGTCATATATATTTGAACTTAAAAAGAAAACCGCGATTAGTTTGGAAAACACGCATTTTTGGTTGGTTTAATGATATTTAGTTGGGGTTGGGGTTACTTATTTGCATGAAATCATAATAAATATTTTAAAAATCGCAAAACTAAAATTTTTTTATAAGGGTGCCGTTTAAGTTGTGAGCATTTTTTTTTTTTTGCTCCATAAAATTTAAAGTCCTTTAAATTTTTTGATGCCTTTTCGATTTTAGTATTAAGCTCATTAAAATCTTTTATTTGATGTACGTTTTGCCGAATTGATTTAGCGCTGTAGTTGTCATAAAGCGAAATGTGTTTGGAGAAAACTTCCGCTGTAGCCGATATGAATGAAAAAAATTTAACTTTTTTGCACTTTATCAATTTTCCATATCCTCTAGGGGTAAAAAGACAATTATACCATGGCATCGATACCATGTATCTGAATGGCATTTTTACATAAATGCCTCACGTCTTTGGAGACATCTTCCAGAAAACCAACAGCTCAACAGCAACGCAAACAGTTTTAAAACAATTTCTTCTACATTTTTTTTTTTTTGGATAATTTGATTTAGATTTATATTTATATAACTTTATTTTTACACTTTTTTTGTTAAACCATTTGTGATAATAGAACAATACATTAGAAAGTAGTCTTAATTTTATTTTATTTTTTTATATATGTATAACTTGCAATATCGTTTTTTTACTTAAACTATAAGATTTAATCTTGTTGTACAGGACAGTGATGCAAAACGTGGCACAATAGGGCATTTGAGGCACTTTTGACTGCTTGATGGCCCTGTGGTACTTTCTTATCTATTTTGGCCCTTTCAGCTCAAAATTGAACTAACTACTTTAAACCGTTTAGTTCAGACTTTTATGAAATTTGCCTGATTTTTTTTATTCGATGAGAGCATATGCTAGTTCCTTAGAGAATGAAAAACGGGAAGTTGTTTAATTTTTTATAAAAATCGCATTCAAAATCATATATTTTCGTACCAGGAGTTCAGGTGTCCAAATTATTAAAAGAAGTGCCGCAATTCATTTTTAATTAAAAAAATGTGTTTTTGGAGGCTTTTTAAAAATGTTATGTTATCGCAAGAGCGGAATTAATTTATGAGAATTCATAAAATATGTTAAACTTTATTGTCAGAGGGGTTTGTCTTGCATTTTTAAAAAAGCATTAAAATGACGAACTCTAATTAACAAATTAATATTATTTTTATTTAAGTAAAAATCTAATAATCGAATTTTTTTAAAAATATGGCCCTACAGGGATGATAAATGGGATTTTCAAAAAGTACCAACCAGCATAAAAAATAGTACTTTTTCGACCCTCATAGTACTAAATACAAGTTAATATTATAAATTAACGTTTTTAAAATTTATTTGTATATAAAAACAAAATTTAGTTGATTTTAGTTACAGAATTTATAAAAATTAACAGACTATTTCTTAAATTCACCTTTTTTGCAAGGAAATCTATTTCATTACTCATTCGATTTTAGAATCACAATGCAAATTTGAAGATGTTGGCAATGGCCTTTTTTCAATTGTGCTTTTTTAAGATATTTATTTTTCACTTTTCGAGCACTTTCTTTTTACTCGAACTCAAATAAAATCATCTTTAATCAATTCCATTTACAACGGTTGGATCCAAATAAATACATTTTATAAATGTTAATTTATGAATGGGTAATTGAATTAAATGTTGAATCTTGAAATTTCTCTGAAGTTTCTTAAAATAGAACTGTTGTGTTGTTGGAGTTGCACTTCTGAGATTATGTATGCAAGAACAAAAACACCGTGTATTGAATAAAACTAGTTTTAATCACAACAAAACTCGACCTGACGATAGATCAGTGCGCTAAAGCGCTCTGTCTAACGTGTGGTGCGAGTGCATGTGGCATTAGAAATCAGTTTATCTATAACACGGTCACTGATTGCACAGAAAATTTCATACAGACGCAATCGATCAAATAAAAATATAACAAATATTACATTATTCAAAAAACAGGGTCACTGACGAAGGTTCAATACCAGAAACTGAGCAGTCTGATTCAGGAAAATTGAAAAATTTACAATGTAGTTATGATTTTTAGAAAATACACTCATTCTTCTCTACCACGTCTTTCATAATTAATATTAAATAAAATTGCATATTAATTATAGTATTAATTGCAATTGTGTGAAAAAGACGTTAAAATTCAAACTCAATCTTTAATTTTTATTTATATGTAAATAGTACTAAAAGAGTCAAAAGAGTACCATGGTGCTTTTCAGGATCAAATAGTACCAAAAAACAGTACTATAGTACTAACTTTATCATCCCTATCAATGGTATTTTGGCAATTTTAAATTGTCAATTTGGCCCAAAACAAAAAAACTCAAAATGCATCACTGGTACAGGATATGTGAATGTAAATAAATAAATAAATAAATGTAACAATTTATATGTCGTAAGGACTCACTATAGATACCTAACTATGTTCTCCAACTGTTTTATATAAAAAAAAATGCGAAACAAAATAATGAAATTTCTCAAAATTTTTAAAAGGTTCATAAAAGTTTTGCGTTTAAAATTTTTCAAATGCCTTTTCGACTCGAAGGTGTTGTTTACAATACGTTAGCCAATTTAAAATATAATTGTGACTGTCAAACGCAAAAAACATACTTTTTAAAAAAAATATAAGCTAACCTTATAAGTTTTTTATGTTCGTATCCCGTTATTGGTGCGCTGACATCAACTTGATATACCTCAAACTATATAAAATACACCATTTTTCAAATAATCTTCTCAAAACTTAATTGCTTAAAATGAAGCAAAAACTGCAAAAGTTAAAAGTTGGAAAATTTTGGTTTTACTTGTGAACTACGTTACAACTTTTCACCAAGCAGCGATATGTAAACTACATTTTCAGTGAAGGTATCTCACAAGTCTAGAGTATATTTTATATTGGTTTGGATCTGAAAGATGAAAACTATGATCAAAAAAAAAATATCAATAAAATTTCAATAATTTTGTTTAATTTTTCCATTTTTAAATGGCCATTAATTCTAATGGTGAAGATGAAACTTTGCACTAAATTCTGTTTAAACAGGTGTCGAAAATATTTGAAGTAGATCATATACATTTCCAATATTTTTACTAGAAATTTTTTATTTGCACCAACTCCTTGGACAGAGCTGTAAATAGGCTATTTCATAAATCATTAATGTTTTGACATTTCCTGTTAAATAAATTCTCTCCTGCATCCATTGTGAGGATAGAAATAGTTAGGTAGGATCTGCTGAGTCCATACTTTATGTTATAACATAAATTTTAAATTACATTGAGTTTGGATGGCGAAAATATGAATTCATTAAATTTACCCCAATACCTGCAAGATAGCGGACATGTATCAGTACATACATGTTAAAAAACCATTGCGACATTGATTTTTCCATATAGATGCTAATGCCAAAGCATTGGCATTAATATGAAGTAAGCAATGCTTCAATTAGAGTTTTATGTTCGGTTTTAACCGAAACCGTGGTTTTCAAAACGTCAAAACCGAAAGCCGACAAAATAAGTCGAGTTTTATTTTTTTACACTTAGTTTTTTCCAAATCTAAGTGTAAATAAAAATTTCATGGAGCTAATAACTTAAAAAAAAATAATTTCGAAATTCGCGATTAATATATTATTTCAACAAACTTGCTGAAGTCACAGACCCAAAAAAGGGAGTGTTTAAAACGTATAATCCTTTTTCATGGTCAGCGAAATAGACTCAAATTAAAAAGTTGGCGATAGGTTTAAAAGGCCACAAAATGGAATTAGCCCTTGCACTGAAATTTGTTTGCAATGAAATTTGTACCACGTTTCGGCACGAAAAATAAACAATATGTTTTCTTAACAATTTTATTTTTGTTGCGTACTTTAGTCGATAAGGGAAAAAAGTTAACAGTCAATCTTAAAAACTATTACTTAAAAAGAAATATGTTTATTCATTCCTCTTACCAATATGTAACTACAATTAAAAACTACACCATTTTTACTTAAGAAAATGGTGCGATTTTCGGTGTATGGAAAATGCGAAATTGAGCGAAAGAGTACCTTGTTCAAAATTAAAGGCTTTGGCACTATCATCAACTATAATATTTCTGTCAAATTTCATGAAAATTCGTCCATACGTTTTCAAGTTAAGCCGATGTCCTTTAAAGGTATCCTGTTGGAATACTGTATGTCTTTGTACCACAATAAGAGCCCTTTTTGTAAATGCTTAAGCTTCAATCTCACTTAATACCAACGATTTCTAGTAATTTTAAATGTATAACTAGCTTTCAACCTCCGTATATTTACAAAAATAAATCAAATCAAACATATTAGCTAGGTTGATATTAGTATTTTGATTTGGCTAAAGATCTCATCAGAACCCGAAGTTTTAGAAGAGCTAGAGCCTCCAGAATAGACAGAGCTATAACAAAAAAGATATTAATCATCAATTTTGCTCCATTCTTGTCTTCTTAGTAACCAAACATGTAGCTAGTTTCTTTTCCGAACAAGCATCATGACGTTACTTAATTTTGAAGACAAAAATGTTCTATTTATATAAAAAAAATTTAGTTTTTACTCTGGCTCAAGTAATATTTGTTTACAGTTTTATTAGATTTTTGTTTTTATATACAACAATATTATTTTCATGTTATTTTGAATTTATAAAGAGCTTTCAACCTCCGTATATTTACAAAAATAATTCCAATCAAACATATTTGCTAGGTTGATACTTTTATTTCGATCTGGTTAAAGATCTGATCAGAACTTATCAGAAACATGAATATGTTTTTATGATTTTTGAAAATTATTTTCATTTTAAAATATTTATTTTTCGAAATTTCACGAAATTTTAACTTTAACACTTTCTTGCTTGCAAACCTTACACTGCACAACCAAAATTACTTCACATAATATTTTGTAAATTTGGTAAAAATCGAAAAATCGCATTACTACGCTTTTAATTGGTAATTTTTTTCGACGCTTAAAATTGTTGTGCTTAATTTGATGTAAAAACCTTGTTTATAACTTTTCATTTCCGAAGTTGTAATGAAAACAAAATATAAACATTTTTTCGTAAGCATTGTTTATTTTCAAACATATGTTTATTTCATCCAATTAAAATGATTGAATATTTGAATTGCCCAAATACAGAGACTCATAGATACAGTGAAATAATTGTATTTTCTACCGTTTAATGGTTAATTTTGTGTCAAAATATTATGTTTTGTCTAAGCGATTTAAGTTTTTTTAAGTAAATATGAAGCAACTGCCTGTTCATAAAAGGTTTTTCTATTTTCGATCAATAAAATCTTTCAGCATATCCCTGAAATGTTTGTGTCTTATAGGATAAATCAATAATCATTAAGGGGGTTTTTGTTAAAGCTCTGCCTATTCTGGAGGCTCTAGCTTTTCTAAAACTTTGAATTCTGATGAGATCTTTAGCCAGATCTAAATACATGTATACATACAACCTAGCAAATATATTTAATTTTCTTTATTTTTGTAAATATACAGAGATTGAAAGCTCGTTATAAATAAATCAAAAAGCTCGTTATAATAAATCACAGAAAACCGATTGTATGTATATAAAACAAAAAAGAAAGAAATCTGTTAATTACCATTTAAAGTTCTTTTATAATAAATGTTTCGTCCCTTATCTGTTAAGAACTTGGTAATATATTTTTTAATTCAAAGAAGGTATTTTTTTATGGTCTGCCGATATGAATCAATAAAACGTTTTTATTGTTAATTCCTTTTCTAGTCGAAAACTGCATTTAAAAGATAGACAACAATTATTCATTTGTATAAATATCCACCATAATTTTGTACGTAAATAGTTTTATGGAAATAATAAATTATAAAAAATACTACCTATAACTGCCTTAAGCAATTGACATGACAATAATGAAGTAATTAATAAACTTTAATTAAGTACTTTTAAATGCAATAATGTGATGGTATATGCATAAATAAACTCAACTCAGCACATAAAATGAAACGATGACTCATTTAGCGGCCATTTTTAAACCGAAATTTTGTGGTATATATTTTTTTTTTAGTTCTTTATTTAAATTGATGGATAATTATCTTTAGCTCGATGCTACATTTTACCGATAGTATTCAATTACACCGTAATTCACCCAAAAATACATCCATCTACCCTACACCCTTATCTTATTTTACCGATCGGCTCATGATCAATTTCCATTAGTCCATGACACAAATACAGAGAGAGTTAAGTGTAACGTTGTATAACTTTCTCATTAATAATAGCCAATGGCCAAACAATGCGGATCTTTGTCAGAATTCGTCTATGTTTAGATATAGTGCCCTTACAAATGTTACCTACGAAATGGTATTTGATGCTTCTTCAAACGCTAATACAAAGGACTAATAACAAAATTAGGAACACCAACTCATATTGGACCAGAGACCAACTGAAAGTGTTTTAGCTGAAATCGGTTCATCTTTAGATATAGTCCGCATGTAATCGGGTTTCTTAAAAGTTACCTAAACAAAAACAAATAAAAATTTAGTAAAAAAAATAAATATTATTTTAAATGTCCCAGTTTAGCAACGGTAATCACATGCCATTATTTTTGGGACTACCAGTAATGACACCAGTTTACTCGCTACATTACTTTAATACAATGACATACTAATAAGTAGTTATTTTCCCCAGTATTTCAGTAAAAAATAATGCGTTACCCATAAGTATTTATTTTCATCATTATTTTAAATATAAAGTAATGATCTAAAAATTTTGGAAAACATTTTGTAGACTCATTACTTTTCCGACTTGTGTAAGCTGAAATGTAATAACATTCTGTGAAGCAATGTAATGACACCAGTTTACTCGCTACATTACTTTAATACAATGACATACTAATAAGTAGTTATTTTCCCCAGAATTTCAGTAAAAAATAATGCGTTACCCATAAGTATTTATTTTCATCATTATTTTAAATATAAAGTAATGATCTAAAAAATTTTGAAAAACATTTTTTGAACTCATTACTTTACCGACTTGTGTAAGCTGAAATGTAATAACATTCTGTGAAGCAAGTCATTAATGCCTTTATCTATCATGTCGATATGGCTCAGATGGCAGAGTAGTTGACTGATAACCTGGAGACCCATGTTCGAAACCCTTGTGTGCAAATTTTATTTAAAAACATTTTTCAAAAAGAATATATTTTTATTAAATTTTTTATTTATTTTTAGACTCATTATTTTTGTATATACTAGTAAGCATATATGTAACCACATATTTTATTAATTTTCGTAAGGTGTTTAGTAATGACATGTCAATATTTTGCGGGACATCCCCACATAAGAGTAATGAGATTTGTAATGACAATTGTAAGTACTTGCCATTCTCAAATATGTACTTATATAACCACTTATATGCTAATGCTTTATACACTGGAATTGATTAGACATATTAAAAAAAAAATTTATTTTATAATAACGGAAGCAAATAAACCACAATATTCCTTTTTTGTGGTTAAATTTCTATGAAACTTTCAATAAATGAAAATAATAAATGAAACTAAGAAAATCAGTAAATGGTAGTAAATTATTTTGAACAAATGTATAGAAAAGTTTAAAAAAATATTTATTTGAAAAATAAATGCATGTTCTTTTATTTTTAACTCAACTGAAAACTGTTCTGAGTGTATCTTCACATATTTACTCATAACTTTTAAACCGCTAGACCGATTTTTGTCATTTTCAATACCAAAATTGCGGAAAAAGCTGTCTGTATTGCGTTTCCGCGAAGTGATTCAACAGACGAACGGACATCGCAAAATCTTCTTAAAATTGAATAAGGATCAAAAATATATACACTCACAATATTTTTTCCGTAAAGACTACTGAGTATACCCATTAAATTAACTGACAATCAGTTAAAAACAAGACTACTTACTTTTCGTTTAAAACAATTGTATATTTTAGTTTATTTTGAACTGCTAAAAAATTAATTGACAAAATCCATAAAAACAATAGATTGTTTTCGTTTATTTCAATACTCAATATAATATTAGAACTTTTTGTTTTAAAAAGAAAATTTTAACTGAATATTTTAACTATTACGGAAAGTCCTTTTTTTTGTTTATTTTGTTTGTTGAATAACAGACAGAACGTTAAAAAATATATTTCTTTGGTAATTTAACTGTATATTCCATTGAAACAACTTTACCGATAAAACTTTTAAATAACTGTTGATTTTTTATGGAAAAGTTCTTGTGAGTGTATACTTTATGGGGTCTTAGACCTATATTTCGATAAGTTTCAAATGGAATGACAAACTTATATATACCCTCATCCGAGTATGTAGAGGGTATAAAAATTAATTTTTAAAGCAAAAGCAATTTTGTGATGCATTTTGCAATTTGTTCGTCACAATGAATAGAGTTTGAAATAGTTGAAAATTCAGAACAAAATTTTAATTTATTTACGTGTCTTATTTTAAATAATGTGCTTTTTTTGCAAATTAAATTTTTGGGTGCATTTAAGATATTGCTTCTAAAAACGTATAAATTTGATATGTTTTCTTGAAAATACTTTCAATATGGTGAAAATAGAGTCTCGATATACCAAAAATTATCACTTAAACAATTTCAATTGAAGATTTGTTTAAAAAAAATCATTACGTAACAGTTATAACTTTTATTGAAAAAATTTACTTTATGTTTAACATTTTTGTATTTTAAACTTTTGAATATTTGTCTACTGGCTCTGTTTAATTTTTATTTAAGACTTCAATCAAAAAAATTTCAAAACACTAACTTTGCTTTAACTGGCTTTTTAGTTAAGAAGTAACTTGTTTCTTTTGATCGCAAAATAGTTGTAAAAAAAAAAATTAATTGAGAAATCACGTACAGCCGCGAAGTGAAATGAGTCCGTTTTTATGGAAAATGTATTGATCGGGAGTCTACATTAAAATATTTAAATAAACCTTTATATAAACCGCAAAATAAAGAAAACATCTAGCAAATAATTTTTGGTATGAATTTAAAATCAAACAATATCAATTATATTTTTGATTTTTATTTTCAAAATTGATATAAAAATTATGTAAAGATTAATTTAAAAAAAAATCAATTAATAACAGAAATTGTAAGATTAAAAAATAAAAGTTTTTGCGAAATTGTTTAACTTTGAAATTTTAAATGCTATTTAAAAATTAGAGCAATTGCAAAATAAAATTTTTTCTTTCTATTTTTGGTAACTTACAGTTATATTGGGAACTTGAAAAAAATCCAGTTTCAATTAAATGGTTTGATTTAAATAATTGTTTAATTAAATATTTCTATTTAATTAATTGTCTAATTGTACTAATTAACACTTTAGTTAAAAATTTTACCTGATTTCAAATTGTCTGGATAAAGTTTTTTAAAGAATATGAGTGTAAAAGTCGTATAAATTAAAAATTAAAAAAAAGTTTCAATGTGAATTATTGTAAGATATTAAAATATTAAATTTTTACCCGATTTTTTGTTTAAATTTTTAGCTGATTTTTCGTTTTTTTTTTTGTTTCTGATTTATTGATATGATTGAAATTTTAATTAAGTTTTTAATTTCTATGATTAAAAGATTAATTTAAAATATTGATATTTTCAATCTTGAAAGTACACAATTTTCAACCGTAAAAGCCACGATTGAGAGATTAGTAGTTAAATATTTTTTTCTAAGTTCCCAAACTATTTTAAAAACCCTTGAACTCCTAATCGCTTGTTGATATAAATATTTTCTTATTTGATCCGTTGTTCAAGGAGCCAGTGTTGACACATTCATTAAATTATGTTTAAAATTATATTAATGCATTATTTTATAATTTTTTTGAAAAATTAATTTATACGTGTCCATAAGTGTTAAAACATGCCAGTATACACAATAATATTGATTTGTAATGTGATAATAACACTGCACAACTCGAAAAATTAAACAAGAGTACGGACCATTTCCCAGTTTTTCACTTATGGACCATATTTTTCGCAAATTTGCATTAAAGTTTTTCATGTTTTAACTCAGTTTTTTATACATAAAATTTTAAAATTCAAATATTTAATCTTAGGTTTTGATGCTTAATACGCAAATGACCTTCAATAACATTCGAGTATCCTCTTTGGTTTATAATTGTGCAGCATTGATAAGTAAATCCGCGCTTTTTCTCAGTTTTTACTATATTTTATAATGAATGATAAGTTTTTACTATATTTTGTATGACTCAGCCGGTCCAAGTTCGTCAAAGGTCCGCTTCCTTTGAATTAAAAAAAACGATCGTTTTAGATGATTAAATATAACTGTACGGTCTTATATCGCACACAGCTTCTATTTACCAAGATCTTTTAATTACTTAAACTACTTAATCTAATGAATCGGCTTCTTGTAAACGGCTGCTGCAACTCGGGTCCTAAGATTATAGTAACAGTCTTCGGCAACTCTGGCGAGTGTTGCGGTTCCTTAGAATTTCAATTAACAGACTCATGACAATGGTCATTATTGAGTCGAGCTTGCACGAACGATGTGGTGGCGTTTGTGTGATATATGATAACTACCAACTCACGCCAAGTGAGTCGGGTCTAAATACGATTAATAAATAAACTCATGAGAATAATTGGAAGGTGTGTCGGGTTAAGTCGTGAAATGGGAAAAACGTTCTAAATACAATTAGTAGATATTCCTAAGTAACTCACGGGAATAAACGGCAGCTAAGTCGTTTTGGAAATTTGCGAAAAGTCGTACAAATACGTAAAAAAAATTAGTACGCCATTAAAATCAGCGTGGCCGAAATATTTACATACAGAAAAATTAAGTGCCAAGAGAATAGAAAGTTGTATTTTGATGGATACAACCAATAAATTCGGTAAGCACAACCATTTTTAAATGTGATTTCAGTTGTCCTAACCAATTTTTTTTGTGAGAACCAATATACAGTCGTATAAACCGATTTCAGTATAACTAACCGAATTTTAGTTGGGAAATGGCAAAATTTTTCTCTGTATGTGGGATCAATTGACTTTGATTTTAGGTGTAAATTTTTTATCGCGGTGTATAATGTACTAACATTTTAAAACAAAATTAATAAAAAAAAATATGTTCAAAAACATATTTATTAAAACAATTCAATATGTGCGAAATGCAAGCAGATACTGAAATGCAATATAAAGCATAGACAGTGTGACGTAAAAATATTGGAATGCTTAAAAATAATAATATAATAAGTAGTGAAATATCGAAAAACAACTACAATTTGTTAAATTTTTGAAAACTTGTAAAAATCAGAACAGTTATTTAAATTTTAGATATAATTAAAATTGTAAAAGTGACTTTGCATTAAGTCTAGAAAGTAGCGGATTTTAAGCTCAAAATGACTGTAAAATATCGTACTAAACGTTCTTTCTAAACGAATGATAAATATAAAATTACCTAATTTTCATGTTTCGTGTTTAAAATTTAAGATTTTTTTAAAATCTTTTGTATGGCATTTAGGATTATCCTGATTTGATCTTACACTGTAACTATATTTATACTTGTATACGATATACTGAACAAAAAATACTCTAAATGATTTAAACATTTATGGATTTCCTGCTGAAATTAAAATTATTTTTTTATATCATTCACGAAATACACAAAAAAAAAAAAAAAAAAATCACTTGTTTCTGTTTTTATATGTGTTTTTGGTATAATAAAAAATAATACTAAAATGTAATTACATCGAGCATACTCTTACATACGGAAATACATTAAAATAAAAAAAATAAAAAATAATAAAATATTAATACAAAATCCTTTGTGTTTTTATTACTCCGAGTATGTGCAAGTAATGAACAAGGTTGCCATTTTAACTATTGTCCGACTAGATCTAGCGAATTTTTTCCCATTTAGCTATAAAAATAACTAAAATGTATCTAGTCGGAAGATTTAGCTATCCAGTTTTCGTTTTAGCCATTTGTAGTAATTTTTAACTGTTTTTTTCTTCCAGTCTATTTTTTTTTTTAATAATTTTGCATTTTGCAGCTGGACTTTGTGTTTCTTCCTCAAACCATCAAAATATACATTGATACCAGGCGGGAAGATCCTTGCCATTTTTATCAGATATTTTTGAAAATTTTAAGTCGTTACTATTAAAAGAAAAATGAAAATTAAAATTTTTTCATTAATTTTGCCACATTTTTAGGAAAGAAATAAAAAATTTGGTAAATAAAAACACGATTTCAAGATTTTTGTCAAATTATAGTCTGTTTATTTTTAAAAGCTAACTTTTTCTTTTGTTTATGGTAATAAATTCATATTCCGTCACTTTCTTTTTAACTTAGTCTGCTCCTGACAATTAGGGTACTTAAAATATCAAACAAAATCCGAATCACTAATTTTTTGTTAATCTTCGATTTCTATTTTGCACACATAATCTGACAATCTTGAAAACCCTGATAGAAATCGTAAAAAATGTTTTGTTAAATTTCAAATTACACGATTTTAAAAATGCCAGTGTACAATAGGAGTCCTGAAGGGAGTTTTTAAACTTTCTGCAATCTATATGAAGGTGTTTTTCTTTGCCGATGAAGCCTCTTTCGGAGCGTTCTTGACACATAGAAGACAAATATGCACTTAGAATACAATGTAGGTAAAGGCCACTGCAAATGTATTTAAAAACAAATCAAATTTCACTTAAGGAAAGGACGACTTACATTTCAGTATATTCCACTAACATTGTCATTTGTTTTTTAATATTCGAAAAATTACTAATAATTGTAGTATAAATGAACCACATGTTAGTGAAAAATCAACAAACATTTATTTTTGTTATTTTTTAAATAACAAAAAACAACTGTAAAAAATGAATGTAAAATCACAAAACAGTCATTTAATTTGGTTTGTTTTTTTAAATGAACTAGAAGGTTAATAAAAATTTAGTTTGTTCCACAAATGACTGAAATTTACATTAAAAATAAAGAAACTGTATCACAACCCAAACAACTACATATTTTTAAAGCAGAAGTTCCCTGAGTGTGAGCTTTACTAAAAACTTCAGAATCTTTTGAGTCATTTATGATTAATTTTTGAGTCATATGTGAGAGTTTAACAAATTTCCAAATTTTTTTAGTGGGGTCATAAATTAAAGTCAATTATGATTCATTTATGACTCAGAAATTTGAGCGCTCAAAAAATTATCACATTTTAGAGTCTTCTGGAGTCTGGGAATTATTCAAACATATTTAACGAAAAATGAGTTATTAATGTATATCGCATACAAGTTTAAGATCAAATCAGAATAATTTATGTATGGTATTCAATACAAAAGTTTTTAAAAAATTTTAATTTTGAAATGTAATTAGGTAATTTGGTTTTATAAAATTTACAAACGCAAAAACAAAAAATTAACAAATTCAAAAGCATGTCATAAAAACAGCAATTCTAGCGCAACATATTTAACCCAACTTTGACACAGTGTTGCTTTCTTGATCCAGTTCTTTTAAACGGCTATATTTTTTCGCTGGATTAAAATAATTAAGTGATATAAAGATGCCAACGTAATTCAACATCTTGAGTACAATCGGGAATAAAACCATTGTGGAACATTTTTATCCCGAGTTGGCAACTAATTATTGAAAAAAAAAAATAAACTTTTAAACTTTTTTGATGAAAATTTGTCAAAAATTTTTAAAAAGTTAAAAAGCCTAATCTTTTATATATTTAATTGTTATGTTAATAAAAAAATATAAAAATGTATATCTCTGCTATAAATAAGTTCATCGATTGTACTTAATTTTTGAAAATCTTATGGAGTAGGCGGCCAAAAATACTTCCAGTATAGTTATCATCGTGAAACTTCGACCCCACGTAAGCAAAAAATGAGAAAAAATGTACGACCCTTTTTTTTATTTCATTTGTTAAACTTTTTTACAAGATTAGTTTTAAAAATTAAAAATATTGACTAATTAAATATGAAATAATATGTAATAAAAAATTATAAAAAGGTTAAGGGGGGTTGTTACTAAAAAACAGCCTTAATATTAACAATTTTTAAACTGCTATAAAAAATAAATACGCAATATTTTTAATTCTGTTTTTTTTATTGAAAAAATAAACTATCGGTGTATTTTTAAAATTGTATAACTCAAATTTTGGTCAACTAGAATCGCCAGGGTTGCCACCCAATTGTGGGATGCTTATTTTAAAGAACAATATCAACTCTTGTACAGCAAAAACTACTGAACCGATTTTTATGAATTTTTTTTTTTGACTTGCAGATTATTAAAACCTCTAGTACTTACTGTGACCATATTTTGAAATTTTGATCTAATGTTTTTTTTTTTTTATGGATGAAGAAAAGTAAATTTTTCCATTTTTTAAGTTTACATTAGCATAACTTCAACAAAAATCTATATTTTTCAAAAATGCTACTAAAAAATTTAATAATCTACAAATCAAAAAAAAAAAAAAAATATAGGGCGTCCTCGATCTTGATTCAAGTCAAATGTTTTTGATTTTAATAAAATCGACTCATTTTGGGCAAGCCAATCGGAATATGTAAATTTGAACTCTTGTTTTTGTACGATTTTGTACGAAAATTCTGAATTTTTTTGCAATTATAATTTAATCGTGTTTCTAAATGACTTTATTCAAATGTGTAGCCCTCATTTTTTATATAGTTTTTCACGATATCCTTCACTTTTCGAAATTTTTACCATTTGCAGCGAACATAAATTAACAAAACACCACACACAAATTCAAAGTTGGACATCAAAAACAACGAGGCCGCTTTGATCTGTGGGTGATAAATCAAAGACGTACAAAAATGGGCAGCTAACATTAACGATTTTAGAATCTTGAAATATTAAGTTATAAACCAAACAACCCCATTGGAGATTTCAGGGGGGAACACAACTAAAACTCTACTTGAAATTTAAATATATGGATAAACGAACACAAACAATGACACTGAAAAAGTATTAATTTTATAAGAAATCCACAACAAGCTAAACACATTTTAGTGACTTTAAAATTTAGTTAATATCTTTTAATTCAATATTCATTTTGATTAATTTGAACACAAATTTTGTTTTTGTTTTAATTAATTAAAAGTTGCACTTAATTTTTCACTTTTTCACACCGCAAAAACTAACTGTACAGTTGGAATAAAACAAAAACAACTATAAATTTTAAAACCTTGTTTTTATAAGAAATAGTGATGCCACATTTGGTGGCAAACTTTTGACTTTGATTTTTTTATTTTTATCCAATGGGATCGACCAGTGTGCGTTCGGACGATGAATTTTTCAAATACACAAAACCTAACATATTCCAAAACTTATTCCGTTTTCACCTAAAACAGATATAATGGATAGTTTTTATTAAAATATTAATAAAATTATAAAAATTATAATTATAAATCGTCTGCCATATGACAACTTTAAAAAATGGTCCAAAAAACGCAATCTTTATGAAAAAATTTATAAAAATCGGTTAACTTAAAAAAAATTTATTTTTCTTATATTTTTCAATAAAAATCTGTTCACAAAATTATACAAAATTTAAAATTTTAAAATATCTTAAACTGTCAAACATTTACATGCTGTCAAACTTTCAACCTTGGTTGCTAATATTGCCACCAGAGCTTTAAGGCAAACAAATCTGAAATTTGTTCTATATATCTAGAAAATTTGGTCGAAAAATGTTCAGCGGATCTATTCGTATGAAGTGCCATTATTAAAAAAAAACTTTATAGTTTTAGGGGAAAACGCTAAAAGATTTTTAAAGGAAACGGAAACAGCGAGGTTTTAAGTGAGTAAACTGCCTATCACTTTTAGACTTTTAAATAAATAATAAACCTTTTACTTATTTTTTAAGATTTTAGTGATTTATAGCGATTTTAATTTTGAAATTTTGATATTTTTTGAGTTGTAGAGTTGGCAGCCTCGGTAATGAATGGTGTAACAAAACAAAAGTTGAGTAAAATATGGACGAATATTTAAAAGAGAGAGAGTTCTCTGCATGCTAATTATGAATGTTTGCAAAGAAGCAATTTAGTTTCACTGGAACTCTCCATTGAAGCTTTTCATTTAACTAATACAAAATTTCATAGTATTTTGAGAAAAGTTCCATTTCGCGTATTTACTTAATGGAGTTTAGCGAAAAAACTTTTTTCATAATTTTAAGAAATCTTTCGTTCATCTTTTGAAGAAAAGTTTCATTAGCTGACTTTGATTTTCATTACTTTTCATCCACCAAAATTTTATCTTTGTAGTACTTATACTTATACAATTATTTTTTTTTTCAATAAAAATCATTTAAATAATATTTTTGAAAAGTTACTTAATACGTAACTATAGTCAGAGGTTCAAATCCCATTTGTCGAATGTGTCAGTTCAATAACAGTATCTTTAATAAATTTTAGAGTAGTGTATAATTAAGTCGACCTTGATGTATTTATTTAATAGTTTTCATTTGCTTTAATCCATAGTAATATATACTTTTTTTTTTTAAATATATGCTACTTTTTGCATAAATACAAATGTTTGCAATTACTACGTGATTTTTATCCCATTATTTATTTGGAGTTGTATTTTTTGTAAAAGTGGATTCAAATTTGCAGGTTGTTGTATTTGGTTTAATCGCCTCTTTCATGTGATAATGGTAATCAAGCCATTTAAATTGTAATTATTTATATGTTTTTTATTTTCAATGCCAAAAATCATTTTAAAATTTATAACACGTCTCTTAATTTACAATATTGATGTATTAATAAATATGCCATTGAAGTTTTTATGCAACAGAATTTTATATAAATATATTACATGGGAGACCAAGTG
Organism: Delia radicum; assembly: GCA_021234595.1. Lineage (NCBI taxonomy): Eukaryota > Metazoa > Arthropoda > Insecta > Diptera > Anthomyiidae > Delia > Delia radicum. The sequence continues at coordinate 17,045,303 of CM037854.1, read as the reverse complement.
TGATGTGTATAAGACCTTTATTTTTTTTAAATGTATAACCGAGTAAAAATAAATGAACTAGATTTAGAAATCTGGTTTAAAATGGATTTCGAAGGTAATATAAATGCAGCCACACAGCGACATAAAACCCAAAAGTGAGCGAAAATAGCTCAAATTGGGTTTTATAAAAAGGTCCGATTTGGATTTAATGTGCCCAATGATAAAACAGGAGCAGTGAGCCTTACGAAAGTAAAACACGTTAAGTGTAAAAATCCATGCGCGGCTTTAAATTTCATTAAATATGGGCAGATTTTAAATATTTTAGACTTTTGGCAAACTGTTTTCTGAGTTTAGTCTTATAGTCCAAACATTATTTCTTCGCTGACATTAACAGTTTAATTTTTGGGAATGACTTTTTGGGGTTTTTGTATAAACGGCAGTTTTTTAATAGTGAAATGTTAAAAAATGGCAAAAGGTTTTTTCGAACTTTCTCTTAATAATTTGGAAAGTTTTGGAATATTTTTTTTAGAAAAAAATTTATTTAACATAAATAAAATTCGAGTTCGTTATCATTTCCAATAAGGCATAAATTCTACGTTAAGATGCCAAATAATAGATCCAAAAAGAATTTAAAAAATTAGTTTTTTCTCGAATTAGAAATGCCCCAGGGGTCCTGGCCCCAAAAACCGGCAAGCGTAGAACCATATAAGTGTGGGTACTCAAATGAAAGGAAATTTCTTCAAGATTTCAAAAATTATATTATTTTGACGATCCATGATACGTAGCGCCCTCTGAATCTTTTTAGAATACAAAAATGAGGGGGAAGTTATTTTAGCGTATTTTTTTGGTTATTTTTGTAAAATTTGCTGTTCAAATATTAAATTTTACTTGAAAATATGACTTTTTAGTTGCCATCGTTGGCATTACCCAGGGATAACCGCGTGGAGGTGATAGTATAAAATTAATAGGATTAAGGGATTTCTCCTTCCTCCGGCCGGGCATAGGGGGTTTTTTCTATGTGATAAGCAGTTTAGAGGCTTCGATGAGTAAAGTTTTTCCATTTTGCGATTTTATATAAAAAAAAATATTTTGTTGTAACTTCGATGAATTTGTGTTTTCGAAAAAACCGCTGCAGGCAAAACTGTACACAGGAGGGAGATACGTATCATAGATCCTAAAAATGATATAATTTTTTTATTTTATTTATTATTCTATTAAATAACCGAGCCTAGAGGGCCATATATGGCTAAAAAATATCTACTACACAAGACTATAAATTTAACAATATAATTAAAAAAGATAATTAATATAAAATAGTATATTATTATAAAAGAATAAAAACTTTAGAATTTAAAAGAAATAATAGAAAAACTATATCGCTCTTGATCAACAAGAGGGTATTAACTCAAAATTTTTAAAATATCAATTTTTTCAAGAAATCAACTAACAACATCAATATCAATCTATTGTAAAAATTTCAACGTATTCCGATTACTCTTTCATCTCGAAAACCACTTTTGAGACCATTTTCATGATAATGTAGTGATTACCTTTATTTCAACAAAAAGGTATTATTTCGAGTTAATACAAAAGTTCAAATAGTAATGAATCATATATTTTCATAAAAAAGGTATTATTTTGATTTGAGCCTTTATTTATGTTAAAAATAATCAATCTGTTTTATTTATATTTGGTTGTATTTTGAGTTGATACTGTTTTATTGATAAAATTTGTTTTATTCTATAAATTTAAATCGATAAAATTAAAAAAAAAATGGTATTAACTCAAAAAATTGATTCTTTTTGCAATGAGTGGTAAAATTTAAAACAAAAATAATGTATATATATTTTCAAATGGAATTTGCTTGTTATGATATGTTTGAATTTTTAAATTCTGTTAAAATGTGGCCATAAACAGTTTTTTGACTCAACTGAAAATTTTAAAATTTTGAGTTAATACCCTCTTGTTGATTAAGTGCGATATATTATATTTAAATGAATAAAATTTAAATTAAACAGTTTTTAAAAGTAACGAAAAAAAAATATATATAATAATAGACACAAACGTATATAATACTCCTCATTTATCCTTTTTAAAAAATGTCCCTTATGAATATAGTTGCGTTCAAATATCAGATGTACACTAACAAATTTAATAAATTTGTGAATACATTTTTGAAATCCTGAAGAAATTTTCTTTCATTAGAGTACACACACTTGTATGTTACTAAGCGTTCAGGTTTTTGGGACCTGAGGGGCCCCGGCGCAAAATAATTTTTTTTTTCCTAATTCTGGAGGGAACCACCTACTTTTTTTTGGAGATCGCCCCATAAAGTGCAGTTTTGCCAAATTTTTTACAAAACCTACAAAAATTGGTTAAAAATTATGTACACAGAGAGAAATAAAGTGCCAATCGAATTGAAAAGTGTTTTTTGATGATAACATCTTATAAATTCCATTAGTACAACGATATTAAGATTAGATTTCTGAAAATTTCAGTTGAATTAACCCAACTTTGTTGTTTCAGTTGAATTAACTGAACTTTGTTGTGAAAACTAATGTTCAACTGTAGCTACCTACTGAAATTCATTATAACCGAATTTGAGTCATAGTCACCGAATTTCAGTCGGCAAATAGAAAAAATGTTCTCTGTGTGTAGCATAAAATACTGCTAAGCTAGCAGATTTTTGTTTTGCTAAATATAAGTAAGAAAAGGATAGCAAAAATAAATCTGTTGAATCGACAAATATTTAGTTATATTTGACCTTAATTTTAGTTAATTTAAATTAACACATTAATCTGCTAAATCAGCAAAAAATTTGCCAAATATTAGTAGACAAAAAAATCATAAAAATGTGATATTTTTAAAGTTTTTTTATTCATATAAAAGTCTGCTCTTCTGAAATCAGCAATCTACAATTTTTTGTCAAAAATTTCTATTGATTTTAGCAAAATATACTGTTATGTGCATTCTACTAAAGTTAAGGCAAATATAGCACAACGTTTGCTGGTATTACTTACAGTTTTTGTTTGCTATTTTTAGTCTACAAAAATTTAGTTAAAGTTTATAATAATTTCAGCAGAGTAAATTGCTACTTTACATTAACTAAGATTCAACTCAAATATAACTTCGATTTTGAAAAGTTAACAGATTTATTTTTGCTGTTCATATTTTATCAATATTTAAAAAACAAAAAAAAAAAATTTGGTCATTTTTGAACTAACTATGTAGTAGCTTTTTTGCTATTAATACAGGTTTATTTCTATGAGTGTAAATCTAGTTTATTAATAGTTAACAGGTTTTAATTGGGAAATGATATTTCTATTTGAAAATTTTGAGTCTTCGTAATTAGTTTCAACAAAAAATACGATGTTCGGAAAACTGGGCATTGGTTTCAACTAAAAATACACACAGAGAAATAAAGTGCCAACCGAATTGAAAATTGTATTTTAAGTGTACCAACTTGTAAGTTCAGTTAGTACAACGATATTAACATTAGATTTCTGAAAATTTTTGGTGTAGCAACTAAAATTCAGTTGAATTAACCGAACTTTGTTATGAAAACTAATGTACAGTTGTACAAACCGACTGAAATTCATAATAACCGAATTTGAGTTGTAGTAACCGAGTTTCAGTTGGCAAATAGCTAAATTTTTCTCTGTGTGTATCTTGTCATATACTCCAAGCTTATAAAGAATTAAAATATTAGACATTTAAAGATCATTGTTTTTTATACAGATTTCCCTTCTTCATAAACTAAAAGTATTCACATTTTACTTTCTTTTTTTTGGTATGTTTGTGTTTTGAATGTCAATTTAAAAAAATTCTATTTATTTCACTAACACGACCAAAAAAATGTCAAATAAAGGAACTTTTTCTTTTATTCTTGTTGTTGGTTAACATAAGTAATAAATCCACAAAATAAGAAATTAAAAAAGGCAAATAGCCCGAAGGTTGAAATTTAACATTTAGAGCAACTAGGGATTTTTTTGCCAAAAAAAAAAAGAAAACTTCATAATTTAGGGATAACAAACCCCAAAAATTTATGATATACATACAATTACATAGTTAAGGTGACACTATTTGAATATAAAATTCTTGTTAGAAATAAAAAATGTTAACGTACACTCAAAAAAATAAGTTAGTAGAAAAGTTAGTAAAACATCTTGTAAATCAGGTAAACTATTTTTCAGCAATTTTTTTTGCTAAAATTATGTTTTAAACTAAAATTTTAGTTATACTTATTCAGCACTTAACTGTTTTGAACTTATGTTTAACTAATATTTTACTAACGTTTTACTAATTTATTTTGCTAAAAAATTGTGTTGGTTAGCACATAAATAGTGTGAACGACAACCAGACTAAAAGATATACTCAGAAAGACAGAATAAAAAAGAAAAACAACCATGGAAGATTTTTGTATCTGTTTTTCGTACATAAAACAAAATAGTGGATTAAAACAACTTAAATTTTGCGTCGTCGACGGCTTGTGAAAGTAATTGTCTATTAATTAAATAAAAGACAAAATAAAATATTTCAATTTAATAAAGATTAAATGTGTAATTGTAAACTAAATGTGTATATATGTTAATAATCTTGTGTGGTCAAATTGCAAACAAATATGCAATATGTAGACAGACTAAAGCGAAAGACAAAGACATACATCTTAGGTAGATTTCTCTGTTTCTTTTTTATTATTGCAAAATAGGATTGTATATGTTATATTTTGTTATTTTTTCGTTTCGTTTCTATAATTCTATGCGGCATTTGCGTTCCTTTAAAAGATAGCATCATTTAGACAATAATTGATGTAAGTAGTTTAAAGATAATTTCGTTTATGTTTTATATAATTATTTCTATTGTTTTTAGATATTACATTAATTCATATCGTCAATTTGGGAGTATAAAAAATTTTATATTTTGTAACGTATTGTAAATTATTTTAAAAAGAATCACAAAATTATGTTTTATGATTATCAGCAAATAAATTAACTAAAGTATAATTTTTCTACAAATTTTTTTAGTTTTTTTCAGTCTACTATTATTCAACAAAAATTTTATTAATTTTTAGAAAGGGTTTTATATTTTCTATTCTACTAAGTGTTAGCAAAACTTTTGCTGAATCTACTAATTTGCTGACATTAGCAATTTTTTTGCAAGCACCCTCCTGACTAATATTTAGCTGACTCAGCAAAATTTTTTGCTGACTTTACTAACTTTTTTATTTTAGTGTATGAAAAAAATGTAAAAGAAAGGATGTGAAATATTAGTAAATGTAAATACCACGTATGTCGTATAAGCTACCATATAGGAAAAAAGAGAAATCGTATAAAAAAAATGTGAGGGGCATTTAAAAATTTAAAGTTGGTAATTTACAATCAAGTCTAATTCCTAAACCCTTTTTAAAACTCTTTGCTGGGTTATTGGAATTCTAAGCATGATATTAAAATATTCCATTATTTATCTTAAGTTATCACAAAACTTTTTTAATCCTTATAAACCTAAATAATATTTTAACAAAAAATTTAATTCAAATTTATATGACTTTTATTGTTTGGTGGGTTTTTTTTTTTCAATTTCCTCTTTATGGTACTGTCTACACCTGAAATCCCTTAAGAGGTGTTTAATTTCTAAAACAGTCAGGTAGTGTTAGACTAAAAACAAATATACTTAAACAAAAAATAAAAAAGGAATATATTGTAATTAAAACATACGTAGAAAACTGAAAACAGGATATGAAAAAATGAACATATATAATAACAGTATCAGACATGTTGTTAATACGTTAATTAACAACGACATACATATGTACAAATATCTACAAAAACATATTCATATGTACAAATGTAGGTAAGAATAGATCCTTTTTATCCTTGTTAGTGACTAAAAAACACAACAAAATAGCATTAGATTGGTATAATAAACCCATTTATACACATACATATAAATAATATAAAAACAACACCAAGTCATATGAGTATTTTATAAATTTTGTGTTTGTATGTGTAAGTATTTTGTGGTATGAGAATGTCTACGTTAGAGAAAACATGACCGCAGTGTAGAAAATTTGAGTTCTTTAAAAAATTTATACATTCCCATATTTAGTAATTTATACAATCATATATACATGTGTATGAATGTTATTAATTTTGTCTAAATGAATTAGGAAAGAAAAACTAATAGGATTAACAAGAATGTACGAGGATGTCATGAAAAGTTTCATAAAGCCATTATTTGAACATTATAAATTTTATTTATTTTTTAATTTATAACGAGCTTTCAACCTCCGTATATTTACAAAAATAAAAAAAATAAAACATATTAGCTAGGTTGATACTAGCATTTATCTTACGAACCGTTTGTGATGCCGATGATTACAGCTAGCTTTTAGTGAATACCTCAGGAGCTCCCAACCCTCTATTCACCACCGAGCCCGAAGACAAAAAAAAAAATATAAAAAATAAACTTAAACTTACCACAATAACTATTATTAACTATTATCAACTTACTTTAATATTATTATTAATTTAAAACGAGCTTTCAACCTCCGTATATTAACAAAAATAAAGCAAATCAAACATATTAGCCAGGTTGATACTTGTATTTCGATCTGGCTAAAAATCTCATCCGAAATTAGATTTTGTTGAATTCATTTTAGTTGACTATAATTGAATCGTGAATTTTGAAAAAGTTTTAGCTTCATTTTTTAAAATTAAATATGTAACTGTAATGACTATTTGCTCCATCAAATATAAGTTTAATCAAAAAGTCTATATTTAGTGTTTTATGTTATCCCATTCTCAAATAAACACATATAACTTATTTCAGCCCAACGGGTAATGAAGATTCAAGAGCCCTAAAATGATCTATCCCGCGGAAGGACATATCACTTAATGATCCAAACAGGGTCTCCAGATGATTTCTTTTCGATCTTACTAAGATTCGCATAAGGGAAACTGGAGCCAAAAATAAAGGACACGTGTTTAGAGGACCAATCTCAAGGGGTCTAAATTATTACTTTTTTGAACGGAAGCATGTCTGAAATTAACGAAATTCAGATATATTTGTACTTAGCAGTAAAGTACTCACAAAACCACTATTTTGATGCCCACATTGAATATGCACCCAGCAAAAAATACTGCATACCTAGAAGCAGTTGCGGAAGGCATTATCTAATTGCCGAGCGCTACCGAGGCAAATCCAGAAGGCATGATTTTTGTTCGCGATGTCCCACTTGATATGTCTCTTTTAAACAGGTGAACAGCGCTTCTTTCATGTGCTCTAATAAGCAATAAATTCATGCCTTCGTAAGCAATAACAAGCGCATTGATTGTGTGTTGACAACATAAACGCTTCATGGTATGCATTTTTTACTGCTTCCTTGTAAGCATTATTCACCGCTTCAAAGATGGCATTTAGGGGAAGCACAACAGAATGCCTTCTTTAATTGCTTTATTGAATGCAAGGCGGTTAAGCGCTATTTTGGAAGCATACAAATTTAGTAACTGCTTACCAAATGTAGGTAATTTTTCGCTGGGTAGTAACTTAGCGTTGCCATTTATTTTAAATATTGATCATATAGCAGTGCTGCTAAGTGAGGGGTTCCCCCTTGATTTGGTGGTTTTTTTAATAGTAGTGGGTTTTTACTGGGTAACAATTTCTTAGGCGCGAGTTTTGGGGGTATACATTATATTATAAAAAATTAAATTTTCGGTTCGATTATGTTTTTGTAAAATTTTTAACATACTTTAAACTTTTGTTAGATTGCTGCTAAAATTTAAGTCTTTCCGCAGTTAAAATAAAATGTCATTTGTGATAAAATTTAGTTAGAAATTGATTATATATATTGCAAATATCTTCTTTGTAATTCCGAAACCAGTTTCTCGATATCTTGTATTACATCTGAGATATTCAGAAACGACTTCGCATTTGTCTGCAATTTTAACGTTTAATAAATAGTGCTCTGATGCATAGACTACTGTTTGGCATATGCAGTAAATTTTGTAATCAAAAATAAATAAAAGATATACTTCATTATTGTTTTGCTGCAATTGACATACTGCATAGAAAATTTTAAAAAAATATTTCATTATTGTTGGGCTGCACTATCAAAACGTAAAATCAAAACAAAAAAGAAAACTCCTGTAAAATGTCAAAATAAAATGTCAAGTCATATTGAAAAAAGTTGATGTGGATCACAAAACAAGAATATAATTTTTCGTAAAAACTTATTAGACTAGAGTGGCACTATGCATCGCGACCAGAAGTTGGTGTTTGTGCTGCCAACGAATATACCCTAAAGGTTCAGGCTCCCTACGAAACCAACTATCCTACAAGGTAAACAATTCCAAACGTCCGATGGCGTCACTATTCGACCACCAAAATAACGCACCCTCCTGTCGGAGAGCTTTGGACATTTGCAGAGAACATGCTCTGAGGTATCGGGTTCCAATTCACAAAACCTGCACGTATCCGTACAGGATCGTCCCACCTTGTACAATTGATACCTAAGGCCACAGTGTCCCGTGAGGTAACCCGTCACGGTCCTTAGTTCGCCCCTCGTCATAGACAAGAGGACAATTTAAAAATATATATTTTTTAATTTGGATCTCAACTAAAGCTATTAAAACAAGATAAAATTATACTATGAATAAAAATAACGAAATGAACGATTGAACTAAAAGGGCGACTAATGTTGAACTAGGTCATATCGTGCAATTGGGTGAGTAGTTCAATAGAGCTAGTTCCTTCGCTAAATACACAAGTCTAGTCATTTGTCAAAAGGTATCAAGTCAATATTGAGGTGACCTTCCTTTCATATTAAATATCCGTCCGATGACTGGTCAAGCATGTAACTTGGCACAGAGGAGAAAATTTGACTTTGTTTTTAACAATTTTGCCTACTGCTCAAGTATAAACGGAATTAAAAAAAAATTAAAATTAACTGACTAAATTCCGAATTGGTTCCGAATTCTATTCTATTCTGAATAAATCTAAGAAGTCAGCGAATTTTCCAATTTTGGGACTTTGGATCGACAATTTTCTTCTTGAGTAATTTTAATTATAAAAATTTAATATTATAAAAGAATCAATAAAGGCCATTAAATTAACTGAATATAACTTTTATCTATTTTGTACATTTTTATTAACAAATTTAACAACCACCACCACTTTAAGCAAATTATAAGAAATAGACAGAAGCAATTCAAGAAAATATATCTTTTAACCTACTATTTTTAATGGTTTTATTTTGTCGTTTTCTATGTCGCATTCTTTGTAATTCTAAGTTAAATTCACTTGCACTTGAGCACTTGACATTTAATGACATTTATTAAAAAGTAAAATTTCATTAAGAAAATGCTTTTTACGACTGTAGCAGTTAAATGATATTCCAAAAGATTGTCACTCAACCACCAGACCAAAAACGTCACACCAAAACTTAAGCAAATGCGTATAATCTCAATGATTTTGTTAAATACGAAGGAGGAGGCAGAGGAGGTTATTGGATGGGGTATGGAAGTTTCAAGTTAAAACAAAAATAAATATCTTTAGTGGCTGCACAATGTTTCAGCCATAGAAATTTATCTGAAATGTTCAAAAAACATTAGGAAAGTGCATGTTAAAACCAATATTTTTATTTTATGAGGTGATAAATCTTGTTGCGTATCTTATTTTTTCTTCATCAGCAAACATTACGATGATGAAATGCTGTTTTTATATCATTTGGTTTTCTAATTTTGATATCATAAATAAATTTATGGCATTTTATGATGATTTTGTAAAAATTTTCATTCATTAAGACTTGTTTAATGTAATAAAAAATTTTTGTAATATTATCGAATTTAAATGTTGGCATATTAAACATAAAAATTCTATAGATGTTATAAAAATAAATTAATATTCAATTTTTATTACGAAATGGAAAGAATAGTATTTGGTTACACCTACACTGAACCAAAAGTCGTCAGTAAAATCAACATAAAATTTTTGTTAACTTTTGACAAATTTTATTGTTAAAACAGCAATAATTTTATCTGATTTTAAAAAAAAAAAAAAAAAAACAGAAAAAACAATTTGTTCAAATTGATGTAAGTTTTTGTAAAACAGCTGTAGAAAATAATTTGGCGTGCTTTTAGTCTTGTGGCGTCATTACTCGTGTTAGCGTTGGAAAAGTTAATTAAATTATGTTTAATGGGTTTTTTCAAAGTAATTGTGAATTATTAATGAAACTAAGTGAATTATAGTGGATAGTTAAGTGTGTACATTATGGTGGGCTGATTTATAAGGACAAAAATTTGTCGATATTGTGCTGTCGATTTTTCGATAGCTTTTGGCATGATTAAAAAAAGTTCCATAATAAAAAAATCATTTTCGAGGCGCCTAAATTTCAATTATTTTTTTTTTTCTCAACCTTTATTTTTAAGGGTTTTTACAGCTCTTTTTGCTATGTACACTCATAATAATCCATGCTTAAAAATACAAATATATTTATGGTAAATTTTTTCGTAGAATATACAAACATTTTGTTTATATTACAAAACTTTTGTATAAAACAAATTATATAAATTTACAAATTTCGTAAAAAATACAAACATGATTTCATAATATTTTTTAGTACATTGTACAAAAATTTGTAATGGTAAAAATATTACATATGGATGTTGATGTGGTTAGAGGTCGGATTTGCAATCAGAAGGTTGCGAGTTCAACTCCTGGCCAGGACAAAAAATTTTTTTTTTTTTTTTTTTTTTTTTTTAGTTTTTATATTTTTTTTGTTTATTAATGTTTTTTAAATTTCTATGTTTTATTTTTTTATTTCATTATTACTATTTTTGTGTTTTGATATAAATGGATATTTTGTATTTTGTTTAATAAAGAGGATCCTAAAACAACTTAAAGAGGACCCGAAAACACTACTTCCACTTTATTTGCCGGGTTTAGTATGAAATTCAATAAAACAAATATTTAAAAAGATAAAATATTTAATAATAAAATGCAATTAGTTTGAAATTGTTATTTAAGTTTTTTTTTTATTATTATTATATTATTTTTTTATTTTGTTTTTTAATATATTATTTGATATATTTATAAAAAAATTATATTATTTTATTTAGTTCAATAAACATAATAAAAATATTTAATTGCCATTTTACCTTTTTTATTAAATATTTGTAGCATATTTTTCTAGTTTTCATAAAAATTTCATAATATTTTCGACTTAAGTTCCTTTTTAGTTTGTTGTATTGCATCAGCTACATTGGTGCAAATGGTAGAGGGGTCTACTTCAACACAGCAGAACGTCACTGAAATCGTCAGTTCGATTCTGGTGTGGCACCATTACATTTTTTTTTTTTTTATTTTAAAATAAACCCGTAAGGTATGCACCACAGTTTTATTTAAAAAAGTTTTAAAACTTTACGAAATATGATTTGTATATTCTACAAATTTTTTCGTAATGTCAAAATAACCAAAACTTTCGTAAAATGAACAACGGTTTTCGTGTATTTTACCTATAGATTATTATAAGGGAGACACTAAATCAGCGTTTTTTGCCCCTAGAGGATGCGGAAAGAGTTGGAATTTAAAAATAATAACGCCATTTGTTTTATTGATGCAAAAACATTTATAAAACTAATGATATCCCAAAAAAAAAAAAAAAATTGTACTTCTCTGACGAGCTCTAATGAAGACATCAATTTTAATATCGCCATGTCGTAATATTTTTAATTTTTTTTTTAGTTTTTAAAAACAAATAAAATCCTAAATTGCTTTTTAATTTTCACCAAAAATACTTTTTTAATATTTTTGAATTTCGAATAGGTCTGCCAAATTTCAAATCAAACAAAAGTCGTTATTTCAAAAATCGTTCGGTTTAATATGGAATGACTCCTATATAAAATTTTGTTTTTGTGTAAATGTGACAGTGACAAGGGCTTCTATGATTTATTTATTAGTTTTTTGTTTTACCTTGATAAAGTTTTTTGTTTTCTTGCAAAAAACAGTTTCACTTTTCATTAAATATTTAAAAAGTTTCAAAGTTCAAAATCATTTTCAAAATGTTAAAGGTAATATTGTTAAAACAAAATGTGTTTACCTTTCCTTCTATTTTTCATATAGTTTTTTGTTTTGCTAACTGCGGTTCATGACGTGTCAAGTCTATGTTAAATTTTGTTTTGTTTTTGTCGTGTGAAATATAAGACAGCTGTCAGTTTTTTGTTTTGTCTGTTATGGTTTTTAATATTAATAAAAGCTTTTGCGGTTTTTAGATTAAAATTAAAGCAAAAGTTATTAAAAGCACAATTTTAGTATTAAAATTTATATTTATAAACACTGATTTCAAGCGAAATAGAATTTTTCTGTTAGGGACAAATGGCCCTTAGAGTGAATATTACACTCATAACAATATGTTAATAAAAAAATCCTCTGAAACAGGTTCCGATTCGATGGAACTAATTTTGTTTGTTGTTATTGTTTAAATCGGTTATTAAGCTAAAGTTGTTAGTTATCTCATTTTACTACAACAACACGTTTCATCAGTATTTGAACTAATTTTTCAAGCTAATATTTAGTAATTCGTAATTTACAAAAATTTACGAAATTGTCGGTTAATTTAAACCGCAATTGTTTTCAATCCATTTATAACTACACTTTGTTTCTGAACTATCCCACTTCAGAAAATAGTTTGCCGGATTTATTTGAAATAGTTTGCCGGATTTACTTATAGTAAGTTTTGTCTTATAAAATATAAGAATTTCATGAAACAACTTTTTTTAGAGTTTCAAATAAATAAAACTTCTAAAAAGTGACCAGTTTTGAGGAAAAGTATTTTAATAATTGAATTTACTGTAATTATTTGGAACATTAAACAATTTTGAAAAAATTAACTATCGTTACATTTTCTATGGGATGTCGACTGGAGACATCTGTTGCTTAAAAAATTTTAGAACTTTGTCTGAAGTTTTCTAATAAAAACAAAAATCATTTTAACTCAAAATATGTCCCTTTTACTATTTTTTTAAAGTATTTTTAATTTAATGATCATCATACTTTTTTAAATCTATATGAAAATTTTCAGATTGGAGCATTTCTTTGTTTTCGAAATATTTTGAATTTGTGCCGCACAGCGTTGTCAATGCAATAACAATTGGAAAAGAATAGAAGCAGTTGTCTTACATATGTGAAATTTTTTACACGAGTATATATTTTTTTAGCATGTCAAAAGTAAAAATTTTGTCAAAATCGCAGCAAGGATACACCTACCTGTCATATATCCTTAAAGCTAAAAATGCACAAAAAGCTGCAGATGTTTTTTTTTTTTTTTTTTTTAATTTAAAAAAGAGAAGCAACACTCAGGAAATTATTCCTATTAATTAATGTGTTGCTTTCTTTGGAAAGGGGATAGTGGAGAGATGAAAGGTGGTGAAAGATGAAGGGCTTCAAACATGGCAACACTGTAATTGCGCGAGATGATAAGTCTTAGAACAGTTGTTGCTCGCCACCTGATGTAGAGTTGGCGAATTTATTGATGATTTTTGTTTCATAGCCCTGATTCATTATTTTACTTCGGTGGGTTTAAGTGCTATGGGAACACCGAAGGTCTGCGCAGCGATACATATAAGTGATAGAAAACTGATACATATTATTTTTCTAAATTGATGTTGTCGTCACCGGGAATCGAACCCGGGACCATCTGTGTAACAGTCCAACGCGCTAACCATTACACCACAACTCCCACAAGTTGTAGTATATTGAAAATTTCAAGATCCAAAATATTCTTGAACCAAAAAGTTACATGAAATCTAAAAAAAAAAATTTTAATGTTACGTAAATGTGAAAACCAAATAAAAATTCCAAAGGATTATATATTTTAATATTTTTAACGAAAATATTTAAAAAGTCATGAACATAGTATTTAGAAGTTAAAATTTTTGAACTAAACTTAAGTAAGTTGCGTATTTGGTTTTAGTTTTTCATACAATTTTAAATTTCTTAAAATTTAGTTTAATAAACTCTTAAAATTTAAGATTTTTGCTTCAAAGACATACATTTTCAATATTAAATAATATATTTCATGAAATTTTGTGGCAACTTACATTAAGGCTAAAACATAATTGACTTAAGTGTCTTAAGTCAGGTGTTGGTATGAAACGAAAATGTGGAAATATAATTATTTAAATGCTAACAAGCTTTAGTTCTCGTTTCATAACAATACCTGACTTAAGTCACTAAAGTCAACTATGTTTCAACCTTTAGTTCAGTGAAACGTTTTAGGGCACAACTTCATTGCTTCTATACAAAAATACATTATAAAAACTCAAAATTTTTTTAGAAAAATTATGCTTTAGTTAATTTATTTGCTGAAAATCATAAACATATTTTTGTGATTCTTTTTAAAATAATGTACAATACGTTAGAAAATATGAAAATGTTCATACTACCACATTGAGGATATGAATTAATGTAATATCTAAAAAAATACAAATAACTATAACATAAATAACACAAATAACATAAACAAAATTATTTTTCAATTACTTACGGCAATGGTTTTCTAAATTATGACATCTTTTAAAGGAAGGCAAATACCGTAGACAATTCTAGAAACGAGACGAAAAAATATGAAAATATTTTTGCAATAAGAAAAAGGAAACATAAAAAACTACCTAAGATGTGTGTCCTTGTATATCTCTTTATGCTGTCCACCTGAATATATATTTGTTTGCAATTTCACCACACTATATTATTAATCTCTATCAAAATTATTAAATTAAATTTAAAATATTTTATCTTGTCTTTTATTTAATTAATAGACAATTACTTTCACAAGCCGGTGACAACACAAAATTTAAGTTGTTTTAATCCACAAGTTTGTTTTATGTATGAAAAACAGATACAAAAATCTCCAATGGTGGATTTTTGTATATGTCTTACACGAGTTTTAGTTTTTAGCATAATTTTCATCGTCTCTCTACATTTTGACATGCCGCTACATCTACTTCGTTCTGCTTATATCTTTCAATTTGGTTGTCGTCCACACTATTAATGTGCTTATCAGCACAATTTTTTTAGAAAAATAAATTAGTTAAACATTAGTAAAATATTAGCAAAACCTTAGTTCAAAACAGGTAAGTGCTGAATAAACAAAAATTATAGCAAATAATTTGCTGAAAAATAGTATACCTGATTTACAAGACGTTTTACTAACTACTATCATATTTTTTGAGTGTAGTACACATATCATGTAAACAAACACAGCTATTATATTTCGTGTTTAAAAAATGTATTTTCAATTAGAATTTAACGTTTTTTTACAAATTTAAGTAATGTTAAACGATTATTAACCCTTTCTTTGAACTTTTTTTCTACTTACAGAGCGGCACAAAAACTTGCACAAAGTACAGCAACAAAGTCATCAACACGCACAAACGATATGGCAAATTCTTCGACACGCAATGGGGGTTTTTGTGGCGCCCTACAGAGGGCGCCACCGCCTATGCCACCTGGCTTAGCGCGCCGTTTAGCCAACAAAGAGAATTATGGCATTGGAAAGGTAAGTCACAACAAATATTACTGCATTTATGATATGGCAGGATTTATAGTTAATAGCATTTGCATGCTAACTTAAAATCTTACGATTAAAAAACATAGAAACTTTTTTGAAAACTATAGACCATTAAAAACAACTTAAACTGTCAACGTAGCATATAAGGTTAATGACTACAACATAACAGGGACCCTTTTTAATCATAAAATTTTTAAAAAAAATTTTACCATTTAAATATGAAAAACATGTCATTAGAAAGAAATTACAAAACCATTGTATAAATCTTGAGATACGCTGCAAATTTTATATTTTAGGTTAAAGTAATGTTAAGAGTGGCAGATACTAATGCAGACTTCGAACAATCACATTTTATGACAGTGGATAAAAAGAAGAGACAAGTGACTTTAACAGATCCAGTATCAGCTTCAAATGTGGCCGCCTCTACATCACAAGAGCGGGGACCTATGGTGGCAGCTCCTAAAATGTTTGCCTTTGATAGTTTATTTACAGCAGAGGATCAACAGGTGGGTTAAGTTTTTTTTAATAAACATTTTTCAATTGTATTTCAAAAATTAACAATTGAAGGGCTTATTATAAAAACTTGATAAGCCACATTTATTGTTTTAAGGATTTTTGGTGTTTTCTAGACATCCGTTGATTAATATTTGATAGAAGTATTGGTTGAACACCTATTACAAGTACCTGTAGTATAAAGTATCCTGTTAAATTCATAATTTTTGCATTTTTTTAACCTTTAAAAGGCGAAAACAAACTGAAAATAAAATGTGGCTTATCAAGTTTTTGCAATAAGCCCTTCAATTATATTTCAAATTTATCACTTGTATTTCTGAAATTCCCAATTGTATTTAAGAAATTGTCAATTGTCAGAAATTTCCAATTTCAGAAATTATCAATTGTATTTCAGAAATTATTAAATGTATTTCAGAAATTATCATTTGTTTTAGAGAAATTGCTAATTGTATTTCAGGAATTGTTTATTGTAATCAGAAAATTTGAATTGTATTTCAGTTTTTCAGAAATTTCCTATCTCAGGAATTATCAATTGCGTTTCAGAAAAACTCCAATAAAAAATAATTAAATAATAATTACAATGCAATTGATAATTTTTGATATATAAGTGCTAATTTCTGAAATACAATTCTTAATCACAATTAACAATTTTTTAAATACAATTTTTAATTTCTAAAGAGCAATTGATAATTTCAGTAATACACTTGATAATTTCGGAAATAAAATTGTTCTGTAATTCAATTTAAAAAACAGAAATTCAATTGATAACTTCTAAAATACAATTGACAAATATGAAATACAATTGATAATTTCTGGAACACAATTGATAACTTCCGAAATACAATTGGAAATGGTGTATTAGTTAAATTCATTAAGTGTACAGTTTTTGTTGATAATTTAATTCAACTTATTTCTTTACTCCTTTCACTTCCTTTCATTTTAGTCTGATGTGTGTTCATCTGCCTTGTCTGAAGTAATCCCTGCTGTTTTAGAAGGTTCCGATGGCTGTCTGCTGACTATTGGTTATCCTAGTTCCGGTAAGTTGTCTTCTTTTACTTTCAGTGCTACCATTTGTATTCATTTCCTGGTGTTAAGGAAATTGCAATAAATATTTTTTGTTAGTTCATGCTATTCGTTAGCACAACTAATCATGCTTATCTTGCATTTTGTAAAGAGAGCGAAATAAATTGACACCAACTAACTGAGAATTTTAAAATTGTAAAATATGATCGCCAAAAGACTTCTTAATGATGGAGAGAACACATTAGCAAAGCTTACCTCATATTACAAAAAAAAAAAAACATTTCAGTTAATGGAACCAATTTATGACCATTCTTATGTGTGTTTAAATTTCTTCTTATTTATTTTGTTTCTTTTTCTTTATTCATTACAGGTCAGTCAAAGACTATGCTGGGTGGTGTTAATCCTCCAACAGAGTTGGGCGCCATTCCTTGTGCTATTTCTTGGTTGTATAAGGGTATTAATGAGCGTCGCCAAAAGAGTGGTGCACGCTTTTCGGTGCGTGTTAGTGCTTTGGGTGTTAGTGCCACAAAGCCAGATTCAACGTCAAAAGATTTACTGGCAGCTCATGCAACGGGTAAGTTCTGACATCCTTTTATACATACATATGATTTGTCATACGTGTAAGCATGTAAGTAATTGGGTTGGTTATTTGGAAAGTTTTAAAGTTGTACAGAAAATGTGAAAAATAAGTAATACTTTAGATTGTATCCATTAAAGGAAAGAACGATTACATTGGCAATCGCAATATGACGAATGTCTGCCCACGCAGGCTGCGGACATGATGAAAAGGAAATTAAGCGTTGCAATGTTTAATATGTGTATGCCCTCAAAGAAGCGGTGACTTAGATATGTGGGACGGAGATTCTTTAATAATTTGGATAGTGTGCGGGATGTATATTTGTTTAGTATGGCGGACTATTTGAGAATAGTTTTTGGTTGTAGTTTTCCATGAGAATGTGAGGGAAAATAAGGGGAATCACAATAGGAAACATGTCCGACGAGCAGGCGCGGATCCATAGAGAGGGAAAATGGGACATTTCCTCCCCCAAAATAAAAATTTTCAGTACAAAAAATAAAAAGAATAGAACATTTATAAAAAATACTCCAACTTCCCTCCTCAAAATCTTTGTCTGGATCAGCGCAAGCCGTCGAGTGTACCCTCCTTCTGACCAGTTTTCGTTAAACCTAACCGTCCTAACTTAATGATGTAAGATTTATGGATTAAAATTTAATTTTCTTAGTTTCATTCATTATTTGAATCATTACAGTTTGAAAACGTGTATCCCGTTAAAAACAGAATTTTGTACCATTGACACAATCAAATTTTTTGGAAACAAATTTAAGAAATTATAAAAAAATTTTGAGAGAAAAATATTTCGCGAAAAAAAAATTGTATTGAAAATATATTTCTTGATATTTTTTAATCGACACAATTTTTTCTATTTTTAATATGGTAAATTGTTATTACTTATCCTCAGAGTATTATGCAGTTTATTGTTTGTGGTTTAATAAAAACAGTTTTCTGTTGAGTTAAAAACAAAGGAAAATGCATTTATATTTTAAATAAATACCATTTTGTTAAACTTTTGTTGTTCAATTGTTCAAAATAATTGTTCAAAATACCAGTACGACACCAAAAAAGTAAAATAGAGCAACTTACCAATATAAAATACATTGTTCAATTGACACATAAATTAACCACTGACGAATCCCAGGAAGGGACGAAACTGCGGCCCTGTCCGTAAAATTGTTCAATAAAAATGTTTTCTTCTTCTTCTTCCTGCAAAGAGACTAACTAAAATAATGTACTACCTTTAACCGATTTTTAAGTTTCATATTTTATTTTCATTTGTGAAAAAATTCTTACTAATTTAATCACAAAACGGATTATTATAATTTATTTGTTTCCGTTACAGATATTATAAATTTAAATTTTTATTTGTTGCCTGCTTAAAAAAAGATAATCAAAAAATTTCAACCTGAAATATAATTATGTTTGCAATATATAATTATGTTTTAATCATATCTCAAACTAAATTGTTACTCTTAGAGCCAGTTTTTGGGAGGACGATCAAACTTAGTTTTACAGCTGTTTAGTTAAACTTAAATAAGATATAAAATGCTTTTAAACCTCCATGCTGTTTTTCAGTGATGGTTTAAAAAATCTCAAATTAAATAAGATTACCATATTTTACACCAAAAAGAGTAATGCCATTTTCAAAAGAAATATGGTAGCACTTGCGAATGTCAAAAATGAAAAACAAACAAAACAACGCGCATAGAAAAAAAATGTTTGTTTATTTTGTGCCCAACTATTAAATATTTCTTTTGTTTAATATTGGTTGTAATTAAATATAAAATGGACTCTAAAATAAATGTAAAAATATAAGCCGATGGTTTGGACGAGCGGAAGCGCTGATAAAACTCCAAATCATTATATAAATAAAAACACATTTTCAAAAATTTCGTATATATTGTTTTTTTTTTTTGGACTTTTAGTTAACAGCTGCTTTATTTATGTATAATTTTCATTCACAGCTGTTATGATTTGACAACTCAAAACTTAGTTTAAACGGCCAACGCTGGCCGGTTAAACTACAATTAAAATATAATAAACTTGATCTCAAAAACAGCATTTTAAGTTTAAACTTCGTTAAAACTATAAACAAGGTTGAACTACATCCCAAAAACTAGCTCTTAATGTCACATATAATTATATCTTGAGTTGCATTAGTCATATGGCAAAATATAAGTATAAGCATTTCTTATATATTGCACACAAAAATATTTTTTTAAAGACAGCATATGTTATTATATCAGCTTATATGTTACCATATATGATTACATATGAGAATGTATTATTATATATGACAAAAGATCTATTATATCTTATTATGTGTAGCATATATGATTAATATCTTATTTGATAAAGGTTAATATTTTACAAATATATCGTTATATATGTTACCACATAAGAAATATATCATAATATATGGATATGCATGACACCATATATAACCACATAATATATTTTAAGATGAAAAAACAGAAGACCATATATAATTTGTTTT
This sequence comes from Delia radicum, assembly GCA_021234595.1. Taxonomy (NCBI): domain Eukaryota; kingdom Metazoa; phylum Arthropoda; class Insecta; order Diptera; family Anthomyiidae; genus Delia; species Delia radicum. The sequence goes on along the minus strand of CM037854.1, from coordinate 17,025,155 downwards.
ACTATGGTATATAATATATGGGGCCCAGAGTTTTTTTGGTATACAAGTAAAAACTGATATATATCCTCATGCACAGTGGGATGGATGATATAGAAAGGTAGTAGGTGAAAGTAGGGTTTAATCTTATCAGATTTTTCGATAATTCGAATACCGTGAACGAAATATTTATAAATAGCCTTAAATTTGTAATTTCAATCACATTTTTTAGATTTTGTTCAGAAAATCTCACGTTGTCTCTTACAAGTGCTTTTTAATTGTTCTGTCCTGTTTGAAGACGGACAAATTTAATTTTTTGATGACTATTTTTGCCGAAGCAAAATTTTTTTTTTGTACATTTTCGGCCTTAATTTTTCTTTTTTAGTCTTTTCTGGTCTTTAACTACAAAATAGTTATGGTACACATAATTGCTAATTTGATAAGATCACATGTGAATAAGCTCGAAATTAATCTAGAGAAGTAATTACCGATACCAGAAGAAAGCTTCGATACCAGTGCGCCGAGCCTCACACTATCGAACGCCTTGGAAATATTTACACTCATAATAACCAATGCATAAAAATAAGAAATTAATGTCAAAACAACGAAATTATTCGTAAAATTAATAAATTTTCGTTTATTACACAAACGTTTTTGTTATTTTGACATTTTTTTATATGCCCCCTTCCAGAATGGTTATTTAGCGCACTTGTTTTGGGGATTGCTGAATATTGGCATCCACATAGCATATGTGACTAATCTCTAAAAATTTTACCCATTAGAAGAGTACTGCTTCAGAAGGTTGAGATAAGTAAGAAAAATTTACTCGAAACTCTTTCGAGTGCAGGTATTTTTTGATCGCTTCCCGGCAAGAACAAATATTGTGCACACACCTCAGCAAAGAGGTTATTTTTACCAACCAATTCAGTGAATATTTAGACTTTCATTATCAGAGTTGTGATAGCAAGACTAGCCTTATCTTCTAATATTTGAACTTTAGTACGAAAACGTTGCTCTTAAAACGCTTTTAAATAGAAGGAGGTACTTTAAAACACTCACACACTTAGAATACTAAGTAGGTAAACACCACTGCAAATGTAGCTAAAATCAAATGAAATTTCACTTGAAGAAAGGACGACTTATATTTCATTAAATTCAACTAACATTGTCATTTGTTTTTTACTGTTAAAATAATGAACCACATTGTAGTAAAAATTAACTACATATGCAGTAAAAAATAAACAAACATTTATATGTTATGTGTTTTACAATAAATTTAAAAAAAAAAAAAAACACTATATAAAATGATTGCAAAATCATAATAATTTGATGTGGTTTGTTTTTTTTAATGTACTAAAATTGTAATCAAAAGTGAAACTTCTTTTACAAATGACTGTTTTTCACTTAAAAGTAAAGATACTGCATTACAACTCAAACAACTATAAATATTTACAGCAGAAGTTCCTGAGTGTATCTCGCCCATTTGTAAAGCAGAACTGCCTCTTAAAATGTCTGACTCTTTTCGACAATGGCACGAAAACGCAATAGACAATCTACTAATAGCTTTGTGCAAATTAATATTTTTTACTTCACTTTACCAGGCGCGAAATGGTGTAGGAGGGGGGTATGATAGATTTTCAATATTTTTTAACATATTTACCAAATATTTTTAATAGATGGCAATGCTGTATTCAAACAATATAAAGGGTGTCCCAAGAATAGCGCAATTTTTAAATTTTAAATAAAACACAGATATTTAAAAAAAATCGTGAAACTTTATTATATCGTAAAGTAGACAGAATGAGGTTATGTATGGAACAATATATCGTGCAGATGGCCACCGCGGCTTTGCTGGCATGCACGCGATCTTTTAATGAAATTTTCAATGACCGTTTTGCATGAATGCTGCGGTATTTCATTAATGCAGCGTCCAGTTTCCTCTTTTAAGGCTTGAGTCGTCGTCGGCTTATTCGCGTAAACCATCGACTTCAAAAAACCCCAAAGAAAAAAATCTAGTGGTGTTAAATCGCACGATCTAGGCGGCCAATTCTGATCTCCAAAACGAGAAATAACACGACCGGGAAATGACTGATGCAGCAATTGAATTGTTTCTCTGGCTGTATGACATGTGGCGCCGTCTTGTTGGAACCACATGCCCTCCACATTCATTTATTCAATTCTAGGCAAGAAAAAACTGGTTATCATTTCACGATACCGAACACCATTGACTGTTTGCGCTTGACCTGCCTCATTTTCATAAAAAAAGGTCCAATGATTCCTCCAGCCCAAAAACCACACCACACAGTGACACGTTGAGGATGCATTTGCTTCTCGTGAATCACTCGAGGATTTTCCTCACCCCAAATGCGACAATTCTGCCTATTGACGAAGCAATCAAGATGAAAATGGGCCTCGTCACTGAAGATGATTTTATCGGCAAAATCAGCATTTTCATTTTGTCTCTCCAATACCCAATTAACGAACTCCCTTCGCTGTCCATGGTCAGCTGGCTCCATTTTTACTAACCGCGTACCTTCTACTAGCAAACAATAACAATTGTTCAAATGTCAAACAATGACACTTCGAATGTTGCCAGATTTAAAAATTGCGTTCTTCTTGGTATCAAATATTTTCTATTATCGAGTACTGAAAAGTTGTTTTCAAAAAGTTTTGATTTTTGATATTTTAGATATGCTTCCTTACAAAAAAATAATTTTTTTACCTCAAAAATTTAGAGGATAAAATGGAATCCTCTAAATTTTTGAATATACGGATAAGTTTTACCTATTTTGGCCTCTATAAAGTTTTCAAATTTTATTTAAATTAAAGTTCTAACTTGCTGGAGTTGGATAATAATTTATATATTAAAGACTTGGTTTTTGAATTTTCAATTCACTATTTCCAACACCATTTCAACTTAATTCCCTTTCTAAACAGCCATTAAAATTCCTACTTAAAGGTTTTTTAGTTATAAGTTATATTGTCATTACAACCATTTATAGAGATCAAACTGTTACGAAGTTTCCTCAACTACTCAGTAAACATTTTAAAAATTCTAAAAAATTACAATGCTCTTAAGGATAATCTAGAATGTGAACTACAGTACAGAAACCTTTGATGCATAATCTAGTAGAAACAACTCCCACAAGGAAAAAGTGTATATAACAAATAGTTATTTGCTTACTTTTAACTTGTCTTCCCTCAGCAGGATATACAACATTTATTACTTTTGACTACCGAGCACAACCCCAGTTCAAGCATATATTTATACTTACACTACCACATCTCATTCTCAATTTGCATTATATATAACGTTTAATTTCACATTGTTAAAATACTATTTTCTTTTATTTTGTGTTCCACTTTTCATGTTTCCTTAACGCAACAGACTCTGATGACTCTCCAGGGGTTTATTTGCGTGATGATTTTCTGGGTGGCCCTACAGAGCTGCGTGCCCCCACTGCTGAACGTGCTGCCTTGTTCCTAGATGCTGCTTTAGCAGGAAGACCACAAGGTGGTCTTGAGCCAGCCATGATATTTACCCTACATGTCTATCAATACAGTTTATCACGTAAAGGAGGTGGTAAGTAAAAACTAAAAGAAAAAAAAATATCCTTTGGAATTATTTTCTTTTTCTTTTCATATTATTAAATTTAAATTTCCCTCATAATAATGAGGGAAGAAATTTGTGTTGAAGATATTATAAAATTTCATGGAATTTCTCTTATTGCATGCTTTTGTTTTTCTGTTCATTCTACTTAGTGGCTGGTGGCCGTAGTCGTTTGCATCTTATCGATTTGGGTGGTTGTGCCAATCGTAACGGTGGTCTTCCTTTATCCGGCATTGGTAACATTTTGTTGGCCATATTAAGTGGTCAACGTCATCCACCTAATAAAGACCATCCATTGACGCCACTGCTGAAAGACTGTCTAGCACCGTTGACATGTCATGTCGCCATAATGGCTCATGTTATGCATACACAGGTAAGTTTTATTTAAAGCGTTTAAGAAAAGTTAAGTAGAGATGAGAAATGTACCAGCAAATATTTTTAAAAGACAAATTTTTAAAAACTTGACCAATTTTGTGCTCAAAACTTTGTCGCTTTTGACTCTACTCGATGCTTAGAAGGGCATGAGTTGACACTTAACCATCCGACTAGGATTATGATTTTGTTCTCCGTTTCATTCCATTTCGTTCCCTGTATTCCAACCCACCCTTGTTGACCTTACTATTAACTGTTATTGATTTCTTCAATACCACTCTACGCCTGTTTCATAGAATTTAGTTTTCCAAGTTAACTCTTACATTTCCACTTATTTTCCGGTTCAATTTGTAAAAATTTTATATTCCATCCGTTAAATTATTTTTTTTTTGATAACGAATTTTGAAAATTGAAATTTGCATTAGTTTTTCCAAGTATAACGTGATGTTACCAGTTAGTCTCTATCAATCTCAGACGATCTCAATCTGCCCCCTTTTTATTTGTTCATAAACTCGCACTAAGCAAATTAAAACATGTTGCAGAAATTTAAAAGATTAAATTAATTTTGATCATGTTTTTGAATAATAATTTAATAAAATTTTTACTTATTTCAAATATTTACTATAAAATAAGCAAGATAACATTAACATATTTAAAATTTTAATAGAAAATAGAAAATAACAAAATATAAGCAAAATAAAAGTGAGTGTTTTACACAACAATTTTATATGAACATGTTGCAATTATTTTTTAGGGTAAACATTACCTCTTCTGAGTTCAGTTTTCTATTTTAATATACTCTTTGATGTTAACCGATACATTCGTGGATCTAGTATGTGAAAACTTTTTCCATTTGGCTGTTATAAATGTCCAGGAATTCCGATTTTAAAACAATACGACAAGGATTTTAGTGAACACATTAATCAGCCTTTTGTCCGCTTAACTCCATGTGGAGCATTGGGTCTCTAATAGTCTTTAATATATGTAAGTATATTAAACATTTATGGTCTTTGTACATATCTTGATATGTACATATCTTGATATGAGATCTAGAAAAAAGATATTGCAGATACAATATGTTTAAACATAGTTCTTTAAGGACCATTGGCTAGAAAGAATCTTTAATTGGAAATATTATAGACATACTCCAAACTTACCAATTTACTTTGAAAAATATCTTGGATTTTGTTTCTGCACTTGTTGCGATTATGATGCTTGCAGAATATAGGGGCGAATATCGTTACTGTAACGAATGCTTCATTAAGAAGAATAAGTTCAAAATGAGCTAGCAAAACACCATGGCCTTACATTGAAAAAATGCGAGTCTTAAAGACTTTATTTGCTTAAGATAAGACCGTTATTGACCTGGTCAGCAAGAAAAGAAATAAGGTCTCCGTCACTCCCAATACTTTTCGGGAAGTGAACATTTACATTGTTAATAGTGCCAAGTACCAGGGAGTAATTCACTCGCTTTAAATGGGTCTTGTTTTTATATCAGCAGACTTTCATATATTTTAGCGGATATGCTGTTTGGGAATTAGCTTCAAAATCAGATCGTCAAGTACAAGGGCAATGGAGACAATACTCTCCATAAGCCGAAGAGATGTTCGAGTATGATACTATGCGGTCATTGCAGTTGGGCAGTGACCTCTTGGAGACCATAGTACCCAACATCAGAGTGTCATCAAAAATAGTCCTGGTAAAATGAGTAGTGGGTATCGAGTATTTGTTTTTTTTTTTGGTATTCAATAGCTACTCAAATTTCGCAGAAATGTAGTTTGAACAGAAAATCAATACGAAAAAAATAATTAGTATTAAAATACAACTCTGTTTGAAGAAAAAGTCAAAGGTGAAAAGTTTAAAGAAGAAAATAAAGAAAATATAAAAAAAACTTTGAAAAGTTTGTAAAAAATTTAAAAATATAATTTCAAAAAAGTGAAAACTAACATAAAATATATTTAAAAAGTTAAAGTGAATTATGTATCCAAACTAAAAGATCAAGTAGTTTCGACTGTTGAAATGCAACCGAATTTACCAGCAAATTAAATACGTTTTTGCGTGAAACCATGTTCGAAATTGTAGAAAAATATATTTATTTGTACACAGGGTTAAATGACTTAAGAAAACAAACATTTTGACACGGATATTACCTATATCGTATACCCAGAATTATTTGAATATTAAATAATATAGGTAAAAAAAAGTTCTTTGGGGAAGGTCTCCCCCTTGATTAAATTAAGTAGGTATTTATATGCTTTATTTTTAGCTTAATCCAACAACAATTCCTGGAAGTAAAGGTATGCCGCCGACTGCCAGACCACAAAACCGGTTTTCAAACTGAGGTGGTTGATATTACGGAGTACATTCGATATCTCAATGGGACTGATTATTCGTGTAATGTGATTATCTTCACGGATAGTTAGGCGTCGATAAGGGCGATGTCAGGCGAATCTTTAAAAGCGAAGACTGTTGAGAACAGTAATAGGAAAGTAAAGGAATACTCTTGCAGGGGGTGCCTTAGTTTGGTATGGAACCCGTACACTTTGGAGTTGAAGGGAACTACAAAGCTGACAAGCTGACTGAAAATTGCTCCAGATTTGTCTCTGCTAGCCTTCACATTTCAAGTTCTTTTCGGACGACGAAGGCGGATCATATACAGTGCACCATCAATATGCTGAGACAGATCTGGGTCATAGAGGATGTTGGTGCGTTCACGAAGGTTCTGTGAGTGCCAATGGACTACTCGACACTTAAGTTGCATCTTTCCAAAAGGGGAAGGGGTGACTGTTAGCTTTGCAGGGCTTGGGGCTAGAAAACTTAGACCTGCAACACTTATTGTGCTTTTGTACGGCGTTGGCAAATTTCAGAGTGGGGTACACCGTCTCTGAAGAGTTTGCGGGGTGCTGACTTGGGTAACTGTTGGGCTACTTGAAGGATACCAAATTCTTCAGATAGTATTACAAAGCATTCCTATTAGTACCTAGGATCTCGACAATGTATTTAACTGAATAAAGTATTAAAAAACAATAACTTTCTAAATTTGCTTGTTGGGTATCATAAATTTCACTATCACTATACAATGGCATAAAAATTATTTTGAGTGGTAAGAGTATTAGTGGAGAGTACAATATGTGCTAATGAATTCTTAATCATAATGTACTTGCAGTACGCAATGTTCAAAACTGAGTGTCATTGTCAATGGGTTTTATGAAATGCTCATACAAATAAGTCAGTAAAAATAGCAGAAAAAGTTACTAAAAACTAGTTAAAAATTACGTTGCAGGAAAAAATTATAATTAGCAGAATCTTTTTGTTAAATATTAGTAAAATGAAAACAAAAAAAAAATATAAAATCTACAAAATTTTAGTGAAATTTTTAGTTGTTTGCATGAAAACTAAGCGGCATCTATTCATAAAGAAATTTATTATAAATAATAAGACAACTAAAATACAGCTCTGTGTTTAAAAGATAAATAAAATACAGAGTTGTATCTCCCATTTATTTGTCTTTATTATTTGTTTTGTTAATTTTGTATGTACATCGGAATGCTATATGTCAAAGATTGAAGCGTACAATTCAAATAACAGAAAAATACGTAAAACATGAATTAAATAACCCGAGTAAAACGTTTACATATAATCATGCATTATTTTACATAAATATAAATCTTTTTGCATGCTGGTATATGTAAATACATATGTTTATGTATGCATATATATTAGGGCGGGTCGATTTAAAAATAGCTCAACGTTCAAGGAAAATCGTATTCTAGGGATCAAAATAAGAAACTTTGCCGAAGGAACCATACCTCTAAAACGAACTCTGATGTCCCGACTTTTGACCCGTAGGGTGAAATTTTGAAAAATCCCACTTTGACCCATTTAGAGTGCCTCAATCTAATCCAACCCAATCGAATATATTTATACTCTATTTCTTCCGGAGAAGAAATAGAGACCCTAATCTTGGAAAGACTCCTCCTACTTTCTGAAATATCTCTATCCCGAGATTTGTACATTTTTCTAAAAAAGCACGGCTAAAATGGCCCTCTTTTAACTTAAATTTTAACCCCTAGAATGATGATTTATGCATTAATCTGCTAGCGCGTCTCCCGGAGAAGAAGTTTCTCCCATAATCTTGGAGAGATTCCTCCTACTTTCTGAAATATCAAAGTGGGCTTTTTCAAAATTTGACCCTACGGGTCAAAAGTCGGGACATCAGAATTCGTTTTAGAGGTATGGTTCCTTCGGCAAAGTTTCTTATTTTGATCTGTAGAATACGATTTTCCTTGAACGTTTAGCGATTTTTTTGCCTCCATACAAATCGACCCGGCCTAATATATATACAATTTTTTTCGTCTGCATTTTTTAATATGATGCCACATATAATTATATCTTATAACAAATTGGCCAATATATAATCATATATGACATTAATCAAATTATGTACGAATACATGTATAATTAGATATAATACAAATCAAAATTATATATTATAACATTTTGGATAAAGCGATACCTTGACCATTTCATACTTACATCTCAAGATATATCGTTTCATACAAAAAAAAAATAATTTTGATCTTCTAAATAGATGTATAGTTTTATATAAAAACTATACATATATTGCCTCATTTAAAGTCTGAGGGGTGTATTTTAGTCTGTCACGAATTTAAAAAAATTTTGAATTTCGTCTCGTACTCAAACGATATTTTGAGGGTAATTATAGTTCCAACCCATACACAAAGTAGAGTTTAAAAACTTGGCAATGCTGAGCATATTATATTTATAAAATTTCCATAGATTAATTTTAGTCCAACACAGCGTCATTTAGTTTGAAACGAGTAATTTAATTTATTACTTGTTTTAAGTTGAAAGATGTAGTGAATCAAAATTACTCTATGGAAATTTTATAAATATATTGCGAAAAATATGTATTTACAAACCTTTGAACACAATTTTGAACAAGAATTAAAAAAAAAACAAGTAGTGAACTATAAGTAAACTCGACGCATCGTTGATCACTATTACATAAAATTGTCCACTTTCGAGACACCTTAATGTATATTTAAACTTAAAAAAGGTTTATGCGGAACCTTTTTTAAAAACCAGAAGAAAGTAATATGGTTCCTAATATTTTTTATGGACTTGGGGATATGATATGATGAACATACATTTGTATGAAATTGTGTATATTTTCTACAATCATACACAAAAATTTAACATTTAGTGCAATTTTACCAGACTAAAACTCGGATCTAATTATATCACAGTTCAGTCACATACAGTCATATACTATTATATCAGGTCAAAATCCGAATAGAATAATATCTGGTTTTTGTATAATTATATATATTTGTATCAGTTTAGATATAAATTGTTATAATTTGATACAACTGATACAATCTAATACAATTCTATCGGGATCTAATGCGGATAACATTGTACTGGACATTTATCTAATTGCATCAGATTATATCTAAATCTATACAAACATATACAATTATGTGGGCCCGTGTGTTGGATGTAATTTAATAAGATTACATATAGCGTCACATAGAAATTGAGAGGAATACACAAAACTCCATATCAATTGCTTTTTTTCGGGAAGAACTGATTTCTCCAAAGCTTTCATTGTTGAAGTAAATATATTTTTTAAATTATTTTATTAATTTTTTAAAAATTTAAAAAATTTTATTTTATAAACACAAACAACACTTATTATACCCTTAAATTCAGAAGGAAATCTTGAATATTTTTTATAGCTTTATTTTTTTATAAGTTTATAATAAAACCTGTTGCATAAATGTTTCTAAACATTTTTCTAATACAAGGTTGATATAATTTGTATTAAAAATAAAATTATGTTTTTTCAACCTTTATGTTCACTGAACTTTATGTTCACACACTGAAAAGTTTCACGACCTCTGCTGGTTTTAGTAATCAAAATAATATTTTTAGACTTTAGTATATTCAGCAATAAATATTAGTTTAAAATTTAGTATTTCATAAAGTCGAAATAGCAAAGTTTTTAACTAAAATTTCATAAGAACTAATAAATAGTTAAAAACTTGCAAAGTTGGATTACTAACTGCGTTATTGATTTTTCTACTAACTTTATCCTGTGAGTGTACTAGAAAATACATAAAGATAAATCACTGCTCTGCTCCCTCCCTAACCCTATTCCTCTCTGTGCCATTCAATAGACATGTTTGAACATGTCATTTACGCCTCGGTTATGACTTATGCTTTCCAATCTAATATTTTCTGTATGATATTTTTAAATTGCAGTCGCATACGGATGCTTTAACGACCATACAATTAGCCTCACGTATACATCGCATGAGAAGGCGTAAACATCGTTTTCCTATGGGTGGTGATAAATCAGCAGGAGTGGGTGGTTTAACAAACGGCATAAATGCTGGTAAGTGGAAAGTTTGTTTTGTTTAAGATTAATTTGAAAATTAAAACGATAAATGTGCTTGACTGTTCTCTTAACATGTATATTCTATATGAGTTTTGTTCTTTTTTTCCTTACTTTTTTCTTATTAAGGTCATCAATCTACTGGTTCATCTGCTGGCTCAGGTGCTGACCCTTCTAGTTCAGAGTTGTCAGCAGACACTGTCATTTATATGGGTCCCAGTGATGATGCCACGGATGGTGAACATCCACCTGTTTATTTGCCTTCTCTTAGTAGTGGTGACAATCGTGGTGTCATGAGTAAAGCTTTGAAGGGTAGTGGTGTGGAAAAAACAACAACCTAATAGCCCATCTAAGATACCAGGTTCAGCCAAGAAAGTTGTGGCACAAAAACCTCCTCAAAGTCCTGTTGTAGCAGCAAGAACGGGTAGTCTAAAGAGAAGTGCTCGTGTAAATAGTCCAACAAAGCAAATTAATTCAGTGTCAGCCCAAGTTATTACCGAACAACCGCAGTTTTATTCTCCGGTTCATAGTGTGAAAACTTTACCAAATTCTGCCTCTTCACCGAAAATAGTAGCGGGTACATTAAGACATCCTGGTATGACCATGATGTGTTCAAAAGCCTCAAATGTTCCTTCACCTAAAGGTTCTCCTTTAAGAAGACCTGGTGTGGGGGGAGCGGCTTTAGTAAACTCGGAGGCAGTAGAATGTCCTGGTAGTCCTATGCGAAAAATTACCGAAGAACAATGGATAGATGGCCCTCGGGTATCCAGAGCCAAAGTAGCTGAAGCAAGACATCTTATGCGTGAGGTTAATCACATCAAACAGTGTGAGACCTGGATTGATGGTCCTAAATCTCAATCTAGCCGTTCTTTAACCGCAGGTAATCTCCCCATAGCTGCTTCTCAAGTCCAGGGTTATGGTTTTATGGATTCTCATAAAAAATCTATGATTCGCCAATGGGTGGAATATCAAACATCACAAGTCTTCCAAACAGCTTCGGCTGGTTCCTCACCCACTCATACCCACCGAGAACAACAAGCTCAACATTTACGCAACATCACCTACCATATGTCACAGCTAAAACAAAAGTCTCTGGATAATCCGGAAGATCTTTATGCAACAAGTACAAGACAGCAACCACAATCTGGTGATCCACACTCTTTGCGCAGCAGTCAATTGGAATTAGTTAATCCAATCGGTCCTGGTCTTACCAATGCCATGGATACCACTAATGCTTCTTGTCCTGCCGAAATTAGAGAAGCTCATCATTATCGTCAAAATTCCGGCCACTCACACCCACCACCACTTAGCTCACATTTACCCAATAACGAGACCTACATCAATGAAGAGACTGATTTACATTCACTACATTCACATGCCATTAATGCTTATGGCATGGTAAGTAGCCATCATCATTCCCATCATATACCCACAACTTCGGCTTCCGATACCAATGTACCGCAGGATCGTCAGGGTGATTGTGATGAAGATCAAGATAGTGGCCCATCAGAAGTACCACCTGCTTTACCATTAATTGAACCTTTAGGTTCAAGAGAAATATCCCATGAAAGTTTACATCGTATCTTGTCGAGGCATGTATCGCGAGAGTCTCTCTACCAACAACAGCAACATGATATAAGACGTCAGGAAGATCATCTTGTTCATCGACGATTATCTCGCCAGTCTTCACAACATTCGCACTATTCAACACATAGTATGGGTATGTCGGATTGTGGTATGCAAGTAACGGAAGAGGAAATTGCCAGAACAATGGGTGTGGGGTAAGTTGAAGATTATTTAAATTATTTAAACTTAACAAGAAGTAATAGAAGTTGATGCGAATGGAAAACGGCTAATAAGGAATGAATACTTAGGGGAACTAACCGGTTTTGATGAAATATAGGGGATTAAAATTAAAATATAAAAACGTCTTTTACAAATTTTATTCATTTGTGTCTTGTTTGGTATCCAATTTACATATATTTGGAAATAAAAAAAATGAATTTTAAACACCAATATCTGGCAATATTTTTTTCCAATTATCACCCTTTTAATGTGAGACTGGACCACTAAAAATGTAACATGTTAGTTTGTCTTGTCTCCTTTGTCACACATTTAAATGGAAGCGCCATCGGTATGTGTCCCGGATGATACCTTCCTTATAAATCGATTTAAGTTCATACACTCGATATAAAATAGTGGTGTTTAACTGAGTTTAATATTTTGCTAAATATTCTTCTATTTCTGTAGCGAACATCCTTTGGCTGCTTTAAGTCATGTTGAAAATATGTCCATTGTTTCGAGTTTCAATATGGCTGGCGATGCGTTTAGTGATTGTGCCATGGGTGAAAGAACGAGGTAAGTTATTTATTTCAAATGGAACGTATTAAAAATATCATTACTAAAATAATTCTGACAATGCAGATTTTTTTCCTCGATTTTTATTTTGAACAGCTCATTTTTAAATGAGTGTCAAAGCTTCTTTTGATAAAGCTCTAATTCGGTTATTTTATTTATTTTTTCATTCCAGGAACCAATTTGATCAATTAGCGCGTCTACGTGAGATATTTACATCACAGCTAGCCATGGCGGAAGTAACACCAGTTTTTCGTTCTGGATGTGACGTTGGAAGTGTTATAGTGAACCAGCCTATCGTTTCAATACCGGTCCAGGAAGTGTGTGTAGTGAGCCTGCGTATCGACCACCTAGTCCAAGGTAAGAAGTTTCAAGCTAATCTTAATCAATATATTTTTATAAGTGTAGACACTTTTTACTGACTCCACTTAAGCGAATGATTAACTTTAATGAATAGGTCTAAGCATCTCTTGATAAAAATTGGATTAATATAGGATGAATTTTAAAATAAACTCCATTTATAAGTTCCAATTATTTGTGGAGCATAATCTTAAGTTTCAATGTTTTTAGATTGGGTAATAATACTCTTACTCTCACAGTAGGTAATTCTTAAAACGATAGAGGGGACCCTACCGCGTAATTCCAAATACAAATTATGAAATCAAAGCGCTTGTAAAAGCTGAAAGTACTTTCGGAGGTTTGCTATTGTCGAATAATAACGATTGAGCCAGCAATCGAACTCATGACCTTCTTTTTCCATCACCAATATAACTCAGAATCTGTAAGTTCTAATTTGCAGTATCAGGCACGGTAGCGTTTTCTTTGAAACATAAACTTAAGTTGGGGAATATTATTTTGCCTTCGAATCATAACATAGTGCGGTAATATATAGTTCGATTCAGTGTTTTAAAATCACTCAATCCCATTTTACAAGCAGGAAATTAAAAGCTTTCCCGATTGTAAGTCCGTTTAGAAACCACTGTTTTTGATCGCAGAAGTGTAAAAACTTTTCTATTTAACCAAGATCAATCGATGAAGGAATTACTAGTTTTTCATGGCGGCTAGCCCAAATCCCTGTTTCAAGAAACCTGAAATTTATATTTTGTGTTCCTTGTAATATGACCTAAAAAATTATAAAAATTACGGACTGACCAAACCGTTAATGTGTGGATCTTGAAATTTATTACGTATGTTCCTTCTTCCTAGTAGGCGGGATTTAATGAAATTTGGTTTATATGTGGGACGGTCTGTCCAAACCATTAGAGCGAGGAAGTAAAAATTTGGTTTGTAGGTTCGCCACCCTGCGTAAACCCCTTAGGATTTCTTGAAATTTCTACGAGGATGGGAGAAAAATTAAAAAGTCTCCCCTTTGACGGGTTGTCTATATGCATCTAGTTAGAAATATTTTGGAACTTTTGTCAGGAATGGCCTAAAATGGGGGGTCTAAAATGGGAATAGTCCTGCTGTGAACGACCCTGCCAAAACCGCTTGTGTAAGAAACTTAAAATTTGGTTTTCAGATTCTTTTTTCAGCGTAGACATACGCATACAAGCGATCTTTGGGAGTTCCTACAGGCTAGAGCAAAGTCTCCTCATTTACGCCATGCACACACCTCTTTGGCTATGTTCCCTGGTGCATTTCTATGTGCCCTTAATCACTCAGTCTAAATTCCGATTGTTGGCATCTGCTAAGACGGACGTTTGACAGTTTGTAATGGGGAGTTTTCCCCATAACATCCTGCCTCTGTGGGACTGGTGTAGAAGTCTAAATTCTCTGAAGATATATTTTTTTTTTTTTTACAAAATCTTGGTATAAATGGGGTTTTTAAGGTAGAATTCTACTACTTCCACTACTAGAGGTTAAACAAATTTATTTTAACAAGACATTACTTTGAAAAATAATTTATTTTTCTTCGATTTGAATGCTACGAATCTAAAATGATAATAATATGATTGTAAGTAAAAGAGAGAAATTTGTTTATCCACATAAAAAATGATTGTCGACAAGAGAAAAAAAAATGATTCCCGAAAAAGTTAGATTTAAACTTGAACAGGATTAAAGCTACTGCTTAATTGGTGAAATATTGTATCAAAATTATTTACACTCACCTAAACAATTTTTACATTTACTATTTTTGTTTCTTTTTCAACTCAAAAATTTTTTACATCCAACTTTTTTCTTAACACAGAAATTTTTTAAAAAAAAAAAAATTATTTCAAAACATTTATCACCTCTCACAAGTGCTAAATAATATTATATACTTATATTATGGTCTTGTTAGTACTTCAAATATTTTCTATCTCAAAAATGTTTTTTACCCCTTAAAATTTTTGTTTACCTCAAAAATCTCTTTTTCCTTAAAAAAACGTTTCCATAGGTCTTTGAAAGTATTGATGCAGAGCTTTTTAACCATTTTTGTATAGCCATATGTTTTGTAGGACTAGTCCAATCTACTAAATATGGTATGGTGATTTTAGTCCCACATAAATGGGGCAACTGAAAAATGCTTGAAATTCCCCTTTTCATTACTACTGTAATTCCATCTCAAAATTTTATATTTTCTTAACATAAACACTGTGGATTGTAATTTGATCGTAAGGTCAATTTTTGTTGCGTTTAGTGCTAAAAATGAGATCGGATTGGATATAACAATCTCGTTCGCTCAAAAGAAATCGTATACAAATTAAAACTATTTTTTAATAACCCTTCGATATTTATTTTTAGCTTTTATTTCCATCTTTCAGACAACCTTCCCGAAGTCCCAGTCAAGGAAGTTTGCCCAGTTTAAATGGCATAATGCAAATAGCTGGCATGGAACAATACGCCTCCCTTAGACATCCTGATGGTGCTTCGGACCCTAATTTACCCAAAGTTGAAAAACCTTTTGTCATGGAACACGAAGATATCTGTGAGGTAGATGAAAAGTCTGCCTTACTATCCCCCTCAAAAAGATCATCTGTAGACAATGAAGAAGACGATGTTGTATTAGTACAACTCAATACATCTCTACCCATAACCAACCAATCCCAATTACCTCTACTACCCCTAAATACCTCATCGGAAGCTTATGATAGTGGACATGATTCATCAACGCCTAGAACCTCTAAACATTCTGGTATATCTAGAAGAGCG
The DNA here is from genome assembly GCA_021234595.1 of Delia radicum. NCBI lineage: Eukaryota > Metazoa > Arthropoda > Insecta > Diptera > Anthomyiidae > Delia > Delia radicum. Next base: position 17,009,289 of record CM037854.1, on the reverse strand, counting down.
GAAAGTGGTTATCATAGTGTAGCCACGGCCAGAGATAGTGATGAGAGTAGTTTTACATCGGGTCTATCGAAAGAGCATCATAATCGTATAACAGTAAAGAAAAAACGTCAGGATAAAGGTTTATGTACTTGGCTGATAAATCCATTTACTTGTACTTATCCAGAGACTGAGGGAGAAATAAGTGATTTTTGAATCGAAAACATTTCACAAATAATTATAAAACAAAATAACCCACCAGATGAATAGAAAAAGGAAACTTTTATGCATTTATGTATGTATTTATTAAACAAATATAATTGAAGAAATTCAAAATGGCCAAATTTTTAAATTTTAAAGAATTTGAAGAAATATGACTGACACTTTTTTTGTATTAGATGAATATGAGTAAAAAATAATAAACTATTGAAAAAAAAGAGACAAAAAAAATTTCGAAAAACTTGTTGTGCTTTACATTTGCAAATATATAACAAAAAAGCTTTTATAAATTTAAAGCTTAAAGCTAATGCTCAAGCTTGAAAGCTAACCTAATTAATAAACCTTAAAAAAAAATCAACAAAGAAAAGTATTTCAAAATTATTTCAATTTATTTGAGTTGCTTAGCTTCTCCACAAGCCAAAAACATAATATTATTTTCTTAGTTTCTTATGAAAAGCCTTAATATAAAATCAAGCTTTTTCTCTACTCTTCTCGGGAAGAGAAAAACAAAATGAGAAAGCTTTTATTTATTATTTAGTCAATACTACATTTAAATATTTGTTTTTCTATATAATTTAAAATCCTTAATTGTTATTGATAATTAGCAAAAAATAATTGTTTAATTTAAACTTAATATATGCCATTATCAGAACAAATTTCTGATAAAAGTCATGCTACAAACTATTAGGGTAAGTGTAACATTGAGAGAGAAAAAAAAAATATTAATTAAAAAAAAATATAACGTATATAAAATTTTGTTGCCAGTTTTGCCTATTTAAACTATGTTAAAGGTTTATTAAAAATAATTATTAATTAATTAGCAAAAATCCCATAAACTTAAAAAAAAGAGATGACAAGAAATTACAACCAACAAATAATACTTAACATATTATAATAAATAAAATTTATTACAAAAACCAAATATATGAAAAGTTTATATTAAAAAAATAATCACTATTATTAATAATATAAATTAACTAAAAAAAAAATATCGATTAATTAAAATTGATATCAAACTACTCTTCACGGCTAAACTAACTTTAATATTTATTATTAAATTTATATTTTAGCTAATATTTCTTTGGTTTTATGTTTTTTGTCTCTTTTTTCGATTAATTTTTCGTTTTTGAGCATTTTTAATTTAAAAGTATTATTTCTTAAGTTGTTTATTTTTTTTTAATTTTGTGAAAAACTTATTTTTTAAAATATGTATTTTATTCTCAATATACATTTAATAATAAAAAAAATTAAATTATACATAATTGTATATAAATAAATATTAATATAGTATGTACTATGATATATGAATGAATCCAGAATTAACAAGAAACAATTTTATATAAATAATAAAAAAAATATATATTAAAACTATTGAAAATTTTAATTGGAATACAGCAACTGGTAAGTTTGGGAATATAAATTTACACTTCTATACAATTTGTCGATGGAATGATAAATATCAAATAGAGTTGTGTAGTTCGTGAACGACCTAGTTCAATTGAACTAGTCTTTTCTTTGAACTAGTGAGCTGAATCACAACCATCAGCTCTTTTAGGTCTTTCGCTCTTTTTGCTCTTTTTGTCTTTTGAGTAATATTTCTTTTCTTTATGTTGCTTTTGAATTTTTTTTAATGTTGCCAGCTCAATTTTTTTAAAATTTTTTTTAAAATAATTTAAAATTTTTATAATTACGTACCATTTGATGATTTAACAATCATTTTAAATATATTTTAAAGTGTTGAATTATTCTCCGATTGTAAATTTAATAGAAAGTTATACATTTTGTTTCGCATCAGCTGATTCATTTCACTTCAAATAGTTCGTGTCGCACAGCTCAATTTAGCATAAAAAGCTGTTGAACCAGAAGAGCGAACTAGTTCATTGAAAGGAGCTGAACTGTAAAGAGCGATCTTTAGAAAGACCTAAAATGCCCAAGCCTAATATCAAATGTTGATTTTGGTAAGTTTTTTTATCTTTAAACCCCCTTGAATATTTATTTATTTATTTTATTTATTTATTTATTTGAAAAATAAACAGTACAACAAGACTTGATCTTTTTTAATAGTACTGGGTAGATAAAGGCACATTAGATTTTTACATTTATAATGGTTTATCTTAAATCTAAAATCTATAAAAACAATTTAAGTAGTAGCATATAAATTATGATATAAAAATTTATATAAAAAAAAAAATAATAATAATAATAATAAAAATAAAAATAAAAAAAAAAAAATAAAAATAAAATAAATTTTTGTCATGCATGTGATTTTTTGTTAACCCAAGTGGGTAAATATTTCGCATCTAAAGGGCTTTGCATTGCTAATTATCTGTATATTAGGTGGAAGTTCGTTCCAGAGACGAATGGCATTAACATAAAAATGTCTTTCAGATATTTGCTTACGGTATCTTATGGAGTTTATTTTATTTCCTCGATTGGATCTTGAAAATTGTATCCTTTTGTAGAGATAAGTATTTTGCCTAGTAAATATAAGTTTATGTAAGAATATTAGTGTACGGCATTTCAATAGATTTTCAAAAGATACATTATGGATTTAGTTAGAAAACTGAGATATACTGCTATATCTCGTACGTCCATATATATATCTGGCAATGTTGTTATAGGTAACTCTGAGCTTATTTTTGCTTATAGAATCACAACTAGAAAATAATTCACAGCCATACATTAAAGTAGGTATTAGGTATGTCTTAGCGAGTAGCATGCGGATATTAAATGGCGTAAAATACTGTGTCATCCAAAGATTTCTCAACATAGCGTAAGTTTTCCCACATATGGCGTTTTCATGATTTGTCCAGGTAATATCGTTGTTAAAAATAACTCCAAGGTTTTTAGCGCTTTCCACGATTTCAATAGTGGAGTGTCCAATTAGTATTGGTGGCAAGCTAGACGGTACATATTTTTTTTTGCTTATTATCATTTCCTTCGATTTCCTCGCATTGAGACAAAGACCATTTACTGACGCCCATCTAAATACGTTATTGAGATCGTGATTTAATTTGCCAATACAATCAGTAATACCAGATGACAAACAGCTAATGTAAAGCTGAACGTCATCTGCATACATCTGTATACCACAGTAATTGAGTTTGGACGGCAAGTCGTTGGAGTATATTGAATATAACAGTGGACCAAGTATCGAGCCCTGTGGTACACCTCTCGTCATTAAGCAGCTGTTTGTTTTATTAGAACCAAAATGAACTGATTGACTTCTATCACAAAGATATGAAGCAAGTAGTTTTACAGCGGTTTTTGAAAAATGGCACATGTATTTCAATTTTTGGCAGAGTATTGTGTGTTCGACGGTATCGAAAGCCTTAGAATGATCAAGCAAAACCAAAAATGTTATCATACTGCAGTCAATTTTTGACCGTAACTCTTCTGATACATCGATTAGAGTAGAAATACAGCCGTGTTTTGGTCTAAATCCAGATTGTCTTTCAGAGAGCAGAGAATTTTCATACAAATATCTAGTCATCTGCGTATGTATTAACCTTTCAAACACTTTTGACAAATAGGGCAAAATCGCAATTGGTCGGTAATTTTTATCAGGTTTTGGGATAGGTATAATCTTTGCTTGTTTCCACATTGATGGAAAACTAGATGTTGTAATTATTGAGTTAATCAAATGTGTTATATGTTGTAGTATATATGGAACTATCAATTTAATAAATTTCGGATGAACTTCATCATTTCCCAAAGAGTCAGATTTAATGCTAAGCATAGATTTAAAAACATCGTCCTGGGTAACATGTATGAAATCAAAACATAATGGATGTTGTCGATTAGTATTGTTAGCAATATTAAAGGCATTTGTAGAGTTGTAATAGCTGAGATTTGCTTCTGGCATTGGTATATTGGCAAATTCTAAGTTAAGTTGATTAACATCGATTTCATTTTCTCTTTTTATACAATTGTTAACTATACCCATCGTACGAATTTCCCTACATTTCCTTTTTGAGCAAACAGCCGATTGAAACTTTTCTCTATAAAATTTAGATTTTTCAATTCTAATTTTTAAATTAACATTTCTTCTGCAAATCTTGAAAAAATTATGGAGTTCAGTGGTTTTAAATCTTTTCCATCTTGCGTACGCATCATTTCTTTCATTGATTAAGGTTTTAATTTCGTTTGAAAACCAAGGTTTATCATTTCTTACTTTTTTGACTTTAACTAACACATATTTTTCATATAAATATTGTATATTGCAATGTAAAAAAATTACCTGTTCATCTACAGTAGGCATTAAGAGTGTTTGGTTCCATGGTGTTGTTGTTAGTTCTGTTTGCAGGGATTGAAAATCTATGTTTTTAAAATCTCTAAATGTTATTGTTTGATCTTGTGCTATTATTTTAAAATCATAAGACATGAAAATGAGATCATGTTTTGAAAACATAGAGGCAGAAAGTTGGTCAAATAAGATCATTCGATGAAGATTATCTACAAAACAAAGGTCAAGTAGAGTACTGGCGGAGGATGTAAAATGTGTCGGTGTTAAACTATTTATCAAAATCATACCAATGGTACTCATATCCTACATCAAACGTTTGTCTATTAGTATGTTAGCATTGAAATCACCAGTTAAAACAACATCTGTGTAACCCAGATTAAGCGTCGATAGTTTATCTAACAATGGCTTAATTTTTATTCGTTTATTTGGACGATATACTGTTCCCAATAAAAGTTTTTGGTTGTTATTAAAAATTTCAATAAACAAATATTCTGGTTTCTGAGTATTTAAGGCAGATTCTCCATTATTTTCATTTATTTCTTCAATGTTAACATTAACTTCTTCATCAGTAACGACTTCATTTATTTCTTCATTAACTTCATCATCAATAACGACATCTTCGTCATTAACATTGTCTTCATCTTCGCTAGAAATATAAAGTCATTACACAAAACATGTTTCAAAAACATATAAACTATCTAAAAAAATTTAGGGGGTTTACCGGTTTTAGAAATCAACAAAAACAACAATATTGAAAACTATAAATGGTGGATTAAAACATTATTATGTGATAGAAATGCACTTTACCAAATATTTTTTTAAATTATTATTTATAATTCCGACAACACTGGAAACCTTGGTTACCATATCAGTATAGAGCTTTAATTTTAAATCCAAATCGGGTGTCACTGTGCCCATGCATCGAACAAGTAATAATTGAAAATATAAAAAACTGAGTTCAATATAAAATTGTATATGATTATAGACATAATCTTATATGACCATATTAAGCTACATTAAGCTATATATTTTAATATAATATTATACTAAATAAGATATTATTGTATGTGAACGTTTTTACGTGGGAATTCATAAAATTTTTTAAACATCATATCCTCCTAACATTAGAAGATTTCTTAACAAATTTATGTTTTCTAAAAATATGACATTAAAACATTTAAAACAAATTTTATATTTATGATAATAAAAGGTCATTTCAATTTTTCAGATACATTCATATAACTTGATAATGTTCATGTCTTATTACTAGAATAAATAAATTTCAAGACAACGACAATATAATGATATCTTCATGCTAATTTTTATTCAAAGACTTCTTCATGTGCATAAATGTATATTATTTGTTAGATAACTAAAGAGCCTAACAACAATTATTAATTCTCCCTTCAAAAAGATAACAGATAAACCAACAAAAAAAAATAGAACATTAACTTCCCCCGTTAAAATAATAAAATTCGAATCACAGGTTGCAGAACAAGTTATACTGTATTACAATAGGTTCTAGTTTCTGATCAACAACCGATTCTTTTTGTACGGAGTTTGTCCTATTTACAACAGGTTCTTTACCTCCAAACAAGAACAGGTCGCTTTAGAACTGGTTCTAGAACCGGTTATATAACTGGTTCTGCGACAGTGAAGCCTTACATTTTGACTCCCAGGAACCTGTTCTATGCAAACGGTGACAAAGGAAACTGTTCTGGAATAAATTCTGACGTAACCAGTTCCATAAAATCCAATTGACAGGTTGCAGAAAAACTTATACTGCATTACAATATGTTCTGATTTCTGTTCTGGAACGAATCGCTTGCAGACAAATCGGTTGTATGGAGTTTGTCCTATTCACAACAAGTTCTTTCCAGTCAAACAAGAACAGGTTGCTTTGGTTCTGGGACATTGAAGCCTTACATTTGGACTTCCAGAAACTTGTTCCAAAACCTATGCAACCGGTGGTAAAAGAAGCTGTTCAGGCATAGATTATGAGGTAACTAGTTCTAAAAAATTTTGCTGGGTTCTTAAAAAACAAAATGACCTTTATATCATTTCGTCTTGATGTATGGATTTGTATTTCTATTAGTAGAGATGTCTTTTCTGTGTTGTTTTTCACTTTTTCTTGACTCCATTTGTTAGTTAATGGTTTATATATAACATGTCAGTTTGACACTTGTCTGTCACTTTGAGGTCCCCAAGGATATCAAATATTAGGTTGGTTTTTTTACACACACACAAAACTCTTATGTATACTAATCATAGCAACATATTGTCACCTAAACAAATACTACAACATACCATACTTGGGAGTTCTCATTGGCATTGAAATTTAACTGGCATTATTTGCTGTCAATGCCAACAAATTTCATTACCATACAGTTCATGCGACACAACATCGGACAAAACACGCATGTGACTGCTTCCAAATCCCCAAATTTGCACAAATGGACAAAACAGGATTTCCATATTAAATTCGATTTTCTTTTCTCTAAAATCCTGTTTTGTCCATTTGTACAAATTTATAGATTTGAATGCAGACGCATGCGTCATTTGTCCGATGTCGTATGCCCTGTCCGATGTTGGTTGCATCTCCTAAATTTAGACACTCCATGAACGTGGCTTTTTAGCGATACCTATGTATTGTAGTCTAATAGTCTCAGAGTCCAAAGTCAACAATTATTTTTATTTTTTTTTTTTTTCATTTTTTTTTTAAGAGAAGCAACACTCAGGAAATTCTTCCTATTAATTAATGTGTTGCTTTCTTTGGAAAGGGGATAGTGGAGACATGAAGGGTGGTGAAAGATGAAGGGCTTCAAACATGGCAACACTGTAATTCCATAAGTAGATAAGTCTTATAGTTGGCGAATTTATTGAAGCTTTTTATTTCATAGCCCTGATTCATTATTTTTAAGGTTTTTTAAGTTTAGTGATTAAAATGTTTAAAATTCTGTTTATACAAAAATGATTATTATTATTGGCTTAGGCATAACTTAAAGCAAAATACAAAATTATAACTTAAACAAAATCTTAACCTTCTAACGAGCAACAGCCCATGCATGATTTATCTTTAGTGCTATATTTCTCCGATTGGGGGAGCAGTAAAGCGCCAAAAGCAGCACAACATTTATTTTAGTCATAGACCCAAGTCTCCACGAAGTTTCGTCCAAAAAATCTTCAACGGTTTAAGTTCGGTCGTCAAACGGTTAAATGTATTCTCTATTTTATCAGTTTTATCACGTATACAATTATAATCAATTATATTACTATATTATCAATAAACAAGAAATAAAGACATTGGCATTGATCAATATCAATTGAAATAACATTTTATTGGCATTGTTTTTAAGCAATTGTAATGCCAACAAATTTTATTATCATTGACATCAAACAATGCCAATAGGTAATTGGTCCATTCAATAAACTAGTCCCAAGTATGCTACAGACATAATTTTTGAATACACTTACACATGTGTATTCTAAGAAAATCTTTACTTTGTTAACCTCATATTGCTACCTATGAAAGTTTCAAATACAGTGCGCAAAATAATTTTAAGTTCACCCATGAAATTCCGATATTTTCCAAACTAAAGTGGATCACGGTTTGCTACATTTGATATAATTTTTGGTTTCTTTGCCGGCGAAATAAATAAAATCCAGTGTTATTAAACTGAGTTTTTTGTTAAGGGATTTTAAAAATTTTGTTTTTTTTCCTCATTGGCGAGTTTTGCAACTTTATAAAATGCATTTGAAATAAAATAAAGTATTCTTCTCTCAAAAATGTGCACTTAAGAAATAGCGATGATGCATCGATATTGGAGGAAAAATTCAAAAAAAATTCTATAAGAATTACACAGCGCTTCAAAATTGACGCCTCAAATTGATAACAAGAGTACAGACCGTTGATGCCAATTATTTCGGACACGCTGATTTTAATTGCGTACCCAGTTATTTGACTTTTGCAGCATCAACAATTGCTAAAAGTCAATCAGCGGCTTTTCTTAGATTTTACAATAGTTTATTATTTTTGCACAATGTAGCACAATTCGGAAAGGATGAAACATTTAAGAAAAAAAAAACAAATCTGATCAATTATTTCGTGTAAAAAAAAAGGAAAACTGCGTTTCATGAAAAAAAAAAAACGTGAAATGTGCGTACTATTTATGTGACAGCATATCGAAAAATTGTGACCTATGCAGATATATTTGAGTATAATATGTTAACAGCTTAAAAACTTAAGTGTACCAAAATTCAGCAAAAAAACTTAAAATTTGCTAAAGTTAGTTTAACAAAAACTTTCAAAATATTTAAAAATTCACAAATACAAAAGTTTTAAAATATTTTCCAGACTTTCATTATAATGCAAGTTTTGTATTTTGTGGACGAAATATTTACGATCAGTGGTCTCTACTTTTGTTGTATTTTCCGAGTTGCGCAGTGCTATTGTTATTCTCATGTGGTGTCAAAAACTTGAAAATATTTAATATATTTTTGAAAAACTTCACAATTTTATAGTTAAACATATAACAATTTCGTCCAGTGTACACTATCTAGATTTCTACACAATTTCGAAGATCAAAAGTTATTTTTGCAAAAACTTAAAAATTTTAATTTTTGACTATAATGGAAAATCGTTATATAAAAAATCAGAGTAGAACCTTTTAATTACAAATGGACATTTTAAAAACATTACACAGGAGGACAAAAACTTAACTTTTAAAAATTAATAAGGTTATGACCACCAAATCTATATATTTCCAGCACGCTGATTTCAATGGCGTACTTTATTTCTCAATGTATGGTACAGTTTTCCACAAAATTACTTTTTGGAGTATGCAAATGCAGTTTTTTACATATAACGTTTTCGAAATGCTATCCTTTCTGTTAATATGTAAAGATAACCCTGTCTTTTTATGTGAGATATATATATATGATTAACAAAACTGTAGATTAAATACTCTATTTAGCGGTTTTTATTTTTTTCCCCAATATTTTCATTTTGACCTTTACAAATGGTCATGTAGTAGAAAGAGCCTATTAGGTAGAGGTTTTCAGAAAGAAAAACAATTATTTACTATGGAGCCTCATATGCGCGATTTTTCAAAAGCTATATATGGCAGCATAGCATTCCGAGAGTCCAACACTAGTGAATAGCTAGTGAATATCTTAGTGAAAGTATATTCGCAAAAAATCTGCCAAAAATATACATCTAGATTATTTTTATGTAATTTTAAATTTATACCGAGCTTTCAACCTCCGTATATTTACAAAAATAAAGCAAATCAAACATATTAGCTAGGCTGATACTAGTATTTCGATCTGGAAAATGGTAAAAAACGTATTTTTTGCGTTTTCGCTAGATTGGAAAACAGTTCTGAAATCACCGAGACAAAATCTATTTAAAATATATATCGCGGTTCAAACCAAATCAACTTTTTCTGATTTTGTGACTGTGTGTTATCAAAATAATAATATTTTTAGACTTTAGTAAATACAAGTGGCAAAATAGCAAAACTTTTAACTAAATTCTCAATTTGGAAAAAACTTTTTTTTAATTGCAAAGTTGGATTATTAAGGGCTTTACTAATTTTTCTTCTAACTTTTTTCTATGAATAGAAAATAAAAATTTGGTAAAAAACATTTCAAATGGTGTACTAACTTATTTATTTTTTTTTTGCGAAAATTAAAAGTGTAAATATAATTGTAGGGCTGCTACGTATGCAGTTGTTACTGTTGTTAAAACTGTGTCATAAATTGATGGGGAGCAAAAAACTGAAGGACAAAAACATTTTCTACTGTTTGTGCCACTTAACTGACTTGTTTTGAGTGAGTGACAGGTAAGTCCTTGTTGTTATTTGAAGTTACTAAAATATTAAAATATGCATATGTTTGTTCATAATTTTTCATAGACAAGGGAAACAATTTTGTATACAAAAGTTGACACTTTAAGTAGAACTCACAGTTGATTAATTAAATATTTATTCTAAAAAAAATAATACAAAAATGTGATTTTGTGTTGTTACTACGGTATGAAAGTTTTTAAAAATTCTAAATGTCAACTTAAACAAGGATATTCTACTGACAAGGATAGTATTTACTGCACAGAGAGAATTTTCTTGGACGAGTTTTAATAAATGTTTCATTAAGCGAACGAAGTTATTTTTCCACAAAGTAAAGGAAAATTTTCTTAAACTCAATGAAGAAGCTTCATAATTCGTATGAAACTATTTTCAATGAAACTTTTTCCTTAGGGTAAAACTGGATTAGTTTAATAAAAAGTTGCAATGGAAGAATTCCAAAGACATTTTAGTTGAGTCAGCAAAATTTTTGCTCTTAGAACTTTTACAGAGAAATTGCTAATACCTGCAAAAGTGTTTTGCTGAAAATCAGATTTTTAGCAAAACATTAGTAAATTGAAAAAAATGTTTTGCTGATAATTTCACTTTATATTTTGCAGAAGCTTAAATATATATTTTTTTGTGATTGTTTTAAATAAAAATTGCAGAACTTCTACATCGTTATGATAATGTAATTAAATAAAAAAATCTGGAAATAAACAAAATATTGTATTAATAACATTAAGAACAAAACACAATAATTCCCAATTACTTACATGCATGTATGTATATTAGAGCGACTCGAAGAAAAAAGTTAAAAAAGTGCCCCTCTAGACCAAAATATTTTTGGAATAGTCATAAAACAATCTAATTCACATTTTTAGAGGGGCACTTTTCTTACTTTTTTACGCTCCATACAAGGTGAGTCGGTCTAATTTATATGTATGCATGACGCAATTTTACATTTTTTAAATGAAGATAATTCTAAAATACATAAAAACCCTTTGTCTTTTAAAAACAACTACCTGAGACTGGCACAAATTGTTTTGTACAGATAAAGTTAAACCAAATCGTAGTTTATATTTTATTTTTGCCTACATCCTCAATTTATCAAAATATTGTTTTATACAGCAGCACCAAAGCGTCCCAGTAAAATGGTAAAATCCAAATAACAGGTTGCACAACAACTTATAGTGTATTAAAGGTTGATTTTTTAGGAACTTTCTTTTTGGCAACACTGTTTTCGTCAGCTCAGCTGTTTTCGTGTAACATGTTACTGTTAAACATATTCAGTTTGGTCTATAATTAAACCAAGAATCGACTTACAAACGAACAACGCTTACAGATTATTGAATTTTATTATCCAAATTCATGCTCGGTTAAGAAAGTGCACCGTGCACTTCTTCCAATTTATGGTCAGTTAGTGCGAGCTTCTGAGGCGGCCATTCTGAATCTTGTCACTAAATTTCGCACCAAATTTACATTATTGGACATTAAACCACCAACACGCATACGTAGAGTGCGGAGAGAGGAAAATATCGCAGCTGTATCCGACAGTGTTGTTGATGACCCTGAATTATCGATTTAGCGCCGTCTGCAGCAATTGGGCCTCTGTTACTCCACTACGTGGACAATTTTGCAGAAGAATTTGGATGTAAAAGCTTTTAAAATACAGCTGGTGCAATAATTGTAGCCACACGACCTCTCACAATGGCTAACTTTTAGTGAATGGGCGCTGCCAAAGTTGGACGAAGATCCACTTTTTTATCGGAAAATTGTCTTCAGTGATGAAGCTGATTTCTGGTTGAATGGATACGTGAACAAGCAAAATTGCCTTATTTGGTGTGAAGAGCAGCCATAAGCATTGCAAAAACTGCCAATGCATCCCGATAAATGCACTGTTTGGTGTGGATTAGGGCCGGTGGCATCATTGGACCGTACTTTTTCAAAGACGACGAGGGCATTAACGTTACTGAGAATGGCGAGCTCTACCGTGCGATGATTATAAATTTGCCCAAAATATAAGTGCTGGACTTGAGTGACATGTGGTTTCAACAAGACGTTGCCACATGCTACACAGCACGCGAAACAATGGCCCAATTGAGAGTAGAGTTCGGTGAACAGTTTACTTCACGTTTGGGGCCTGTCTATTGGCAGCCTAGATCGTGCGATTTATCGCCGTTAGACTATTTTTTGTGGGGCTATGTTAAAGCTCATGTCTATAAGGACAAACCCGCAACGGTTAACGCACTGAAAGCCAATATTGCAGAATTTATTCGTAAGATACCGGCCGATATGTTGGAGAGAGTATGCCAAAATTAGACCCAGCGTATGAACCATTTGAGGCTACGCCCCATTTGAGGCTACGCCGTTAATATTTACATGAAATCGACTCAAATGAAGATTTCATACATTCTCTAAATTTTATGTGTTTTTTTTTTTTAAATCAAATCAGAAAGCTCTTAAAAAATCACCTTCTCAAAAGTAATATTTGTAGAATTATATCTCCTGATTCCAAGCCTAGCCTCCACTCACTTCTCAATTTTGAAATACCACATAAAAATATGTCAACATTTTTAAAGCTAGCATAGCAAAATAATTAAAAAATGTGTGTCGTATGACGTTAACAATATAATAGGAGTAAACTCAACTCGTCTTTTGCTAGAACTTGGGTAAGGTATTTGTTCACTGATTTTGATCATTTACGACCAACGGTATATATATGTTCCTTTAATTTGCTCATAAAAGGAGTTGTAAAATATATATTTGAAAACACCCTTCTTAAGAGTGTAATTACAAATTTTCCAGCTGCTCAAATTCGATCGTCAAAGTGTTAAAACAAGTTACATACTTCATATGGTAAAAACTGGTATAATAATTGCAAAATTATTTGTACTTAAAAACAAATATAAAAAATCAATAAAACAAAAACTTGAACTTTTTTCCAATTTATAACTAGCTTTCAATCTCCATATATTTACAAAAATAAGGCAAATCAAACATATTAGCTAGGTTGATACTAGTATTTCGATCTGGATAGTATTTCGATCATCAGAACCCGAAGTTTTAGAAAAGCTAGAGCCTCCATAATAGGCAGAACTTTACCAAAAATCTATTAATCATCAATTTTGCTCCATTCTTGAATTGTTTCCATTTTTAAATTCTTAATTAAAAATGGAAACAAATCATTTTACATCGCGTGGTATCGGGATAAGAAAAAACAACATTGGAAAAAATTAAAGCTCGAAAAGTTTTAAAAATTGCTTTATCTGGGATCCCTGAAAACATATATGTTTTCAAATATCTTTCATTCCAACGAAGAGAAAAGACAATTTTTTTACGTGAGCTTTATCTTAATCTTAGCAGTTAGTTAAATCTGTTAAATTAAGAACTTTTGAAGTGCTAAGCCATTTCTTAATGCTAATTTACATAAACTCACGTAATAATGAATATTATTTTTTAAATAAAATATTTTAAATGATTTGTATGCATATTTTTGAAAGCATATTTCAAATGTGGTTTATTATATTCTTTTCTTAAAAACTAATTTATTCTGAAAAGATTTAATTCCAAAAAGCCAACATTCTGGAAATACTATTTATGATAAATTATACTTACACAGACAAGAATTATGAAATATTTTAATAATAATGTAGGAAAGAATACAAACATCCACATACAACCGCATGAAAAAATAAGGAAAACTTGAAATACTGAATGGAATAACTAACAATGATAGGGATTAAATAACATATTTTTTATGAAATAGTGTTTGAAGGAATGAAATCTTTCAAAGACGATTTAATATTTACTTTATAAACGCAAAGGCGCTTTCACAAAAATTAGTAATTTTTTTAGCATTTTCTTAAAAACTTAAAACTTTTCTCTCAATTAAAATGTCAATAAACAAATGAGTTTTCCTAACATTATATTATCTCTCTAACCGGCAAGCCTTCCTCCAGACGGTGTATTTTAAATTGTCTATAAGTGCTACAAATGAGAATTTCGATAGAAAATCAAATTTACAAATTATTTGGTGAACAAATTGTTTGTGTTCATTATTGCTTTAATGCAGGGGTGCCCAATTCCTATGCGCTTGGTGCTCATTTGTTTTTGTAAAAACACTTAGCTATAGGCTGTGTGTTTTAATACACATATAGAGCGCTCAGCACTAGCAATACGAAATACACAAACAACTTTGTCTTATTAGTTTTTTTGTCGTTCTTCACTGTATACACGCAAGTGCAAAGCAACAACACTTTCGTATGATTTGCTGGTAAACATTGAAATATTTTTTTCTTTTTTCTTTGTATGTATTGGTTTTTACAACGAAAAATATTGAATAAAAATTAGTTTTTCTTTAAATGTATTGGTGTTTGCTCTTCCATAAGGAACTTTTGGGCAACTTAAATTAGTTTAAAATTAGTTTTTTTCGTAAAAGAGGTTTAACTAAAATTTAAACTGAAAACGCGATGTCAGCAAAAAAATTACTGGAAAATAGTTAAATATTTTATATACGTTCAACAAAATTTTCAACTAACTTTTTTTTTTTTTTGAGTGTATTTAATTTATAAAATGTAATACTTATAGAAGTTTATCTCCTGATTACAAGCCTCCAAATGTTTCTATCAATTCACAATTGTGAAATATCGTAGAAAAATATGTCAAGAACTTTTAAAGCTAGCAAAGTAATTACAAAATATTACGCTTTGGAAGCGATAAATCGTAAAAGTAAAGTATAGTAAAATTTAAAAAAATAAATGTTTTGAAATGAACACAATTTTAAAAAATCTTCAAAACACATTTATGTTGACTGGAAACCGTTGGTACTTAACACAAAGTAAGATTGAAGCGTAAACTTTTCAAAAAAATACTCTAATTGTGGCCCAAGGTCATGCTGGATTTCAATAGCATACCTGTAAAAGATATCGTCTTAACTTGAAAACGGGTTTTTATAAAATTTGGCAGAAAGATTACATTTTGTAGTATTTGCAAAGCCTTTAAGTTTAATCAATGTACATTGAAGTTTAGGTGCGTTTTCGCCCAATTTCGCCATATCTTCTTAGGTAAAACCCAAAATAAGGGTTATTTGTGATCTGTAATTATATCTTATTAAGGGGAACAAGTTATTGCTCAACTTATTCATATTTATAAATTAGTTTTTGTGATTCGCTCTAAACATATTTTGGCCCATATCACCTAAAAGAGGCAACTAAACAAATTTTGGTAAAAGAAGATATTGTTTATTTTTCGTGCCGAGCAAGTGGTATAAATTTATTATCAAAAAATCTTAAGCCGATTTGAGGTTTAACAAAAAGGTCGACATTTTTATTATATACTTTATGGCAGCTCATCTGCGTTGTTATTATGAGAAAATTGGCCTGAAAACTGATAATACATGTTTTCTTGCTCTTAGTGACTTTCAACGACATTGTCTCTTTTGTAATAATTATTGACATAATAATATTATCTAACTATATACATAAGAGTTCGTCGAAAAGTATAAGATTTCCCTGTTTTTGGGATATCATCACTTTTTAAAATGCTTTGGCATCAGTCAAAAATGGCGTTATTATTTTGTAAATTTCAAACTCCTTCCACTGGCACGCGGCGGCCAAAAACACAACTTGACAACTTTTTAACAGGCCGCGATATATCGAAAAGGATTGTGGCCTTTTTCTTAGCTCAAAAGGCTTTTTCATTGTATGCTGAACAAAATATTTTTACTATATTTTACAAAATTGATACTTGTAATCTTGGTGATACATTTTCATTGTGTGTGATAAAAAAAATTTTGAAAAAAGGGATTTTTCCGTCCACTCTATTGACTAAACGGTAAACTTTAAAACCCGGGAAAAAAAATTTATTAAAATAAGTTTTGGCGTATAATCGAATTCCAGATTCAAATTTCATGTAAATTATACCTTCTTGCTATGTAGTAAAGCGACCCTAATTAAGCGTTTTTGGCTACTGTGCGCCAGTGGAAGGAGTTGAAATAAAAAAAAAAAAACTAATAAAGCCATTTTTTAAGCAAAAACCGTGAAAAAAGTGATTATATCTTAAAATAAAATTTTTGTAACGAACTCTAATCTACATAAATAAAGGAGTGGTGGGAAAACAAATCATGTTTCGCTTTAGAACACGTTCAGTGGAAACGTAGTATTCGAGATTATAGAAATGCCAATAAACAATATTTGAAAATTTTTGCTACAAACTTTATTTTTTGAGTGTACAATTTGGATGAAACTCAATAGAAAAAAAAACAAACAATTATGGACATTGCTGTGTTATTTATTAATTAAGTTGCAGTTAAGATTTTAATCATATCAATTAAAAGTTTAATTAAACACCAGCAAAATGTCAATTATAATCAAAATCATATCTTCAACCATTCAAGGAAAATCACATTATTTAATTTAATTTTTATTTGTATCAATTAACAGTTAGTTTTTATTGAAAATTTCTTGAAAAATTATTGCCATATCTTAAGTTTTAGCAAACACGTTTTTTTTAAGATTTCATTCTATTATATCTCTTGTTTTACTTTGTGTATGTGTGTTTGTAATGTTTACATATGAGGAAAATTAAGGGTTACATGGTAAATAAATTTCAGAGGTTTAATTAAAGTGAGAGGGTGTGGTTAGACATTGGTGTAAGTGGTTGATGAACTATTTTGTAAATCGTTTTTTTTTTCTTCTTGGCAAGAAGAAGGACAAATAATGGAGGAAGAAAAAGCTAGTTGTTGTAAAATTTGAGGTTTTTATTTCATGTTTTGAAAGTTAGTGGTATATCAGAAAAGGAGCACATTGAAAACATTGTATTATAAGTTTAAATTAATGATGTTGAATTTTTCAAAACTACTTGAAAACTTCATTTAAAAGTTAAGATTAATATTTGTTAAAACTACAAAAGTTTGGGGTAACATAATAACAATGAAGAATGGAAGCAAATATTTAATATTTTTTTTAATATTTTAGCTTGTATTTAGTTAAAAATGTCTGTTGCATATTTTTTTTTTTTGGTTTTCGTAAAATTTATGCACCCGGAGGTATTATAAATTACTGTCACCTTGCAATCGATATTATTTGCGGCAATGTTTTGCACTCATTCGTATTCAAACTCACACACGTACACACACACGCACACACATTAATGCATATAAACAAAATGAAGAACAGTAATTTCCCAATTAAAAAAAATTAATATGATGCAACAAGGAAATGTATCAAATTTGATATAGCGTTATGTCTAATTAAAATATAATTTGATCCTAGAAATTATGGATCGTATTGTATAAATAATGATATAGTTTAATACGATTCATTCCAGTAAAAAAAATTTTAAATTAGAGTGCGATATATTATGGTCTGATTATTATGAGCCCAATTTAAATTTAACGGTTCATTTATAACCAACTGAAAAATATTGAATTTTGGACAAGACCCTTTCCAAATTTGTTCAAGTTTGGCGTAGTTATTCTTGTTTCTGCACCTAAGACTGACAACAATTTTTGGCTCATTAGACCCCTTGATTAGCGCAATATGGCGTCTTAGAAATTGAAAAAATTGTAAAAACGGTACTAAAATTACTTTACAAAATTAATCATATAATTTCAAACAAAAAATACTCTGATTTTAACAAAGAAAAATCGAAAAAAATTTTTCCATAGTCCCTACGCTTCAATAGAAAGAAAAAATTAATTTTTGTGTGAATTTGTTGACATAAGTATAAATAAATCTGCAAACTAAATGAGAATTTCGTGCCGGTATAAATTCAATGTTATAAAACTCAAGCCATAAAAAATAACTTTTGGTATGGCAACAGCACTTTTATACAAAAACATTTGGTGTGGCAACAAAACATGTGTTGTTTTTGGGAAGGTATACGATATTAATCACTGTTTAATCAGATAAATTATTATTTAAGTGAAAAATAATTCAATTAAAGAGCTATCAATTTCTAATTGAATAAGCAATTTTCGTTGTTGGCGGAATTTCAGCAATTAAAGTTATTGAATCGGTTGTTTTCATGATTGAAATGGGTTTTTATTTTTTTTGTGTGTAGCGCTCAAACACACTAAATGCTACAGCCAATGACGAAAATTTAATTTTAATACATTATTTTTAAAACCAAACATTGTTGCATCTGTATTTCAGAATATATCAATTAAAATTCAGAATTTTATATTGAAGTTCAGAAGATATCAATTAATATTAATTTTTGTTGAAATTCAGAAAAAATAATTCTAAGTTAAGAATTTTCCTTTGGAATTTAAAAACATTAATTGAGATTAAGAATTTCCATTTCCACTGAAATTTAGAAAAATTTAATTTATGCCAACCGCACTGAAAAGTGTATTTTAATGGTAAAAACTAATTCAGTTACACAGAAAAAATTATCAACCTGAAATATCTTATAAAAGATTTGATTTGAATTAAATTTGTTTATAAGCAAATATTTAATTGAATCAATTAATATTTTAATTGACTGCATTTGAAGTTTACAAACAAAACAAGCACACACACAAACAAACAGACTCAAAATTAACAAAAACACACATACCAAAGTATCGCTAACACAATCTTTTTTTTTTTTTGAGTATCATAATTTTTTTTTGTAGATAGTTATTTATAGCTTTTTTCTTTTTTAATTTCAATAAAAGTTTTAATTAATATTATCATTGCCCTGATAGGTGCAAAATCAATTAAAATGTTAATTGATTCAATAAATTTTTTAATTGAAACCCGTTTTTAGTTTTTTTCTGTGTAGTACAACGATATTTACATTACATTTCTGAATATTTTGGGCGTTGCAACTAAAACTCACTTGAATTAACCGAACTTTATTGTGAAAACTAATGTTCAGTTGTACGAACCCACTAAAATCCGAAATACCCGAATTTGAGTCCTAGTAACCGAATTGCACTTGGCAAATGGAAATTTTTTTTCTGTGTGCAACATTTAAAACACATTGTCAGAATTTTTGATTGTTATATGATGCTATGATAGTTTCTGAATTTTAAATAGCAAAACAAAATTACTAATTATATTTTTTTTTAATTTCAAAGAAAAAATCTTAATTTCTCTTGTTTCTAAATTTCAAATGGATTCTAAACTTCAATTGATAGAAAAACAAACAA
This sequence comes from Delia radicum, assembly GCA_021234595.1. NCBI lineage: Eukaryota > Metazoa > Arthropoda > Insecta > Diptera > Anthomyiidae > Delia > Delia radicum. The sequence goes on along the minus strand of CM037854.1, from coordinate 16,989,866 downwards.
AAGGTTTATGAAACTTTTTTATGAAATGCTGAAGATCTATGTAACATTTTTTATAAATTTTAATGAAACTCTTCATTATAGCTATGAAAATTATATGAAATAATATTTTACTAGATACAATTGTTGAGAAAAACTATTTGTATCGATTTAAATTGAATTCGATGCAATTAGGATACAATTTCGTACAATTTGATGTATATGAGAACAAGTTAATCCTAATTTTGTCCCCATACAAATTTGTATATATAATTCTAACGAATTATATATAATTTAATAATCTAACTGTTTTTATTAACTCTTAACTCTTATCCAATAATACTAAAGTATATCTAATTCGATACAATTATATATAATACCCAAAAGTTTTATGGGGCAAAATTCGGATGAAATTGTATCTAATATTAATCAAATTGTACAAATTTGTATCTAATTGCATCGAATTCGATCTAATTTGATACAATTTGATGTATTTTACATACAATTATATGTTCTAATTTTTCGGATCAAATTTGATATCATCGCATATCTAATATATACATAATTTAATATAATTTGATGTTGCCCCATATAAATTATTTTACTTGGGTGTGTAGGAAATATTTTATTGTCTATTTGTCTGCTAGAATCATAACTTATACAAAAAAAAAAAAAATAGCTTTCACATATACATAGACAATCTGATAGCATACAAACACAAATATGTATTATGTACATGTTTTAAATGCAATAACACTGCATTGCGAATATATGTACATATGTCTGTCGTTAGAACTAAAACGATACGGTGACAACAGGAGGCCTGATACTAGGGCCCAAGGTTATGAAACGTATAAAGCTACTTCTACACGACATGTTTTTGTCAGGCGACATGTCAGGTTTGCGACCCATGTGTTAACCTGTATGTATGTCAAAATTGATGTTTTACATATGATGCATAATTTAAAAGTTCAAACGTACATATGAAATTGCGACTGATTAAACCTTCGCTTTTTTATAACAGCTGATTTTATGTATAACATATTTTAACTTCGCTTTATTTTTATTTTCTTTCTTGTCGCCATACGCCAAAAACAGCTGTTGGCATATGCTTGTGCACGTAGAAATATAACATGTTCTAATTGAAAAAATGTCGTACGTCTTTCCACATGTATTTCAAAAAGTAGCTTAAGTTATAAGAAAAAATATGAATGTTTGACTCAAAGTAATGATTTTTGGTAATATTTTAAATAAGAGTACAGTTAATCAATGATATTAATAAATTCTTGAATAAAATCAATGAAGATTCGATAAAAACTTTTCATTCACATTATATAAAAAAATTTAGTTTTGTTTATTTAGTTTATTCAATGAACAAGTTTCATTGGCAATTAATTTCATAAAGTTTTTAAAGCTTGCCGGCAAATTTAAGACAATTCTCATAAACTTTTTAAGAAAAATTTTTACTATTTTACTGAAATATATAATTAAAACCAGAGACAAAAATAACTATTAGTTTAAAAAAAAAAATCTCTAAAAAAATATGGAACAAATCTTTTTTTTATATAATGCACTGTTTATGTCAGTGTAGGTATTTTATACAAAAATTATGCATAATTGCAAACATTTTATATGTGAAAGGCGTGGTAGAGAAGAATGAGTGTATTTTCTAAAAACTATAACTACATTGCAAATTTAAAATTTTTCTGAATCAGACTGCGCAGTTTCTTGTATTGAACCTTCGTCAGTGACCCTGTTTTTTTTAATAGTATAATATTTGTTATGTTTTTATTTGTTGGATTGCGTCTATATGAAATTTTCTGTGCAATCACTGACCGTGGTATAGATAAACTGATTTTTAATGCCACATGCACTCGCACTACACGTTAGACAGAGCGCTTTAGCCCACTGATCTATCGTCAGGTCGAGTTTAGTTGTGATTAAAACTAGTTTTATTCAATACACGGTATTTTTGTTCTTGCATACATAATCTCAGAAGTACAACTCCAACAACACAACAGTTCTATTTTTAGAAACATACCTCACTCTAATGTCCACTGTTTTCCCATATGTTGTAAGTGATGCCATATTTATGATATATATGCTAATTTTTTTGATTTTCTTAAAAAAATTCTAGTTATGTTTTTGATTTTAATTTTAAAATAATTTATAAAAGCTATTTATTAATATATTATTATTATTTTTTGAAACAATGCAGTAATAACTTTTTTAAATTGTAAATAAAAATTAAAACATACCTGTGTTGTCCTCCATACGTTGACGAAATATGCGGGATAATTCAGATTTAATTAATAGCGAATCCGATTTAAAGACTAATTAACACTAGCAGAAGTCTCGAACTGCTGCACTTGTTTATTCTCGAGGTAAAGATTTTGGATATAATCTTTATTCACTAATATTGTAAAAAAATAATTTTAATTTTTATTATTATTGAAAAAATTAAAATCATAAAAAAATTAAAGTCATGAATCTAAATCAGGGCCAAAAAAACAAATTTAAAAAAATATTTAATAAAATATTCGACAAACACACAATTTTTTGAAAAAAAAGTTATAATTGTTATGTCCCTGATTAAAAGCTGTCTCATATAAGATTCTCTATTAACACTATATATTCTTATATTATTCTTTATTCCTGGGCCCATAACCTACTGAATAATCACCCTCGTTTATCGTTTTACTATTTGTTTTTCTATCCATTCATCGGCATTTGAATGGGGTTTTTAGAGCTGCTTTTCCTTTTCATTATACGGCTTATTTTGTCGTAATACACATTTTGTATTTAAATATATAGTATTTGCGACAATTTAAAACGTTTTCATAGATTTTGTGAATTTTACATAAATGCCAAAAATATGCAAATTATTACTGTTTATTACTGCTTCAATGCATTGTGCTTGTGCAATATCGAGCTATGCATTAATACCTGCGTATTTTATACACTCAATGACAAAAAAGAGTGTAAACATAAGTTCATGAACAAACGAATATATTCCATTTCAATCGCTCAAACGAATTTTCTCACGTTCATTACCAAACAGCTGATAATATCAGTAAAAGAGCAACTATCCTATGGATAATGAGGGGTCAATTACTCTCAAATTACCTATTCCACTACTGATTAAAACAGAACTTATCACAGATCTAGTATAATTTCCTAAGCAGAGTCAATTATATTAAAAGAACTTGTCCCCAGATTGATGAAAGGAAGATATAAAGACTGAACTCGAAAAAAGTATAACATGGTTTATTATTGGTAAGTTTTCTCGTATGTAAAAATTTAAAATTTTTATAATCATGTTAACTTTGAAAAACGTGTCAGAAATCGTGCACCAAAAATTTGCCTTATGGAATGTGTATTTTGCCTTTATTTTTCTTCTAAACAAAAAAAGGCATTACATCATTTTTTTAAATTTCTAATTTAAATCGAACTTTCAAAGTCGGTGGTAAAAGGATATAACAAAAATATGGTATTATTGTTTATTCAATAGCACAGATATAATTTTCATATAGATGAGTAGCAAAAAAGAAGCCGCGATACTCTTATTTCTCACTCACATTTTGGCAAAGTTTTATGAAAAACTGAAATGATTAATAATTTACAATGGCAAAATGCTACATTTCTTACACTCAAACATTTATGTTTATGAAAAAATGCACAAAAATGCCAAGAATCGAAAAACGAAGTTCACCAATAAAATCAGCATAGCTAAAATATTTAGGATTATTGGTTAAAAAACATTTTTTGTAATGCTATTTAATTTTAATTACATACAAAATATACTATTCAAGTTTTATTTTATTTGGTTTGACATTGTTTTGAATAAATCAGAAACCAATACGTTCTCCACCATGACACTTACAGATAGTATTAAGAATGGTTTCCTTATTAATATATACGAGTACTTTTTTAAAATATTTAAAAATAGTTTAGAACAATTTAGGTTAAGCAGAAAAATAAACGAAGAAAGAACTTTTGAAAAATTATTCGCATGGTATATCGTTCTGAAGGAAATTTTATCATCTTTAATTTAACACCACAGTGAGCATCAATACTTTTTAAAGGGTCCGCCATCTAGCGTTTTTTTTTCAACTAGTGCTTATTTCGTGAATGGTAACACTTAGCTCATGACTGATTTGACAGATAATTAGTTTTATCCTTCCGTTGAACGAATATGGTTGTGTATACGCTTGAACAACGCTGGGAAATATTGCGACATTACTTTGAAAATCATGGTAATGTTGCAGAATGTGTGCGAAATGAGCAAGGAGTGGCCGTTACAGTCAATGGCGATCGTTATCGGGTCATGTTGAACGAATTTTTGTTCACAAAAATTGAAGAGGAGGATATTGGCAACATTTGGTTTCAACATGACGGCGCTACGTGCCACACAGCCGAAGCTACACTCGATGTTTTGCGCCCTGTTTTTGAAGATCGCATTATCAGTCGCAGAGCTGATGTCGTTTGGCCACCTCGGAGCTGCGATTTGACACCGTTGGACTATTATTTGTGGGGTGCTGTCAAAGATAAGTGTTACGCCAACAAGCCAGAAACAATTGACGCTTTAAAGGACAATATTCGTGAAGCCATTGGTGAATTACAGCTGCACACAATCGATAAGGTGCTTAAAAATTGGACCGATCGTGTAGGCTACTGCATGGCCAGCCGAGGCAGCCATTTGAATGAAATTATTTTCCATTATTAACCGGAAGGATTGTACTTTCAAATAAAAAAAGAAATTTGAGAAAATATTCAGTAGTTTTTTTATAGCATTTTCAAAAAAAAAAAAAGTTATTTGGCGGACCCTTTATTATGTGCTTATTTTTGTACATTTTTTACGATTTTTTCATTATTTAAGACGCCATGTTGTGCGAACTAAGGGGTCTAGTGATCCAAAAATTAGTTGTCAACGTTAGTTGCATAAAAGACAATATTTGTAACAAATTTGGAAGGGGTGAAGTCCAAAATTCATTATTTTTTAGTTGGCTATAAGTGCATCAATATATATATTAAATTTCATTATACGCACAATCGAAATCGTTGATTTACATACCGTTTACACCCCTTCTTCTCATCTCAACCATAAGTGTTAATTTGCAGATTTGATAATAGCCATGATTCAGTGAGGCAAAGTGCATTGGGTATATTCCCCCACCATATATCGATTCCTATATCTTTACAACCTTTACTACGAGGTGTGTTTTAAAGTGTGAGTATGAAATTGAAATTCATTAAATGTTTCAAAACTACTTTTTGCTGCTGCTTTGCATGAATTTGCAATTCATATCATTCCACTGGAATGCTTGCCTATGGTGGTATATTGAATTGAATTGTTTGTTTACCTGAGTGGTATTTGTTGTTTTTGTTATTTTAAAATAAAATAGTTAATGTTTTATTTACGGATTTTGTTTACGGAATTGTCATATTATAACAGGGATGGCAGGCAATACCGGTAAAATACCGTTATCGATTCAAACCCCTTTCAGCTGACTATCGTTATTCCTAAACTACCGTTCCGATATCATTACCGAAATAACTGAAATAGCGTAATCCTTAAAATACCGTTACCGAAATACTCTGACAAGATCAGATAAAAAATCGCTTAAATAAATATATTTTATAAAATTTTGATCATAAACAAGCCAGTCATTAGAATTCAAGCATACTAAGGCTAAAAATATAGGTGTGCATTGACATTTCCTGCATAACTTAAAAAGCGTTGCCCTTAAAATACCGTTACCGGAATAATTAAAAAACCGTTATCCCTAAAATAACGTTAAAGAAATAACCAAAATGAAGTTAACGCAAATATACCGTTACCGAAATACCGTTAACGCTAATAAACGGTTTCCGAAATAACTTAAATATCGGTACCCCAAAACTATAGTTATCGAAATCGGTTACTATCCAAGTTTTATAACCATTATTGATATCACAGTGCAACAGTGAAAAAAAAATATACGAGGGACCCAATGATTTTCAGAATCTTTGGGGGCCCATAGAAAAAATTGGTCTCCAAATTCTAAGTTGGTAGTATAATCGAAGCTATGCTGCCAAGTCCGTGTATTTTTCAAAAAACATTTTCAACTTCTTCCCTTCCGATTTGTATGAAATTTGGTATATCTAATCTCCTAATTAGCATGACAAAACAGTTTCTTTCTGTTTTTTTAAATGCGTTGCTTAAAATTGGTATTGTTTTTTCTGAAAGTTTATTAAAATACATAATGCTGAAATGGTAAAAATTATTTAAAGTGTAGTCCGATATTAAAAATTAATATCTCATTTCAAACCTAATTTTGTCTTCTCTAAGATATGTGAAGCTTTGATTTTTACGCTTTTGAAAAAGGATAAAAAAAACTTAAAAATGTCCTTCTATCGCAAATATCTCAAAATGCATCTCTTTAATTTTCTAAAATTTTTGGTTGCAAATTTATCAATATAGGACATAAAATATAAAGGGTCCGCCAAATAACTTTTTTTTTGAAAATGCTATAAAAAAAACTACTGAATATTTTCTCAAATTTCTTTTTTATTTGAAAGTACAATCCTTCCGGTTAATAATGGAAAATAATTTCATTCAAATGGCTGCCTCGGCTGGCCATGCTGTATGAGCTTCATCTGAAAAGATGATTTTTTTGCCAAAATCGGCATCGGAAAAAAAACGTTAGATGGCGGACCCTTTATAAACAATTCAGAATGGAGTTTTTATATGTTTTTTAGAAAAACGATTTTTTACAATATTATTGCCATTTTATAGAATAAAAATAAAAATATTATAGAATTTTTTTTAAAAAGTTCATAAATCACTACATTTTTTAATTTATTTTATGATTATTTTTTTTTTGAATTTAATATGTTTTTAAAGTTTTGGAAATTTGTATTGTTTTATATTGAATACAATGGCAGTAACATATAAAAACATGACATATAAAAACTCCGTTCTGCATCCTTTTGTATGTTTTAGAGGACATACTGATCAATCTGCAAACAAAAATTTAAAGAAAAAAGAAAATGCATTTTGAGATATTTTCGAAACAAGGAATTTTTTTATTTTTTTATCCTTATTCAAAGGCGTACATAGCTTAAAACTTTTACATATCTTAAAGAAAGCTTTCACATATCTTAAAGAAGACAAAATAAGCTTTAAAATAAGATATAAATCAGGTTACGCGTTCAATATTTACGTATTTATTTTCATATATTAAAAAAAAGTAAAAATTTTAAACAGCCATAAAACGCGAACAACAACGAATTATTGAAAAAAGACACAAATTGTTTTGTCCTACGAGTTAGAGGATATACCAAGTTTCATGCAAATCGGAAGGGGGTAGCTAATGACTGTCAACTTTGCTTTTGGAACGACCCTACACTGAGAGAATTATCTGCATGATATCTATCATTTTTTGCATTAGATCTATTAAATTTCACTGGAACTCGTCTATTGAAACTTTTCATTAAATTAATACAGTTTTTCATAAGTTATAATAAAAAATATCATTTTATTTAATAAAAATTTCTATTGAAAAACTTTCATTAAATATAGTTTCATTAAATGTATGAAACTTTTTCATAAATTTTTCATTTACATTGTGAAGAAAACTTTAGCAGTTTAGGGAAAAAAATTCATTAAAAGTCGTTCAAGAAATTCTCTCTCTATATTATTATTTACTACACATTTTATTTGAATTATACTGTATTGCTGCATATTTCTTTGCTCAGTGTTGCAAATTTATCATACAATTCAGGTAATTTTATTGCAAATATGTTTATTTTATTTGTTGATGATTTAACTTTAATTTCAATATGGTATGGATTATGAAAAGTATTGGATTTAAATTTATTTTTAATGGAAAAATTCTATAATTATATTCCCAAAGCTTGAAAACTAAAATATTAAAAAACAAGAGATAGTGTGGCGTCGAATTGTTAAAACACTTTTAAATAAAAAATATCAATCATAACACCCACCAATTGATAACTCCCAATTCTGATTATTTCAAAGTAAGCACTACTCCTGCCTAAAGGAGTGATTCACTTAACTTTAAACTACTTTTTGAAATGTATTAAGATTTTCCAAACTATTATTTAACCATTGTTTCCTCCCTCCTTCAAGTGTGTGTGGTAAACTAATTACATTTATTGTTTGACATAACAAATTTCAAATCCACATCTCACTCACCAAATCATAAAATCCTTTTGTTTTATCTTTATATCTTATCACAATTGTAACCATAATGCACATTAATGTTATTTTAAATTAATACAATTAATCTTGCGTGTATATCAAATAACATCTAATCCATAAATTAGTCCATAAATTTATTTAGTCGTTCATTCAAATCACTTCACAAGACGTTCATTCATAAAAATTCAGTGGCATTTTGCACATAAGTCACAACAAGTCGTTAACATGAGAAAGTTATCAGAAATAGTAGAAGGAAATGTGTGTTATAAAATATACTAGAAAAACAAAATAGAGGAAAGAATACGAGTATTTTTATAAAACAAATTTTAATGATATTTAACATGCAAACTTAATATTAAAGAAACTTCAATTTAAGAATTTTGCAGTTAAAATTTTTAAACATTGCACATTATATAAAAATTTTACAATAAATATAGGAGAGGGATATATCTAATATTGTAAAATACTTTGGCGACAAAGATACGAACTAAAAATGTAGGTTTTTTTTTTTAATCTGTTTACAAATAACTAACAAATTCAGTAAAAATAACTGACAATGTCGTAAAAATAGCATAACACATAAAATTTAAAGAAATGTATGAAATTTTTATTTGAGTCGATAGAACGATCCATATAATTCAATGTTTAAATATGATTTCATGTAAATGTTGACCGAGGCTATGCTGGGTCCAATTTTGGCATACGCACTCCAACATATCGGCCGGTGTCTCACGAATAAATACCTCAATATTGGCTTGCAGTGCGTCAACCGTTGCGGGCTTGTCCCTATATACATGAGCCTTAACATAGCCCCACAAAAAATAGTGTAAATGCGTTAAATCGCCTCTCATCGTATGTGGAACCCTCTTGTTGAAACCACATGTCGCCCAAGTCCTGCTCTTCCATTTTGGGCAAAACAAAAATTTGTTATCATAGCACGGTAGCGCTCGCCATTCATAGTAACTTTCCTGCCTCCGTCGTTTTTGAAAAAGTACGGTCTAATGATGCCACCGGCCCATGATCCACACCAAACAGTGCATTTTTCGGGATGGATTGGCAGTTCGTGCAATGCTTCTCGCTGCTCTTCACACCAAATACGGCAATTTTGCTTGTTCATGTATCCACTCAACCAGAAATGAGCTTCGTCGATAAACACAACGTGGAATTTCATCCAACTTTTCCAGCACCTATTCACCAAAAGTTAAATCAATTCTTGCAACAGCTGTATTTGAAAAGGTTTTACATCCAAATCCTTCCGCAAAATTTTTCACGTAGTGGAGTAACAGAGGTCCAATTGGTGCGAACGGTGCCGAATCGATAATTCACGGTCATCAACAACACGGTCATCAACAATAATGTAAATTTGGTACGAAATCTAGTCACAAGATTCCGAATAGTCGCCTCAGAAGATCGCCCAAACGGACCATAAATTGGAAGAAGTGCACGATGCATGGTTAAATTACTGACCAAACTAAACATGTTTAACAGTAACATGATACACGAAAACAGCTGAGCTGCCAAAAAGAAAGATACTAAAAAATTATCCTTTACAAATATTTTGAAGCAACTGACAAAACTTGTGGAAAGTACTTATTTGAAATTAATTGTTTTCGGTATTGTAAAAATATATGAATGTAATAACAAATTTATTCAACTCCGTTCGAAGTCGATTTTTTCGATAGCAAAAAATAAGTGCTTTCTGAATTTTTCAATATCGAAACAAAATTATGTAAAATATTGAAACAAAATGGTTATTAGATATTTGCAGTAATATTTCCGACAATTTTGATAATATCGATAGTCCATAGTCCATAATTCAAGCCTTTATTCTAAGAAAATAACAGTAAAACGACAAGAGACATCATGCCAAAATTAAACAATTTTACAATGTTTAAAAGCACCAACCTTGCCCACTAGTGCGTTTCAGTATTTACACTTTTTTTTAGGTTTTTTGCAACTCTTGAAGCAGAATATGAATGCTTATGGCACAAACGATTTTTTAAGATTTTTTGAAGGGGGTACGTGGTTATGTGCAAAAAAAGGATATAAAACAAAAATAGTTTTTTAAATTTTTTGCTCTTGTGCTTTGTTTTCACAAAGCCAGATAAAAAAAATAGGTGAAAAAGGTGAAAAAATGGGGAAAAATGGGCACTTTGCGATTTTTAAGGCACCGGGTGCACTATTTTCGGGTAGGATTGTTCATCATTTTTTTTTCTCCTTTTTAATATCTTCAACTTTGCTTCAGACACTTTGCTTCCGTACGGTATATCCGTTAAAATATGGAAAAAGTGCTAAAAATCCGCCTTGAGCCAAAAAATTCGTATGGCCATTAAATTATTACTGTAGCCAACTTGAAAAAACGAGTGATGCAGAAGTTCTTATTTTTGGCGCTACTTTCACGTGAAATTCCCACAATTGAGTCCCAAAATCATGTGTTGAAAAATGTTGTACTGTGTTAACAAAATAACTAATTTCTTTCATAAAATAAATACAGAAATATGTTTGCCATACTCCCTACGTTTTAATAAAAACTATTTTCTGTGTTAATTTGTTAACATAAGTATAGTTATATCTGCTAACTAAATGAGAATTACATGCCGGTTTAAATTCACTGTTATAAAACTCAAGCAGTAAAAAAAAACATTTGGTATGGCAACAACATTGATCACTTTTTGATCAAGTGAGTTATTATTTAATTGTTAACTAATTCAATTAAAGAGCTTTCAATTTCTTATTGAATTAACAACTTTCGTTGTTGGCGAAATTTCAGCAATTAAGGTTATTGAACAGGTGTTTTTCGTGATTGAAATGGGTTTTTATTTTTTTTTGTGTATACTTCTTAGTATATTTTTCAATACTTAATTTTGTTAATTTCGTGGTTGAAACTTTTAGTTCATTCATTTGTTCGACAAATGACTCATTTCATATAAACCATCGTCAAATTTCCAATTTCCGTCCTCTACCACCTTCAATTTTAACTAAACTTGGAATGGAAGCTAAGTGTAAAATAGATATGTCATCGTTCAAGTTTTGGCTTGTCAGCTCATCATAGTTATGGATAAAAATCTAAGAAAAGATAAAAAATAGAATAGAAATAAATATTTACATTAAAAAAAAAATAATTCATGAAAAAAAAAAAAATTAAGTTTTGCAAAAGTAGTTGCACATAATTCCCTATATTATTTTATTGGTTTACGCTTCAAGAGTCGTTGATACCTCATTTTAAAGGTACTTAAATCTTGGTCTTACTCATTTATAAAAATAATTCACTTCTTTACGGTAAAATTCATTTTTGTCAAAATGCGTGGTTCAAACCGCTGTATTTCAAAAAAAAACTGTGTTCCTAAAATTTTTAAAAAAATATATGTTATTTATAAATTATTCTTCAATAGCTTTCTCAAATCCCTATGTGATACTCCTGCATGTTTCTAAGTTATCACCTTTTTGGTAAAATTTTCCACATTTTTATTCTTAACTAAGGATATCGTAAAAGCTCCACATAGGGATTTGGACACGGCAGAGGGAAGTAATTTATAATTAACATATATTTTTTTTTTAAATTTCAAATATATTTCAGTTAAAACAGATTTTAAGCCTTAAAACTGTATTCATAGACGAAAAATAGCTTTTACACAAGGTTTAGAATAGGTATTTTAAGCTAATATTCGATTATGAATACAGTTTTAAGGCTTTAAATGTGTTTTAACTAAAATGTATTTGAAATCTGAATTTAGATTTTTTATTTATACTTTCGTAAATATTTATATTTATTTAAAATCAATAGAGAATGTCAATCGCATAATAAACAGGTTCAAAGAAGGTACAAATGAACTTTTTTCAAAATTAACCGCGGTTTTCTTAAAATTGTGACGTGATGGACAAATTTCGATGGAATCAGGACATCAAACACTATATAAACCAGTTATAGTCACTAATGTTGATGTATGTAATTTTCTAAATCGGCTTCTAAGCATCAGGTGACTTCCCATATAAGATATCGTATATTCTGTATACTGTATTATTTCGAACTGTATATTATATTACCTTAAACAAAAACAATAAATTTCTTATTAAAAATCAGCTCATAATAATGCGTTCTAACCAAAAATTATTAATAGTGTATTTTATTTTAAACTCACTATCTAAAATTACTGGCTTTGATTAAACAAGCCACAACACAAATAACTTTAAAACAGTAGTTATTATATGATAATTAACAAAAAAAAAATCAAATTTATATTGGTGGTGGTTAAATGAATGTTTAAAATTAAATATTTAGTTGGTTGGATGTTTTTTTTAAATATTTTTAATGCTACAAACAATCTTTGCTCAAAAAGTATGCGGCTTTAATTGCAAATAACCGAGTAAAAAGAATATTGTACATTATTGTATAATGTGATCCAGTTTCATAAAATTTAATATAGTATGTATGTATTTAGTACAGTAAGTATGACAATATCATATTAGCTTTTGGAGGTAGAACAATATTCAAACTAAATATATCATAAGTTTTTTAAGATGCAATTTTACTCTTCACTGTACTTTTTCGTAAAACGGCATATTTGATTGTATCTTACAATATTTATACCATATGCTATTAAACTGGCACTATCTAATTGGATATGCAGAATTAACTTAATATATGAAATGAAACAGAACAATATATTGCCTCATGTAAAAATATATAAATTTTTTTTAAGTTGTATAAAAGTGACTTCTTAGACAATATCAACTCGAAAATTTTCATTGCAAATATTTTATGAAGTTATCTTAAATGAACATGGCAATTTAAAATTATAATTGCAAATATAAGGTGGCGCAAAAATAACCTTCCGATGTTTTTTTTTTTATTATGTATTTATTATGTATAGCATTTTCTGATAGGAGGATTACTTTTGCGCCACCTTATATTATTGCCAGTATTATTGACATTTTACCCTACACAGGCCAGTAATATGTAAAAGGTGTTTTTATAGAGCTATTGAATTTTGAAATGGAATAAAACAAAGATGAATTTTTTAAATTGACATGAACTTTACTTTATTCGAAAGATAATCTTCCGGCATTATAATTTAAATATATAATATGACCGCCATGGCTGGCTCGACGTAGTCTAATGTGGAGGTCCAATTTTCGAAAATTTTTTCCAACATTTGTGGCCATATATTGGCAATAACGCGGCGAATGTTGTCCTCCAATTGGATAATCGTTTCGGGCTTATCGGCGTAGACTAGCGAATTCACATATCCCCACAGAAAATAGTCCAGCGGCGTTTAATTGCACGATCTTGCAGGCCAATTCACGGGTCCAAAATGTGAAACAATGCGATTACCAAACGGTTTCTTCAACAAATCAATTGTGGCACGAGCTGTGTGACATGTTGCGCCGTCTTGTTGAAACCACAGCTCCTGCACATCATGGTTTTTCAATTTATGGACGAAAAAATCAGTAATCATGGCTCTATAGTGGTCACCATTGACTGTAACGTTCTGACCAGCATCGTTTTTAAAGACGTACGGATCAATGATTCCACCCGTCCATAAAGCACACCATACATTCAGTTTTTATGGATGTAACGATTTATCATCGTACACTTGAGGATTATAAATACGGCAGTTTTATTTATTGACGTATCCATTTTAACAAAAGTGAGTTTCATCGCTAAACAAAATTCGCAAAATTCGTGCGCGATACGTATTTCGATTTTCAAAATAAATTTTCACAATTTGGAAGCGTTGTTCAGGCGTCAGTCTATTCATATTGAAATGCCAAACCAAACTAAACATAAATCACTTGACAGCTGATAAAATGGCCGCCAGTGAAAAAAGTGTTGCCAACTTTAAGTTCTATACCTGTATAAAAAACACCCATTAGAAAGATAAAAATATTTAATTACGAAATAATGACCAAATTAAACATAATACATTTTTATAATTAAAAATTTTAAGTTAAAATTGTTCACAAATTAACGATTTACTTATTATAGATATTAATATTATTTATTTGATTTGTAGTGCCATCCCTGATAAATTATACGTACTAAACACATATGTAATTAACTACTCTATTTAAGCAACTATGTATCATTTATCTATCACTAATATTATTTTACTTTTGTAACTTACTGAAGAGCTAGAATAAAAGAAGACAGGCAGTCTGATTAGAACATTAAAGAAGTGCGTTTGATTATTGATTATTCTCTCCGAAACAACCTTTATAGATAAACAGATATTTATTTGATTGAGAAATCAAGAACGGCATGCATAATTACGTGATAATGGTGATAATTGTTAACTTCGAGCTTATATATTAGTTCTCATTTAGTGAGGAAAACTAGTTTATATGAATGCTTAATGTTTTACATGGGCTTTCACTTCTTTCAAAACATGTTTTGACGAAGGGAACCTAGAAAATTCCCGAAATAGATCTATCAAAACATTCCTGAGAGTGGTCAAATAATAAATTTGAAAGCAAAAACTCTATAGATTATTTGTTAGGAAAATATCCTAATAAATAAATATAGAGTATGGCCTCGAACATGAATAATTTTCATTTTCATTGCACATTTAAAGGTCGAAAAAATAATAATTTTAATTCCTAATAAAATTTATACCAAACTTTTGCATTTTTGTTTGAAAAAATTTAATGACAATCAAATATTGGGTTTTGAAAAACATCTCAAATTTCTACGTTTTCTTTGGTACCAAGTTAGAGTGCGTTAGCAATATACAAAAATCATCATAACTTTTTATCAGAGTATCTATGGACAAATGCAAAGCAAAAATCGTTTTAAAAAAAATTTTTAATTAAAATTGTTTTCAAGTTTGATATAACTTTTATTAAAAATAAAAATTATTTTTATTATTTTCATTAATAGTTTTTTTTTTTACAGTTATATTAGTTTTTGTTTTTATATACATCGAGATTATTTTTATGTTATTTTCAATTTATAACGAGCTTTCAACCTCCGTATATTTACAAAAATAAAGCAAATCAAACATATTAGCTAGGTTGATACTAGTATTTCGATCTGGCTAAAGATCTCATCAGAACCCGAAGTTTTAGAAAAGTTAGAGCCTCCATAATAGGCAGAACTTTAACAATAATCAATTTTGCTCCATTCTTGTCTTCTTAGTAATCAAGCACGTGGTTAGGTCTTTTCCTAACAAGCATCATGACGTTACTAAACTTTGAAGACCAAAAATGTTCTATTTATATAAAAAATTTTTAGTTTGTACTCTGGCTCAAGTAATATTTTTTACAGTTATATTAGTTTTTTGTTTTTATATACATCGAGATTATTTTTGTGTTATTTTCAATTTATAACGAGCTTTCAACCTCCGTATATTTACAAAAACAAAGCAAATCAAACATATTATCTAGGTTGATACTAGTATTTCAATCTGGCTAAAGATCTCATCAGAACCCGAAGTTTTAGAAAAGTTAGAGCCTCCATAGTAGGCAGGGTCTAGAGTTATCCGATTTCGCTAAAACATTCAACATTAACTTCTAAGACAGCGTAGAACAACTTTCAGAGGTGGGATCCCAAATGGACATGTATTAGTATGAATGTGAATATTGCCTCCATTTTCGTTAATGCACACAGATATACATACATGCTCCCTCATATGGACATACAATAAACATATATGAAACTTTTATGAACACATATGAATCATGGATGCATGTTGACATGTATGAAGTTTGTGTGCTCATGTATGGATCCATATATGTCGACTTTTAACAGGCAATATATCATTATACTTTTTAATCACAGTGTGCTTCATATACTGCAGTAAGTAATTTGCTTATCGAATGAACAATCATATAATTGTTGTTGTGGTATTTTTGATGTATGTAAACTATATATATTAAGATGTCCCTTAAAATTACAGTTTTTCGATTTTTGTTCATTACCTCCCCCATTTTTGGAATAAAAGTAACTACAATAATAGTATTAGTAAAGTAAAAATTGTATTAATAATAGTAAAAAATTATGAAAGGTGTTATTCTGTAAATTTCATAGTGGGTATTTTTATGTAAAAAGATGTCAAAATTAACCCTATATGGATCAAGTAACATAATATAATTATTTCAATCAACTTGAGATTTAGTTTTATCAATTCAAAAGCTTTGCATTCCTGTCGTCATAATTAAAATTAAGTCTCATGGGTCTTTTTTTTCCCCAGGGATACTAAGGGTTAAACATTATTTAAATAAATATTAAATAAATTTAAGTGGTGTTTTTCCAAAAACTATGCAAACTTTGATTAAAACATTATAATTTTGGTAAATTTGTGACAAAATAAGCTATTTTCTTAAAATGTCACTCCAAATTCAAACTCGAATTATCATTTTTTGACTTTTTTTGTAATAGCAGCTAAAGGGTCCGCCATCTAACGTTTTTTTTTTTCAACTAGTGCTTATTCGTGAATGGTAACACTTAGCTCATGTCTGGTTTGACAGATAATTGTGAAAAAAGTGAAAGAAAACTGGCATCCTCATCGATAAACCAAAGCGTGAAAAGCCAAAAACAGTGCGTACACCCGAGAATATTGCTGCTGTGGCAGAAAGTGTGCGTGAAGCGCCATCAACATCAAATCACCGTTGTTCTCAACAATTGAACATTTCGGAGACATCATTGAGACGAATTTTGCATAAAGACCTTGGTATGACGCCATACAAAGTCCAATTGGTTTAAGAGTTCAAAAAAAAAAAAATTATTTGGCGGACCCTTTATTATGGCAATCGACATCGGCAAATATCAAGCAATCGACATCTGCATCTTAGCCATTTCAAAAAATATTTTAAATTAATTAAAAAAAAAAACGTTTCTGCCTTTTTATCAAATTCGTGGATCATTTGGGATGTCTGGCTAAAGTGGGTTAATGATAGCCGATGAAGTCAAAATTCGATATCTGATTAATTTTGAGTATATTAACTGACTAAATGAAATAAAAAGTAAATTTTTTCGAAATACACTATTTTTCCAAAATGGTTAAGGTTAGCGTTTTCCAAAAAAAAAAAAAATATTTCTTCCATTTAGAACCACTTGTAATCAATCGGGGGTTGTAATGACAATTCTATTTTAAGGGACACTCTAGTGTATATAAACTAGAATATGTACAGTATTTTATATAACAAAAAATAATGCAATTTTTCTTGTACTACCCAGCGTATGAGTGTTAATAACAATCATACGCCCTGGGGTGTTTATTCGAATTACTAGGGCAACGCAAAAACAGCTTTAATAAAAACAATGTTTTAAGCGCTTAAAAAAACTTAAAAAACAATAAAATAAGCCGTTAAAATTTAAAAAACGCCGATAAATTTAAAACTTCATAATATTCGTTACTACAGATAATATTTTAAAATATTTTGTTCCTTGAAACTTCGCCAGTCAAACAAAGATAAAGAGAAATTGCAATAAAGAAAATATCAAATTGGTTTAACAAAATATTTTTATAAACCGTTTTGTGATATAAAAAAATCAAAAAAGCTCTATTTTGTAAGAAAAAAGGAAAAACAAAGCTTCATTTTTAAAGAAAATAGTCAAAAATAAGACAATATTTACAAAATTGTCTACTATCAAAAAAATAAGGAAAAAAAGCTCTAACAAATAAAGCTAAAAATGTTCATAATTTCTAGATCAAAACATGTACTCAATCTAAAACAAGCTTTAGCTTTTTTTGGTGCCCTATTAATTTCATTATGATGTATAAATATTTTAAAATAAGTCAAACACATGCAAATTTAATAAATAAAATTTCACTATTAAGAATCGATTAGTCTTTGTGTTCCGTCACGTTTCAGAAACATTCCGTTCCGGTTGGCTGTTTTGGTTGGTTAACAACATAGCAGCTGCTGTGGTTAAACGATCATCGTCATATATAATCATGTAATTCCTAGTTGGAACTGTCATTGTCATAATTTATTATCATAATGTGTTACAAAACGTTTTGTTTATATTATTTTATATAATTTAGCTTATAAAATAAAAAAAGTTCTTGTGTTGATTGTTTAGTTTGCTGTCACAAATCAGCTGTTTTTGGCTATTCCTTAAAGTAGCAGAAAATTCAGGTTCGCCCGGCACGCAATGTTACATTACACACAAACTAACCACAAACATTCATTTTCATGCATCAAAAACAAATCAGCTGATTCGTCACGGAAGGTAATAGAGAATTCACATAGACAAGTTAATCTCATAAAAATTGGATTAACTGCTAAATCAAGCACTAAACAGGGCAATTAAACCATTTTTGAACTTTTCGATTAACAATTAATCTAACTAACAGAATTATTATTTTAGCTGTAACGTTAATTAAAAATGCATATGTAAACGAGGAAGATTGAGAAGGGGGATTATTGTTAATCAATTAGATTAATTTCGCAGTCTGAACTCCTTATAACGTACAAACTAATTCAGTCTTAACTTTGAAGTGGATATTGACGGAAAAAAATAAGTGGATTTTTGTAATTAAATGAATTGAATATTTTAAAACGATAAAAATATTTATAGGAAATGCGAATAATTGCAGAGTTTTTATTTTATTACCAACCGGTGCTTTGTTACCTACCGTCTACACGAACAAAATTCAGTAGGTATCTGAATCTATCTAATACTACACTGATAATAATCCAAGCGTAAAATTGCAAAAAGATATCAAAATCCAAAATGTTTTCACATTTTACGAACGTTTTTGTAGTTTTGACAATAATTTCGTATTTTTATGCATATATTATTACACTCGTAATAATCCATGCTAAAAATACGAAAAAATTGTCAAAACAACAAAATCTTTTGTAATATGAACAAATTTTCGTTTATTTACAAAATTTTTGGTTATTTTGACATTTATTTGTATTTTTACGCATGGATTAATATCAGTGCATGAGAGTATGTTTCCACTTACGAGTTTTGAACAAAACATGTGTTTTTGTGAAAAAAATGTATTTGAAAATATGTACAAAACATACTTTATTTCAAAACACGTCCATAACACGTTCAGTGTAAACATAGTACAAAGTAAAATATATTTACTTTTCACATTAACATGTCAAAAAAAAAAAAAATTACCAAAACAAAAGTTGAAAACCATTTTCAAAATACATTTTAAATTATTTTCATACATTTACTTATTCCTAAAATGATATAATATCTGCAATTTCCAAATAAATTTATGTATAACTTTTGTGCAAAACTTATGATAATGGATTTTGCATGTTTTCCAGATTAAGTATTCTCCTCAAAATAAATAAAATATAAACTTAATTCCCCATATAACACAATTTCGTTGTATCTAAATGTTCATACTCTATGTAAATGTATGGAAATGCATTGTATTCGTTTGTGATGTGATTAATGACTAATGTGATATGTTGATTTCATATAATGTGTATGAGTAATTTCAAAACTTTTCGAAACTGACTTTATATGAAACTGAATTTTTATGCCTCTTATGTTTCAAAGGTTTTTGAGTAGTTTTAGATATGGTAACGATGGATACGTTTAGGTAAACTATACTAAAAATCTGAGTGAAAATATGTCAACTCAATCATCATTCGGGGCGACTATCTCCGCATTCATTGAAATTCACAATAACTGATATACTCGAAAAGAAATCGACGAAACATAAATTTCATATTCCGGACCCTTTTGGTTACCTAAATATGAAATCATGAAAATTGCTAAAAAGTATAAAATTTGACTAAAGTATCGTTAGAAAATTACTACAACTTATAAACTTTACAATATACGAAATTTGCGTTCGACTTATTTTTTTGGTTTAAAATATACTCTTATACATATTGATATTATTTCAAAGGTCATTTTTGGGAATCTTGAGTTCAAATGTCCATATCTAAAAATGAGATTTTTTTTTTTTAATTCTTAAACTCTCCTCTTAAACTCTCCTCCTAAACTCTCCTCTATATTTGTGTGAACTATTCTGGGTGGTATCTTGATTAGTCTCTGAATTATAGCCAAAACCGTGATAAGAGTATAAAAATTGCCCTAGTTCATATAAGTGGAATTAACGATTAACGGCATGCATACAGTACACACACATACAAAAATCTACCCATGCATAGGAAAAAACATGTATTAAATAGGAAAAAACATACTTACAAGCAGAGTCCGTTCATGGGTTTCCGCCGATTGCAATGAAATTTGGATATGTTAATAAGAATCAAAAATTAAGAGATCCGTATTTATTTTAGCTGTCCAATCTCACATTTAGGGTTGAAAAAGCGGGGTAAAAAATTACACAATTTTCTGTTTTTTGCGGTTTTTTTTCATATTTCTTCCTAAAAAACTATATATAAATTTGGCATGTAAGGAAATGCGTATTACCAGTAATAAGAAACATGTCCTAAGATACTCAACTTTTCGTGGTATTCGAAAAAACATATACATTTTGGGGGTTTTATACTAGGAGGTATATTTGGATCATGTCCTAACTCACACGAACAATTTGACCTACTCTACTATACTAAATGACTGATTTTGGAAACAAAATAAAAATCTTTTTTAAAAATGAAATGATATTTCTGGATGAATATTTTTATTTCAAATAAAACACGGATTTCAGACAATTAAATTTTTACTCCCAAAAAGGTGTGTTTTTTGGTATTTTTTTTTTTAGTTACAAAAATGTATGGTTCCGACATCCAGATTTTTAGAGTCAATTTAGAATCATAATTTCTGCGGGCTGTGTAGCTTTAAATATGCAACCGCCATAGTTTTTGTACCATTAAACATAATTGATTAAAGCGATGTATTTAGCATTTTTAAACATTGGCTAACACATATACAAAATGTGATTTATGTCGTACAAAAACAATTTTTTAAAGTGTCGACCATTTTTGAAATTCCTCACATACGTTTTGAATTGTTATTGCTTGAAGATTTTTGCTGTTTATTGTCACGATATGGAATTTTTCGAAATATAAGAGGGAGGGAAATATGAACGTTTTACTTCAAAAGGGCAAAAAACATTTTTAAATCAGGAAATTTCTACACACTAAAATATGGCATGCAATTTCCAACGATATTGTGTTTAACTTTTTATTTTAAATCATACATAATATTTTAAATTGAGCTCAAAATGTTAAAAAAAATATTTTTACTCATTTTTGTATACAAAGTTTTACAGGTTTAACTTCACACAAACACATTTTATAGTTAAATACGAATAATTTAGAGTAATGAAAATGAAAACTATAGAGTTTTTGTTTTTAAATTTATTAATTGACCACATTTGATAGATCTATTTCATTATCATTGCACAATTAAAGGTCAAAAAAAACATAATTTTTATTTTTAATAAAAATTATATCAAACTTTTAAAAAAGACAGAGTACGGTCTTAGTTTACTTCCCCCTTACATCTTGTTTTTAAATAAAACAAAATAAGTGTAAAAATTAAAAGGAGAATAAAACTACCAAAGATAGAGTTTGCACAAAACAACAAGTTTTCAATTAATTGTTGATCAGTGGTGGTAATCGTTAACTTCAAGCTCATATATTAGTTCTCATTTAGTGGGATAACTAGGTTATACGAATTGTTCAGGTTGGCATTAGGTTTCCACTTCTTTCAAAATGTGTTCTTAAGATGTGAACCTGGAATATTCCCGAAATAGATCAATCAACACATTCTGGCAAGTGGTCAGTTAATAAATTTCAAAACAAAACTCCTTTTTGTAAGGACAATATCCGAATAAAGAAATATGGAATATGTCTTCGAACTTGAATAGTTTTTATTTTTGTTGCACAATTAAAGGTCGAAAAACATAAGTTTTATTTTTAATAAAAATTATATCCAATTTGATTTAGAATAAATTTATTATATATTTTAACTTTACACATTTGTGCCTATTGCCAAACTAATTTTTGTTTAACTAAAATTTGTCAAAAAAAAAATTTGTTATTGAAAAAATATATACAGACTGAAATGTTATTGCTAACAAATATAGCCAAATTTCTTTAATACCATTAACTCCAACTGTATTTTCTTGATTAGATTTAAAGCTTGTAAATTATAAGTTAATGTTAATTGTGTTTTAATGTTATTTGGAGAAGAAAAAATTTATGTTGTAACTATGATTTTTATGATTTAGTAAAGTCAGCAAAAAAATTTTGCTGAGTCAGCAAAATTTTAGTCAGGAGTGTGCTTGCAAAAAAATTGCTAATATCAGCAAGATTTTTGCTGAAAAATCAGAGAGCTGATTTTTAGCAACAAAATTAGTAGATTCAGCAAAAGTTTTGCTAAAACCTAGTGGATTAGAAATTAAAAAACCCTTGCTGAACATTAATAAAATTTTTGCTGAATATTAGTAAACTGAAAAAACTCAAAAAATCTGTTGAAAATTTTTACTTTAGTTAATTTATTTTGCAGAAAATAATGAAACATATTTTTGTGATTCTTTTTAAAATAATATATCTTTCAACTACTTACATCATTGGTTGTCTAAATGATGCTATCTTTAAAGGAACGCTAATGCAGCAGAGAATTATAGAAACGAAACGAAAAAATAACAAAACGTAACATATATAACCCTTTTTTGCAATAAGAAAAAGCAAACAAAAATTTACCGCTTTAGTCTGTCTACCTGCTGTATATTTGTTATCAACTTGACCACTCAATTTGACTACAAATGCACATTTGATCTTTTTAAAATTGAAATATATTATTTTGTCTTTTATTTAATTAATAGACAATTACTTTCACGAGTTTAAGTTGTTTCAATCCACAATTTTGTTTTATGTATGAAAAACAGATACAAAATCTTCCATGGTTGCTTTTTTTAAGTGTCTTCCTACACTCAAATAAAAAGTTAGTAAAGTCAGCAAAAAATTTTGCTGAGTCAGCACAATTTTAGTCAGGAGGGTGCTTGCAAAATAATTGCTAATTTCAGCAAAGTCTTTTGCTGAAAATCAACGAACTGATTTTTAGTAGATTCAGCAAAAGTTTTGCTAACACTTAATAGATTAGAAATTAAAAAACCCTTGCTAAAAATTAATAAAATTTTTGCCGAATATTAGTAGACTGAAAAAAACTCAAAAAATTTGTAGAACAATAATACTTTAGTTAATTTACTTGCTGAAAATCATAAACATATTTTTGTGATTCTTTTTAAAAAACTTACAATACGTTAGAAAATATAAAAATGTTCATACTCCCAAATTGACGATATGAATTAATATAATATCTAAAAACAATAGAAATAATTATAAACATAACGAAATTATCATTGAACTACTTACATCAATTATTGTCTAAATGATGCTATCTTTTAAAGGAACGCAAATGCCGCAGAGAATTATAGAAACGAAACGAAAAAATAACAAATATAACATTTACAACTCTTTTTTGCAATAAGAAAAAGGAAACAGAAAAATCTACCTAAGATGTATGTTTTTGTCTTTCGCTTTAGTCTGTTTACCTATTGCATATTTGTTTGCAATTTGACCACACAAGATCATTAATATTTATTAACATTTAGTTTACAAATACACATTTAATCTTTATTAAATTTAAATATTTTATTTTGTCTTTTATTTAATTAATAGACAATTACACAAGTTGGTGACGACGCAAAATTTAAGTTGTTTTAATTCACAATTTTGTTTTATGTATGAAAAACAGATACAAAAATCTTCCATGGTTGATTTTTTTATATTATATCTTACTAGAGTTGTACTTTTTAGTATAATTTTCCTCGTCACTACTACATCGTGACATGCCGCGACATCTAATTTAATCTGAGTATATCTTTCAGTCTGGTTGCCGTTCACACTATTGATGTGCTAATCAACACAATTTTTTTAGCAAAATCAATTAGTAAAACATTAGTAAAATATTAGTTTAAAACAGTTAAGTGCTGAATAAGTATAACTAAAATTTTAGTTTAAAACCTAATTCCAGCAAAAATTTGCTGAAAAATAGTATATATACCTGATTTACAAGATGTTGTACTAACTCTTCTACTAACTTATTTTTTGAGTGTAGAGTTGTACTTTTTAGTATAATTTTCCTCGTCACTACTACATCTTGACATCGAATTCAATTTGCTTATAACTTTTAATCTGGTTTTCGTTAACACTATTGATGTGCTAATCAGCACAATTTTTTTTAGGAAAATAAATTAGTAAAACATTAGTAAAATATTAATAAAACATTAGTTCAAAACAGTTAAGTGCTGACGAAGTATAACTAAAATTTTAGTTTAAAACATTATTTTAGCAAAAAATTTGCTGAAATATTGTATACCTTATTTACAAGATGTTTACTAACTTTTCTACTAACTTAATTTTTTGAGTGTAGTGCTCCACACGTTCAAGAAGAATCATTTTAAATAATATGGCAAATATTTAAATCTATGGCAGATTCGGTGGTTTTTGGTTTGCAAAATTTTATATCAATAATAAATTATGAATTAAATAGTTATAAATGAAATTTTTTAAAAATCTCGTGGTGTTTTTTTTATAAAAACGCGCTTTTAACCCAAATCGTAAAGAAACATTTTTAAAGTGAGTCTCGACATTTAAATGTATCTATTCTCATTTACTTCTGTTTTGCTAAGCACATAAATGTAAAATTTACACACCTGTAGTTTGATAAACACACAATTTCCAGATATTTAAATTTACACACTTTTAGTAATTTTATAGGTTTGAAGGTAGACATTAAGTTGCCTACCATTATGGTAGTAAATTTAGCTTAAATTTTTTTAGAGTGTATGCAAAGTATCTCTCAAAATCTGGGTGTTATTCAGTTCTTTTTTAATATAAAATTAATCATTTTATATTAATTAAAATAATATTAATTCAAAGTTTTTTTGTATTTTGTTGCCAGAATTTGCGACAAATAAATAAAAAAAAACTCCTGAGGAAGTTGGAATAAAACCATCGAAACGTTGAGTTGAACAATAGATGAACTAATTTCTTTTATTTAAATCTATAAAAAACTATCAAAATTAATATCAAAATAATAATTAAAGAACATAAATAAAATATTTTAACTATCTGGTTTTCTCAATTATTATAACTTTTATGGTAAATTACTTAGGCGGTAACTATTGCACGGCAATTTTTATTTTCTTCATACTCTTAATAATTTGGTCCCAATTAATATAATTTTATTAAATAATAAAATTCTTACTGGTAACTATTTTTTTTTAAGTAATATTTTGAAATAATTTTTTAATAGTTTTTTAATAAAAGTTGTTTATAATAATTATTCTTTAATAGTTAATTTACAAAAATGTAATAAAAATTGCATTTACATTTTGGTATGTTTTCAGCACTTAACTGTGTTGCACATCTTTGCCAGAAAAGTACAAAAAATTTTTATTCACGAAATCATATTTTATAAAAAGTTAGTATTGAAAATAATAGAAAAATCCATTCAATAAAAAAGTTTGTAGACCCAGCTGAAAAAGATCACATATTATTATATATGGCCATGTATGAATATATATGAATATATATGGATCCATACATGGAAATGCATGGAAGCATATATGGAAATGTTTGTTATATATGGAAGCATATATTGAACCATATATAAACAATTGTTGCATATATGTTTTCATATATGGAACCATATATGTAAATGTTTTACCATATATGGAGCCATATATGAAAGTGTTTTCCATATATGGTTACATATATGAAAACATATATGAATGTATTATCCATATATACTACCATATATGCATCATTTTCCCATAGGTGTAGTTTAATTTATAAATAAATTTATAAATTAAACTATAGTTAAAAGATTTTTGGATGAATCTTCTGTTCTATATTATCTTGATGTATACAAATATATTGACAAATAAAATAAAGTATTACAGTTTGGTATTATCTTTCATTATCTTTGATAGATCTATCAACACATTCCTGAAAGGGTCAAATAATAAATTTGAAAACAAAAAAACTTTATAGATTATTTGTTAGGACAATATCCTAATAAAGAAATATAGAGTATGGCCTCGAACTTGAATAATTTTCATTTTCAATGTATATAAAATATACATTTTTTATGTAAATATAATAATATATATTTAAGCAATAATTTTGTTAATAAAAATTGAATTTTCAAACTAACAATTGTTTTTGTTTTATGAAAATATACGTAATAGGAAAATATATGAACATATATGGGTAGGATATATATGGACAAATGTATGGACATATATGGACATATATATCCATATATGTCCATATATCCTCAATTTTCGGATCCAAACCATATATGGAACTCCATATATGTATATATGGGTCATATATGAACTTTTTCACCTGGGGAATTAAAAAAAAATAAATTAAAAATTAAAAAGTTTACAGAAAAAAAATACAAGTATTGAAAATAATAAAATAAGTACATTCAATAAAAAAAATTGTAGTAAAAAAAAATTAAATAAGAAAAATAAAAAAAAACTTAAAACCGTTCACAGAAAAATAAAAATAAATTTTTTGCCAAGTTATTTTTAGAAATAAAGTTATAATTACAAATGATCTTTACTCAAAGGACTTTTGATTTAATTTGACAAACATTATTTTCCATAATTTTTCGTTTGATAAATTGCACCTCTGGTCATATAAAATTTGACGCAGAGCGGACAACGCTCTTTTAGCTGTTACTTGAGTCGCAGGAACAGCATAAACAATTGATGATAGTTGCTTAAGAAATGGAAGAGTGAACTTATTTTTTTGCCAATAATCTTCTAATACGACATCTTCTTTTGCAGTCTTATAATTTTTAATTTCTGCATATGCTGCCATTATTTCCCGACACGTTCCATTGTCTATTTCGTCCTCTGAAAAAGTATCTACTTCAAACTGAGACATGGATTCCCTTAACAAAGATGAGGTACTTTGATTTGTTGATTCATCTATTGGGATAAATGATGTCGATGTAGCTGGGCAAGTAGTTTGATCATACTATTCTATTTTTAGATTTTTTAATTTTACTATCAACATTTTTTATGCAAGCATTTGATGTATAAACTAGTTAATTAGATATACAATTAATAAATAAGTCGATAGTGTAATTTATGTGTAGGTGGACTTATATCAAATATCACTGAGTTCAAACCCAGTAGGAGACGCATTTTTTTAAAACTGCAAAAAAATATATTAAAAAAAAATGTTCTAAACTAATTTTTTCAACATTTTTTATTTACAAAAAAAAAATTAAAGAAATAACAAAACAAAAATAATTATTATTAAAGACATGATTTAACCATTAAAATCCAATTTTTAAAAATAAATTACAAATAACAGTTATGACAAAAAATTTTTTTTTCTTGTTCATAATTATTTCAACTCAATAAAAAAAAATTAATTTCATGGTAATAGTTAAGTGTCAATTATTTTTTTTTTAATTAGTTCATAATAATTATAAAAAAAATTTTATTTATATTCCTTTAAAGTGGGCAATTTCTTCGATTCTGAAAATGTTCATAATATTTATTTTGGGTCCTTGGTTTTTCTCGATAATCCTAAATTGATATAGACTAATTATATTTAGTCTATTAGTCTACTTATTAATCCAAATCATTAAATTTAGAACAAAATGGCGTCGATTTGTAGTTGCAACTTTTGCCAAAAGTGCATGTTATTGCCTATTTTGAAGTTTAATACATATTTTGTTCTCTTCAAAGCATATTTGGTCATTAAAAAACATACAAGTTGAATACATTTTCATTTTTGGATTGAAGTAAAATCATTTTTCCATTTTAAAATCTTTCCGTACCCAAGAAAACGTATAATTCACTTCCTACTAAAAATATTGATGTCAAATTCACTTAATTTACAGTTATATTAGTTTTTTGTTTTTATATACATCGAGATTATTTTTATGTTATTTTCAATTTATAACGAGCTTTCAACCTCCGTATATTTACAAAAATAAAGCAAATCAAACATATTAGCTAGGTTGATACTAGTATTTCGATCTAGCTAAAGATCTCATCAGAACCCGAAGTTTTAGAAAAGCTCGAGCCAATATAATAGGCAGAACTTTAACAAAAAACCTATTAATAATCAATTTTGCTCCATTCTTGTCTTCTTAGTAATCAACCACGTAGTTAGGTCTTTTCCTAACAAACATCATGACGTTACTAAACTTTGAAGACCAAAAATGTTCTATTTATATAAAAAATTTTTAGTGTGTACTCTGGCTCAAGTAATATTTTTTACAGCTATATTAGTTTTTTGTTTTTATATACATCGAGATTATTTTTATGTTATTTTCAATTTATGACGAGCTTTCAACCTCCGTATATTTACAAAAATAAAGCAAATCAAATATATTAGCTAGGTTGATACTAGTATTTCGATCTGGCTAAAGATCTCATCAGAACGCGAAGTTTTAGAAAAGCTAGAGCCAATATAATAGGCAGAACTTTAACAAAAAACCTATTAATAATCAATTTTGCTCCATTTATATACGTTTTAATTTTATACGTTTTAACGCATTGTTTGTTTGTTTGTTGAAAGTATTCTTTTAAGTGCATATGTTTCATGTTTTAGTGCATTTTTATAATTTCGAAATAAATATTGTGTGCGCTGCCCTGATAATAACAGATTTAATGGTATTTTTTTCCACAAAATATGTTAAGTTCTGTAATACGTGTCGTATGAGTGATATATAACAATCTGTTTTAAAATCACTCATACGCCTACATATCTTTTTTACTTAAAACCCATTAAATTTCAATGAAGTTTTTTTTCTCTCTTGTTCACTTTAAAAGCTTTATTTATATCTTAAATCTAAATTCATATTTTATTATTTCTATTTTCCTACCCGTAAGTCATACAATGCTCTAGATAAGAAAATATTTTGTAAAAACTATTTAGAAGTATTAAAGTGCATTCATTTCTCTAAGGATGTAGGCTGATAAAAATTGTTTTAAAAAATATATCAATAAAAGGAAGAAAAATATATAAATAAAGAATCTAAAAAAAAAAAAAATTTAACAATTGAAATGTATTCTGCAGTAAATAGTGGAACAATGGCAACTATGCAAGTGAGGAAAAAACAAATAAAAATAAAATTAAAAATTCTTTTCTTTTTTCGTTTACTTAACTTACATTTGGTATATTTTTTTATATTGCTACAACGTCTTTAATATATTTGTATTGGAAACTGAAAAAAAAAAAACATCTTAAGGACTGACTTTAAAACTATAGAAAATTGCCACAATTACTGTGTATGCACACAAACTTAATATATTCCTAAGAGATGTTAAATAATTTTCAACTTAAATAGAAAATGAGAATTCGGCTGCCAGAGAAAATACTACGACGCAGAGACAAGACAATTTAAACAATGTTTTGCCTAAAAAGAATAAAAAGTAATAAAACTCACTTTAGGGAGCCGCAAATCAACTTGAAATATTTTTCAACTACTTCAGTAAGAAAACATTCTGATGAACACATTTACATAGATATAATGAGTGTAGTCTAAAGTTCTAAAGTCTAAAGTCTAAAGAGACACTAGAAAAAAAATTGTTGCTATTATTTTTATTTAAATGTTTACAAAAGATTTATCACAAATGTATAGAAATTTTATATGAAAAGTTTTGTTAAGTTATTAAAAGTAAATTAACCCATTAGATTATGATCAACTTATTAAATATTAACTTTGTTAACACTGGGTTACATCCGTTTGTCTTACTCAATTCATATATGAGGAATTTGATAAACTTTCGACACTTTGAGGAAATTATTTATTGTTTCTTTGTATGACATGAATAACCTTTTGTGTATGTGTTAGCCGATGTTTAAGCATATTAAATCCATTCGCATTAATTATACAGTAAAACAACGAAAACTATTCAAGGACATGGCAGTACTATATTCGATTCTACTACCAAAGCGTAGTAAATCCCTATACTCCGTTTGGTAAGTTTGGCGATCACTTTTTTAAGGCCCGTCTAGAGATTTTAAAATCAGTGGTCCTCTCAACAAAAGTTGCCATCGGTTTTTGTCCAACAGCTAATTCAAACTTGATGATACCACTTTACAACATTTTGCAATAATATGGAATCCGTTGAACAACTCTTATTAATAATAACAAAAATATTTTTTTTTAATTATTTCTGCAAAAACTTAGGAAAATTTATTATTTTTTCACTTTTGCCAGTATAATTCACTGGGATAACTAAATTTTCGCTAACAATAAAAAAAAAATTGGTAGCCAAACCGAGTATTGGGGATTACTACCCTTTGGTAGTAGAATCGAACCTATAACGCCAAGTCCGTGTATTTTTCAAAAGCCTTCTTTGCTTGGATTTAATTGAAGTTACATCAATTTATAGATCTCATTGTATTTATCCCATTTCCCAACACCAAAAAATTTAAAATACAACCAAAAAAATCTTTGCCATATACTAGAACTAAAAAAAAAACGCGCTTGTTTTGGAAAACACATATTTCTTTCCGGTTTTATAATATCTAACTGGGTTTAGGGCAACTAATTTGCAGGAAACCATATAAATAATTTTACATTCTCAAAACTAAAAATTTGTTATAAGAATGCTTTTTGAGGTTATGTAAATTTTTTTTCTGCAATAAATTTAAAGCCCTTAAAATTTCTTGATGCTTTTTCGATTTTTGTATTAAACTCATAAGTATTTTGCTAGATGTAAGATTGGATTAATTCATACAGAGCTTTAGTTGTCACAATGAGAAATGTGTTTGGAAAAACTGGCGCTGTACCCGTTAGACATGAATAAATTTTTATTTTTTCGCACACTTACAATTTAGTCCGTCATGAATATTCACTCTAAAATAATTAAAAATTTTAAGCCGCCGTTTGACTCAGCCAATCGAAGGTGCTGTTTTTTTGGGTTTTACTAAATTTGTGTTGGAAATTCAATATAACTTGTGTATATTAAAAACTTTTCGTACCCGGTTAAAAATTTTTATATTTATATTCATATATGAAGTGATATACATATCCATATACCACCATATAGGATTCATATATGTTCATAAGAGTTCATATATAAATATTAGCTCAATTTTCGTTAATGTACACATATGAACATGTATGTAAATGTATATATATGTATGATTGTATATGATGATATATATAAATATTACGTAAATTTTCGTTAATGCACACAGATGAACATTATGATTCCTCATTTGAACATATAAGACAGGTTTACAGGGGGGTCGATTTAAAAATCGCTCAACGTTCAAGGAAAATCGTATTCTCGGGATCAAATAAGAAACTTTGCCGAAGGAACCATACCTCTAAAACGAATTCTGATGTCCCGACTTTTGACCCGTAGGGTGAAATTTTGAAAAATCCCACTTTGACCCATTTAGAGTGCCCCAATCGAAACCAACCCAATCGAATATATTTATACTCTATTTCTTTCGGAGAAGAAATAGAGACCCTATTCTTGGAAAGACTCCTCCTACTTTCTGAAATATCTCTATCCCGAGATTTGTACATTTTGCTAAAAAACACGGCTAAAAAGACCCTCTTTTAATTTAAATTTGAACCCCTAGAATGATGATTTATGCATTAATCTGCTAGCGCGTCTCCCGGAGAAGAAGTATCTCCCATAATCTTGGAGAGATTCCTCCTACTTTCTGAAATATCAAAGTGGGCGTTTTCAAAATTTTACCCTACCGGTCAAAAGTCGGGACATCAGAATTCGTTTTAGAGGTATGGTTACTTCGGCAAAGTTTTTTATTTTGATCCCTAGAATACGATTTTTCTTGAACGTTGAGCGATTTTTTGGCCTCCATACAAATCGACCCGGCCTAATGAACACATATGAATCATGTATGGATGCATGTGGACAAGTATGAAGCATGTGTGGATCGATCCATGTATGTCGATTTTTAACAGGGTAATGTCAAAATATACAAAACTTTCGTATTAAAAAACAATAGTTTTTGTGTATTTTTCCTATGGTTTATTATGAGTGTACCCAATGTAAAATCTCAGATCATTCTCTGTACTCTATAGCAACAAAAAGTACCGATCTACGATTTTTACGGTCGGTAGAGATGACAATTGTATGTAGTTTTCTTGCAAAATGTGGATTTTGAGTTATGACCCTTTTGTTGAACAAGTGCGAATTAAGGTTACATTTAAATAGTCTGCCGCCTCTGAAGGGTTAACCCAAATGCATGTTTATCTAATATAAATCAAAATTCATTACGCTGGTGCCATATCGCCATTCATATTGTTAAGAAAAAGAAAAATTCAAGGCTAAAGAAGAAGAGCTCATAATTTTTAAAAGAGACCAACTACACAGAAAGTCTGCTTTTTTATATCAAAAAAATAAAAAACAAATTGTTCTGACAATTTACAAACTTTTTTGTTGGTATTTTTTATTATTATTCTTGTACCGGCTTAAACTTAAACTTTTTTAACATTCAAAAAAAAAAAAAAACTACAGTTTCTCCTAAAATTAAATAGAAAAATTATACTTTGTACATCGAGTTGAGTATTCCCGTAGTTTAGATGCATTTCAAACTCTGCCAGTTCAACATAAACCAAATGTTGATGTTGTTGCTTGTTTTATGTTGATGTTGCTGGTTGTTGTTATTTATGGAGTGCGCATTTTCTTGTTAATGTCTTATTTTTCATGTGTTAAGACATTGTTGTTGGTCTGTCTGTTAGCGTGTTTGTTGTTGGTCATGTTGTTGCATGTTCCGCCCAATGGTATTGTGGTAAAAACAACATTGTGGTTAGTTTTTTTCTCTTGTGCTTTTAAAAGTATTATTTACAATAGTGTCTATGGTCGTCTGTAGTAATGTTTATTAGATTATTACTATTTTTTGTCTGGTAATGTTAAATTTATCCTTAAGAGAGTAATACAATTAATATCATCTAAAATTTAAGTTGTGCAAAGAAGCTCAGTTTTACTAAAAAAAAAAATTTCATATATTTTATCAGTTTTGTATTGGAAATGGGCCAAATCGGTTCAGGAGGTTCCCAATAGATGATACAGATTATTCTCTAAATTAATTTCGCCACAATTTAACCAAAACTCAGAGTTTAGCTGGAAATGCTTTAATAGTAAGATTTTTTTAGCTTCCTTTGAGGAGTTCAATTCATAGAGTACTGCTCTGTCAAAATTCTGTCTTAAGAGAATAAAGTTAATTTAAAATTTCTGAATATTTAAAAAAAAAAATATGTTTATTATATCATATTACCCTCGTGCTCCCATTATTCCTCTTCAACAAAAATAATTTGATAGGGGAATTTAGGGTAAAATGATAACATACTTTTTATGTGAAAGAATTTATTTTACAATAATTGCAACGTCGCACTGTGTTGCGGCTAGTGGAAAAGTAACTTTTTTCCGATTATTTTTTTCAGTGTTTTTAATGATGCAATTTTGTCACAGACATTCCAAGTAAACAAAAACACATAAAGCTTATTTTTATGTTGGCCCGTTGATTTTAATTGATTTTAGAAGTCAAATATACAAAATTTTCACGAAAAGAGGGGATTTCAGGGATGTATTCAAAATGATCTCATTTGATTTTGGTGACAGATATTTTGATTTGGAAAAAAAAATCTGCCTTCGGACAAGTATCTTCTGTAAAAAAAGGAATGTTGTTTGAGACATTTTCATATGCACCTTTTTTAGAACGAAAACTCGACTAAAGGTTAATTTTTCCTTTTAATTTGGGTTAGGTAAGCAATATCTAAAAAGTCCCAGAGAGTCCCAGTTCCAAACCACTACAGAAATGTTACATAATTTGTTTTCAACGAACTGTGAAAAAATCAGCTGCCGATACCAGCCCTCCTGGGAGTTATAGCGATTTTAGTATATCACTCTCAGTATTTATTTCATAGAAATAGAACGGAAATTCTCGGAAGAATTTATTTTTTTATTCTACATCCATTCTAGCACTCCACAGAAATGAGCATAACTGTCTTAAAACTGAAGCTATTGACTTCAAACCGGTATCAAATTAAAGCTTTTATTGCCACCTTTCAAATAAGAAATGAAATAGATTTTGGTTTTATATAAAATTCAGAGTTTTTCAACAAATATCGAAAAATCATGAAAATTTGACGTTTATAATTCTTGTTTGGACCACCCTATAGTTTATTTAAAAAACTAATCATAGGGTATTTATCAGAAATAAAAGAACAATTAAAATAAATTTTTTTTTGTAAATTTTTCGAAAATTTTTTTTTTTTTTTTTGATTTTGTTGAAAATTTGACCCCAACAATTTTTTTCGGTGTACATTTTTTTTCACTCATTCTGTTTGGGATTTCATTCTGACCAATCTGTAGAAGTTTCTCATCGATACAATTAAAATTACAGTTTAGGCAATATGATTTCCAAAAACTTCCGGTTTCGCAACACTGTGCGTCCGTTAAATTAAAAAAATCATTTTTACAAAATATTCTACTAACACAACATAAATAATCTGTAAGTTTGCCGAATACAAATCTTCATCCAATTTTCATATTTCAAAATGTCGGATGCAATGAGAAATATACGTTTTAAATTATTTGCCCAAAAGCTTTGAGGAGCTTTGAGGAAAAGAATTGAGATATCAGAATTTCAAAATTCTAAAAACCCGAGTAAACCAGATTATATCTGAGCAGATCTAAAAAGATATAATGGAATCTTATTATATATGATCGAATATAATTAGATCTGATGCCAGATATGTTCATATCTAAAAATGTTTCATGAGATCTTTGTCCAATATAATCACCAATATAAAAATGCTAATAGTGTTTTATTGATCTAATAACGAACATAATAATACCGCTAAAAAATTGCTAATATTTTGTGTTCGGTGTCCGTTTTTTAGACTTAGACGGCTTATACGGAATCCGACTCCGTTTACGTGCGGATTTGGAGGAAAAAATGGTAAAAGTACATATATTTAAATAATTTGTTTAAAATTTAACTTAAAATGTCCTTTGAAAGGACACAAGATGTAATAACGGAAATTTGAGTACGCAGAAGAAGTTCCTATTCATAATTTGTGCAGTTATTGTTACACTTCTACTTCCTACGTAGTCGAGGATAGATTTTAATTTATTATATTCACCCTAATTTCTAAAAATATAAAAAAAGAATTATGTGAGCGGCTGATAATGGGTCACATACGCCTGGCCACCGGGTGGGGTAGTTTCGTTAGCAAAAACTGGCGGCGCTTTAAAAGACGAAAAATTAATTTTTATTAATATGTGTTTCAAAAGTCAAACGTAATTTTTTTATGCAACCACTCTTATGAAGCGGATTTAATATTGAAAATTGCACAACATTTTATATTTTCTGTTCACGCGTTCGAAACTTATGATAATTTAAACATTATATATTTCTTACACATTTGTTTAACGATTGAGCAACGACTAAACTCGAACTATAAAAAATTTTGGAAGAAACAAAAAATACGTAAACACCATATTGACTACACTCAAAAGAAAAAGTTAGTAAAGTCAGCACAAAATTTGCTGAGTCAGCAAAATTTTAGTCAGGAGGGTGCCTGCAAAAAAATTGTTAATATCAACAAAATCGTTTGCTGAAAATCAGCGAGCTGAGCTTTAGCATCAAAACCAGTAGATTCAGCAAAAGTTTTGCTAACACTTATTGGATTAGAAATTAAAAAACCCCTGCTAAAAACTAATAAAATTTTTGCTGAATATTAATAGACTGATAAAAACTCAAAAAATTTGTAGAACAATTGTACTTTATTTAGTTAATTTATTTGCTGAAAATCATAAAAACATATTTTTGTGATTCTTTTAAAAATAATATAATATATTCATTATAATATAAAAATGTTCACACTCCCACATTGACGACATTAATATCTAAAAAAATAGAAATAAATATAAATAACACGAACAAAATTTTCTTTCAACTACTTACATCAATGGTTGTCTAAATGATGCTATCTTTTAAAGGAACGCAAATGCCGCAGATAATTATAGAAACGAAACGAAAAAATAACAAAATATGTAACCCTTTTTGCAATAAGAAAAAGGCACCATAAAAATATACCTAAGATGTGTGTATTTATCTTTCGCTTTAGTCTGCCCGACTGTATGTTTGTTTGCAATTTTACCAGAGTGGATTATTAATCTCAATAAACACTTCATTTTGAACATTTCATCTTTATTAAATTTAAATATTTTATTTTGTCTTTTATTGAATTAATAGACAATTACTTTCAAAAGACGGTGATAACACAAAAATTTAAGTTGTTTTAAAAAGCAATTTTGTTTTATGGATGAAAAACAGACACAAAAATCTTCCATGGTTGATTCCGTTTTATGTCTTACAAGAGTTGTACTTTAAGGTACCATTTTCCTCGTCACTACTACATCTTGACATGCCGCCACATCTAATTCATGCTGCCTATATCTTTCAATCTGGTTGTCGTCCACACTATTAATATTCTTGTCAGCACAATTTTTTTTAGCAAAATAAATTAGTAAAACATTAGTAACACATTAGTAAAATATTAGTAAAACATTACTAAAATATTGGTAAAACATTAGTTCAAAACAGTTAAATGCTGAATAAGTATATCTAAAATTTTAGCTGAAAACATAATTTTAGCAAAAATTTTGCTGAAAAATTGTATACCTGATTTACAAGACGTTTTACTAACTTTTCTACTAACTTATTTTTTTGAGTGTAGGAGAATGTTTATACCAATTTCTACTAAAATCAGAAGACATAAAGTTATAATTACATTTTTTCTCACTTACTCAAATTTAAATAACTACAATTAAAAAAAAATAATATGGAATAAAAAATTTTAAATTTTTGGTCAACGAAATAGAGATCATTTTCAATTTATAACGAGCTTTCAACCTCCGTATATTTACGAAAATAAAGCAAATCAAACATATTAGCTAGGTTGATACTAGTATTTCGATCTGGCTAAAGATCTCATCAGAACCCGAAGTTTTAGAAAAGCTAGAGCCTATATAATAGGCAGAACTTTAACAAAAAACCTATTAATAATCAATTTTGCTCCATTCTTGT
The DNA here is from genome assembly GCA_021234595.1 of Delia radicum. Taxonomy (NCBI): domain Eukaryota; kingdom Metazoa; phylum Arthropoda; class Insecta; order Diptera; family Anthomyiidae; genus Delia; species Delia radicum. Next base: position 16,952,665 of record CM037854.1, on the reverse strand, counting down.
CTTCTTAGTAATCAACCACGTGGTTAGGTCTTTTCCTAACAAGCATCATGACGTTACTAAACTTTGAAGACCCAAAATGTTCTATTTATATAAAAAGTTTTTAGTGTGTACTCTGGCTCAAGTAATATTTATATTTATTCAGAAGAAATAAGGTTTTTTAATTTATAAAAAAATAGTAAAAAATATCATTAACTACAGAAAACAGCATTAAAAATTGACATCATATCATACATTTGACATCATATCATACATTTGTTTTTATATTGTGAACAGGGCGACTCTGTTTAGTAATCTAGACTTTTAGATCCTTCAAATTTAAACGGCTCTCGATTTTATTCTAAAAACGGGAATGACGTTATAACACCATAAAGTCTTTTAAGAAAATTCTAACACCCTTGATCATGTTTTGCATCAATTTCTGATGGAATTAATGTGGAAATTTCTTATGAATTTAATTTTTATACTGTTTTATGCAATGAGCTTATTTATGGCTAATACTATCTATCATAGTTTAAAAGAAAGCTTGCAACAAAATAAATAAATTAACACGTTAATAATTTTGATGAAGCTACTATTCGAAACTCCTAAAGGCTTATTGAGAAAAAAGAGTTTTCATATTATTTTTCAAAGTAAACTAAAGTAAAAGGAAATGTTATAAATCCTTAAGTGTATTTAAATACTTATACATTTTATAGTAAGTAAAAAAGTGTAAATATGTATCTTAGAAATGACAATATTAAGCAAAAAACAAAATGCACATATATATCTAAGCCAATAAACCAAAAATGTTTTATAACTTTTTTGGGATTTATACTATTTCTAGTTCTACTTACTATGTACTTTATGTTCTTAAATATATATTAGTGTTAGTATGAGTATGGCTGTGTATGTGTATGACAATAAAAACAAGCATTATTGGCGAAAGTAAAACTATTTATTTAATGATGCTTATGTGTGTTGTTTTTTTTCTTTCCTTTTTCCGAAGTACTATTGCTACATGTGTCTTAGGGATTTTGAGATATATTTGACAAATAAAATAACAACAATAATAACATCTAAGGAAAAAAAGGATAATATTGTGAGAAAATGAAATACAAGTAATAAAAAAGTAGTAAAAAGTTGTTTTATTACAATTCAGAATTTTTGCACAAGGGGACTTTGGTAGAAAGGAAAAAACATATATTTTAAAAGTTATATAATTATATTGTTGTGTTCTAAATAAAAAAAAACTTAAAGAGTTTACGAATTAAGATTGAAATTAATGCAAATAACAAACTCAGATATCATCGTAACTACCCAGGAAAAAAACATCAAGGAATAGATATACAATCAAAACATTGCAATGATTTGGTTTCCGTTGTTGTGAAAATTTGGATCTGAACCATTGAATTTTATATACGCTTGTCATAGGGTCGAAGTTCTCTTTTATGATTCTAATTCACTGCATCTTAAACAATGCTTATGGTTTAATGAAAGCTCAATTCTGTTGGTGTTCACATGGACACTCTCCTAAGAGAGAATCCCGATAGCGCTGGAATTTACATTTTTTTTATCTTATCCGAAAGCATGTTTTCACATTAGTTGTGGTAACACTGCCTTCAAAGCAGATGAAGTATGGGTATCCAAACTCTTCTTTTTTCGAGTATTTTGACGTTGGTTCCAAAAAAATTTTAATTTTTCTTATTTCAGGTACGCTCCTTTTCAAAAAAAAAAATATATATATTACATATTTCTCCTTTTTACTTCCCAAATTTGTGATTGGGCCGAGTTGGATAGACTAGATTTGGAAAGATTAAATTTTGTTCCAAATTACTTCTTTGGAAGTTGTGAAAACTAACTTCTTTAGAAGCGGGAAAAAATTGATTCTTTAAGAATACCTTCCATATTTTTTGCTGGATATCGAAATGTACACACAAAGAAATAAAGTGACACCGAATTAAAAGTTGTATTTGAATGGTAACAACTTATAAATTCAGTTAGTACAACGACGTTTACATTACCTTTCAGAATATTTTGGGTGTTGCAACTAAAATTCAGTTGAATTAAACGAACTTTGTTGAGTTATACCAACCGACTGAAATTCGTAATAACGAAGTAACCGTATTTCAGTTGGTAAAAAGAAAAATTTTTCTCTGTGTGCATTAATCTTAATTTAAATATAAATTTTGGTCGATTAAACTTCATTTAATAACAATTTTACATGCTGTTAGAGATTTTTTTAATTTAGGTCCACTTATGTTTAATGTTCCCTAATGTGTACCTTTGGAGTTGTTTCAAAAATTGTTGTGTAACTTTTTTAAATTAGTTGCCATAATAAAATTATATATTGCCGAAAAATGAATTTGGAATATTCTGCTACGTTTTTTTATATAGCCCGAGTAAAGAAAATTATATATGGTCTCATGTTTTTTCGTCTTACAATATATTAAAATATGTGATTACATATGGTGTCATGCAAGTTCATATATATATATGTAAAAATATAATTCTAATGTGGTAACATCTATAACGATATATTATTATGCAGTGACCTTTATAAAATTTGATAATAAGTATATTATACTATACATAATAAGATATGATAGATCTATTGTCATATACAATAATACATTCTCATATATAACATAATATAAGCTAGACATATAAGCTACATAATTTAATTAATGACTGAAAAAATTATATATTTTAAATGATAAAGTTGTGAAATAGAGACGAAGGAGAAATAAATAATAATACATAAACCAAAATCTAAAAATAGCATATTTGTGTTTGTTAGTGTTGGTCACTTGTCAGTATAATATACAAGAACAGAAAAGCTAATAGGAAAGAAAACTGCAATTTAGCTGCATTGGATTCGGTTGTGATTGCTAAACGGTCATGACTTCGTATAGTTACGTTTGTAATGTAAAAAGAAGTGCAGGTTTGATTCTTACAGCCGCAGATTGTTGAAAACTTTATCATATAGAGACAATCTGACAAATATAAGGCACAAATAATAATAATATTTAAAAATCGAAAACCACTTATGACGCTGGTCCATAAAAATTCAGAAACTAGTCTAGTCTGATTTAAAAATTAATAGTGTTTATAATTTTTTAGAGAAAAACGTTTATTCTTCTTCCTAAATTAAATTTGTCAATTGCATATTAATTAAAAATTAATTGCGACTGTCTATATGACGTTAAAATAACACTGTACTAGAAATTTTCTACATTTTCAACATTGAGGGGTGGTAACCTTTTTTAAATTTGTCGATTTTATGTACTCCTAAAAATTTGCAAAAAAAATTTAATTTTTTTTCAAATTCAAATTATTTCTAGCTCAATATTGTGACCTGATATTTTCTCAGGCCAACCTATGAATATGACAACATGCGTTGATTTTATGATGAGTTACGGGCAAAAAGTTAAGGGGTGGCAACTTGCAAGCCTTTCCCCTACATATTTATTTTTAAATATCTAAGACATTTTGACAAAAATATTTTTATTATTTTATCATATAAAGGGCTTATTGTAAAAACTTGATAAGCCATATTTTATTTTTAGTTGGTTTTTGCCTTTTACAGGTTAAAAAATTCAAAAACTATGACTTTTGCTGGACGTTTATACTCTAGGTACATGCAATAAGTGTTTAAGCAAGACTTCTATCAAATATTAATCCATGGATGTCTAAAAACTATGCAAAATCTATAAAATAATATATGCGGCTTATCAAGTTTTTACAATAAGCTCTTCATATGAACAAGAAATATTTAGCCTTAAATACAAACAACTTGAGGAAACCACAAATATCTAAAAGTTTTCTGCATTAATCATACGTCTAAGTGATACACTCAAAATAAGTCTACTAAATAAAATTTAATTTAATTTTTATTAAATAAATGTGCAAAATTTCTTTGAAATATTATTCTTGTTCATCATAAAATATAATCTTCTATAAATTAATTTTTGTTATATTTTAAAACCACAAAAATAAATTAAATTTTCTACCATAAGTTATCACTTATCATGTCCTCAATATAAATTTCTTCATATCTTTCTACTTCAACAGTGAATGAGTTTTGTGTGTGTATTTAAGTAAGTTCTAGTAAGTAGTAGAAGGCTCATTCGTCAGGAAATCGACACACCAATCGGATGCATGTCTTTCAATTTACACAACATTTTGAGCAATCACTGTCGTGGACCTTATTAACATTATAGTTTCTAGTTTTTACAAAATTCGTTGAAGTTCGCGTTTTATCGCAGTTTTAATTTGGGACTTTTAAATAAAATGCTCATATCTCTTGAAGGCGTAATCCAATTGTTACGGTCTTAGTATCATAATAAAATTTATATAACCTGCTCGAAACGGTTTTGAAGTTGTGTACCATATCCGAGTAGCATTTATATTACGAAGGAATGCATATTTAACTTTTTTTGTGTCTATAATGATTTAACAAACTTTTTTACAGTGGGAAGATATGACCACTGTATATCGTTTTCTTGCAAAAAGTGAAAAAGTGAAAATTTAGAGTTGACTCACTATAGAGGTACAGGTGCGATATGTAAAAATCTACGGGACCGTATAATTCCATGTCACTCAGAATTTTTATAACAATATATAATATTTTTGATGATATCACCATTTCTGAGGCAACGAATTTAACCAGCCGAACAACCTACATTTTAATATTTATACCGTTACCCCACTTAATCAAAAACAAACTTAATTTACCCTTATGTTGCTTGTTACTTTTAAAAGTTTTTCAACTCTTTTGAGTATAGCTTTTTCAGCATAAAAGGAAATTGCCTGAAGATCTTTTGAAATCTCAGTTGAAAAAAAACATGTGCCCTCAGTTATGAATAAATGGAAGCTCTCCGAAATCTATAAATCTGTTTTTCCAATCGATATAAATTTCAGAGATTTTTAATTTTTGAGCTTTCAGCGTCAACGTAATTGCAATTTTTGTTATATTGGCATAAATATGACAAATAAACTAATAAAATGAGATCAAATCGATTAGTGTGCCTTCAAAAATAAAGAAAATATGACAATATGACAATATGACAAGATCTTAAAATTTAATATTTTTGAAGGTCACATCCGCAGTTTGAGAAATAACTAGTTGCATACCTGCATGTTCGGTAGATATCAGTACTACTATTATTGTGTGTAAGTGCTAACTGGATCGTATTATTGTTTTGGTATCCAGACCCATTTAAGATTAAATTTTGTAGCTTTTCATAGATTTTTTGAGCTAAAAGTGATTAGAAACGAGAGGGATTATCCGATTATTTTAGCACTTACAGAGCACAATATCAATTGTGATCTTTATCATATAAACGAGACTTCAAACTATCGTATAATTCTTTAAACTGTGCATGTGCTAATATATTTAAATTTGGATTTTAAGCGTACAGTGGAGCTAAAAGTGATGTAAAACCAAAAAATAAAATCCGATCTCTTTAGCATTTCCACATAATGATTGTTATGTTAACATGTACAATTCAAGATATATTTTACCCCATAATTCCTGAAGCTGCCGGTGTGCCTTTAAATTAAAATTGGCTTTTAGGGATTTTTGGAAAAAAAAATGTTTTAGGGAATTCAAAGTTTATCCGATTTCTACCTTTCAAGACATATTTGACCCCATAATTCTTTAAACCGCGGATGTGCCACTCAATTTTGTGCTGCATTTTTTTTTTTTTTACTTTTTATCTACATATTTTGAAAAACAAATTGATATAGTAACAAAAAATATTATCCGATCGATTTAATAATTACATATGATAATAGTTATGCTAATGTCTAGCATTAAAATAAGATTTGACCCTGTAATTATTTAAACTGCGCATTTGCGATTCAACTTTAAGTTGAATTGATATTAAACTTAAGTTTAATATCAATTTAAACAGAAACCAGATGTGTAAGAATAATTTTCAAATCAAATTCGGACAGAAGCGTAACTCGCATCCCCGAAAAATCAAAAAAATTTTATAAACGAACTTTTTTGCGGTTTTTTGTCCATAACTCTTTCCGCACTCAAAAAAATTGCTTCACACGAGCGCAATGTTACTTTTTAATGTACTTCAAATAATCCACATAAATATTGTGTGCTACTAAATTGAAATTTTTAATGTTTAACATCTGAAATCGTACTGTTTCGTAGATTTTCACATATCTTTACGCTATTTTAATAATCATTTTTAGAAAGTATTATTGCTGTATCTTTAAGAGTAAAGTATATTCTAAATATTTATCTTCAGTCTCATAAAAATTTAAATATTTCATCGATCCGAACTGATTTGGTTGCTGCAACCTCATAAATTCGGTTGTCAAAACCGAATTGGGGGTTGGGAAATCGAATTTGGTTATGACAACCTAATTCAGTTGGGACAACAGAATTTATGAAGTTGCAGCAACTGAATCAATTTCGTTGTAGGAAAATCGGTTGACACAAACTAATTTGTTATGAGAGTGTTTATTTTTAATCATTAGACGTGTAAAAAGAAGCTTCAAAAAGAACCAATATAGCCATATCTGGCAATTTCAACCGTGGTTTTCTCAAGATTGTGACGTGATAGAAAAGTTTCAATGCCGGATATAGAATCAGGGAATCAAATACGATATACATCACATATCGGTATTTAAACAAACGAAGCATGTCGCGGTGTGTCATTTAAAAATAAAATATTTTATAAAAAGAATGTTTACAAATATTAAGATTTCCGCGGAACATATTTCGAACCCATTCTGACTTTGTATATCATATAGATAAGTTAACTCTGAACAGAAAATAAAAAAAATCAAGATACTCATTTTGAGATATTTGCAAAACAAGGGCATTTTTAATATTTTATTATCCTTTTTAAAAAAATATTTATTTTTCCTCAAAACCGTTTCGAGAAGGTTATATAAGCTTTAAAATGCCACTAAGATCATGACAATTGGATGACGCTTTCAAGAAATATGACGTTTTGAACATCATGTATCCCAGCTAAGAATATTGCTTACCCAGAACCGCTTCCGGAAGGCATTATTCAATTACGAAGCGTTTCTTAAGCAAATACAGAGGCATGATTTTAGTTCGCGATGTCCCACTTGGAATGCCTCTTTTAAGCAGGTGAAAAGCTCTTTAAGCAGGTGAAAAGCTCTTCTCTCTTCTCTGCCTTCTAAGGCAATAAGAAGTGCTTTCTTTATGTTGAGAACATTAATGTTTCATAGTATGCATTCTTTATTGCTTCATTGTAAGTTTTATTCACTGCTTCAAAGAAGGCATTTGGGGAAGTACAGCAGAATGCCTTCCCTAATTGTTTTATTGCATGCAAGGCGGTGAAGCGCTATTTTGGAAGCATACAAATGTAGTTACTGCTTACCAAATCCAGGTTATTTTTTTGCAGGAATTTTACTAAATAGTCACATATATAAACTGCGATAAAACGCGAAGTGCATCGAATTTGGGAAAAACTAGAAATTAAAAACTTTGTTAGTTCCAGGAGAATACATACACCAAATTTTGTGAAAATCGGGAAGAATGAATTCAAAAAAGCCATTTTTTGTGTCTATGACTTTAATTTTCACCCAGTGCAGCCAACATATTGTATATCATTTTAATCCTACTTAATAATTAGTTAGTTACTTTATTCTACCAAGTTCATTTCATACTTCCTTCCACCAGTGACAGAAAGACGTGACCAATATTCATACCACCCCGAATCGTATGTTTGTCTTGCAACGTGCTTGGCAAGTTCAATTTCTTCTATTATACAATAAATGTTTGAAACAAAAAAATAAAAAAGCAAAAAGGTGGAAGTTTTTTCTAATATAGGACAACCATAGAAAAATTATATTAAAGATATTTTAAATAATGGCAAAAAATTATATAATATTATATGAAATAGAAGACGAGAAATGTTGAAATGTGGTACGAACATAAATATTCAATTAAAGTTCAAAATAGATAATTAAAAATGCTGGTCAAGTATTGAAAGCAATTGAAATAAAATGAAGATGATAATAATGATAATAATAATAATGATGATAATGCCAAAAGATATTAAAAATTCATTTAGTATAATAAGTTTTTCCTTCTTGTCTTTTATTTTGTTTAAATTATATCGTTCACATAACTTTTTAAGTATATTTTCATGTTTTAATACATTAAATTTTCATAACCAATTAGTTAATAGTATCTAAAATAGCGGTTCCCACCAACTTTTGCCTCATGGACCCCTTGAGGAACTTCTCCTGGTTCACGGACCCCCAAAAAAATGTTTTTTTTTTTCTCATATATTAAAAAAAGTGCAAAAGTAACGAGACAAACAAAATTTTAATTTTTTTATTGAAAATAAAAAAATCATTACAAAAACCAAATGATGAACTCCTAGGGCCCAGAATAAATAATTTATTATAATCGAGTAAAATTTCTGGAGTAAAATTTCTTTACAATTTTTGTTATCACAAGAATTAAAAAATTGTAATTCTTTCATTGGATATTGTAAATATATAGTTTTCGATACATTTAAGAAAATATTTGGTTTAAAATAAAATTAAAAGAAGTTTTAGGAAAATTTGTGAATGTTATACTAAAAATGAAAAATTTGTTCTTGGGCTGTCAAAAATAGTTCATCTTAATCGATTTTAAGCAAATTCGCATTAACAGATGTTACATTGAAATTGTTGCCAATATCTTAGGGCGTTCTAATTAGTTCGTAATAACCGAAGGTAAATCTAAGGTAAATTTTAAACAATTAAAAAAATTCCAAAAAGTTTGAATATTTGAGCCACAGAATCTTTTTAACGTTTTATTAGAAGTTTTTGAATAGAAATATTTTTGTGAAAAAAAGTTAAATTTAATTTTGAATTATTTGAATTATCTATAAAATTGGAAAAATTATTGTGAATTTTTTTAAAAAATTATTTTGTCGGAACTCTTCGCGGTCCCCCTAGATAAACTTGCAAACCCATGGTGGTTTGCAAGCGCGGGTCAAGGTGGGGAAAAATTGGACATTTCCTTTCAGAAAATTAAAATTTTCAATACAAAAGTGTTAAAGAAGTTGGAAGTTTTTTTAAAAAAACTACTGTAATTTCCCTCCCCAAAACCTTTTTCTGGATCTGCATCTTCATTTGGAAACCCTTGTTCTGAAATATGTAAGTAGCATACAAGATTTTCATTTTTACATTATATTAAGTTTTATGAGAGATGCAATTTGTATATAAAAATGCAATTTGTATATAAAAATAACATACAAGTCTTAATTAATAAATACCCAGCAAAAAATAGTGTTTACTCAGAAGCATTTCCGGAAGGCATTATTTAATTACGAAGCGCTTCCACAGCAAATCCAGTAGGCTTGAATATTGTTCGCGATGCAGCACTTGGTACATCTCTTTTGAGCAGGTGAAAATCGTTTTTTTCATGAGCTCTTAGAAGGAACAAATTAATGCCTTCTTTGGCAAAAAGAAGCGCTATTATTGTATGTTGACAACATTAATGCTTTATGGTATGCATTCATAACTGCTTCATTGTAAGCAGTATTCACTTCTTCAAAGAAGGGATTTGGGAAGCACAACAGAATGCCTTCCCTAATTTCTTTATTGTATGCAAGGCGATTATTTTGGAAGCATACAAATGTAGTTACTGCTTACCAAATCCATATTACTTTTTGCTGGGTATATTCATTAAACAATATTGAAAAAGAGATTAACAATCTAAAATTTTATCTTTTTGAACTGAAATAACTCATATGTAACAAGTTACCAGTGAGTTATCCTAGGGCAGACCACCGAACCCCCAATAAAACTTTGCTATGTTACTAGATAGATCTTTTCAATACCTACACAGAGAGAAATAAAGTGCAAACCGAATTAAAAAGTGTATATTAAGGTTAACAACTTATAATTTCAGTTAGTACAACGATATTAACATAAGATTTCTGAATACTTTGAGTGTTGCAACTAAAATTCAGTTGAATTAACCGAATTTTAATGTGAAAACTAATGTTCAGTTTTACCATCCGACTGAAATTTGTATTAACAGATTTTGAGTCGCAATACCTGAATTTTAGTTGGCAAATTTTTCTCTGTGTGTATAATTTGATATTAAATTTGCATATTATTTATTTATTTAGATATTTATTATAATTAAAATTACAATAAACCTTAAAACTAAAGTACTAGCAACTAAGGCTATCGGCTTTAAGTATATATATTTTATTGGAACCAACAATTTAAATTTTTGTGTGTCTTTTTTACACACAAAAATTTAAATTTGCATCACATTTGATCAAACATTTTTACCATTAAATATGGGATTCCGAGCTAAAAATATAAAAGGTTCACATTTTTTTTTCTCCCCCACGATATAAATAAGTTTCATTCCAATCTGAGGCATCGCGTTGGGATACCTTCCTCGTTAATGAAGATCCTTCTAGAGTTTTAAACAATTTATTTAGAAGTTTCCCTAATATTTGTTTCTTTAATCCATTATAGGTAAAACACACATACATGTAGCTTGGCATGTTGTGGTCTAATCAATCACTTGATAAACAGACATCGTTGTTTTCACTCCCTTCCATAATGAATAAATACAGAAAATAAAGACTTATCCAACAAACTTTTATACACTCACATATGGTGCAATATTTGTGAAATGTCCTGAAGAGGTTTGAATTATTTTAAAACAAATATTTATTTATATTCAAACATTATATTATGAAAAGTTTAAGTTGAAGTATTTATAAAAAAACTTAATTTAAAAAAAAATTTTCTCTTTTAATAATTTAATTTACTTTCTTCTAGAATATGTTTAATTTCAAGTTTTAGACTTCTGCCTTTAAGGATTTGCAAAACTACATTTTTTTTACTTCCCATTTATACCTAGATTTGAAGAAAAAAAAAATGTAAAAAAAATCCAGTATACGCGGATTTCTAAGCAGAATAAGATACCCAGATACCAAATTTAAGATCCTTGATTAGTGGTTTGGTCATGTCTACAAGCGGTACAATTTGTGCCCTTTTATTACTACCAAGAAGACCAGAAATCCAAAAAGTATCATATCAATACTGTCAGCCACACCCCTTTAGAGGCGGCAAGACTAAAGAGTTAAGTTTTTTTAGTTTCAGTTTCTCAAAAATGGCTTATCTGTTCATATGTCTCTGGAAAGCTTATAAAATTTTCTTTCATATTATATAAGCATTATTATTTTCCAGCGAGCGTGTTATTTTACTTTAAATTACCGAAAAATAAAAGAAAAACTCTGTATTTTATCAATTACATACTATAATGACAAGACATGAGACCAACAATAAAAATTCTACCTATTTAGAGACACACATCAAAATTTGTACAGTCTTTAGTTTAGGGACACCTCACAGATTTCAATAAAAGAATTAAATAACGATTCAGAAACGTGTGGTGAGTTAAAATATTTTTAATCCATCCCTACGGAAGAAGTTTTATAAGCTTTCGAATGAAATATAAATTGTCCCGAACAGATAAGTAATTTCAGTGAAAATGCAAACTTAAACAATTTAACTCTTAAGCCTAGTTACAAAAAAAATACAACATTTAGACTCAGCTCACGTATCTGAATTGTTCATCAATTTTTTTTGCCCCTGAGTTAGAGAAATGCCCACTTTAGAAAATTTTGATTGTTCCCGAAAAAAAGAGTTATACAGATTTTTTTCGTTTTTGTTGGATCGTAGTTTGTAGACCCTCTAGAAACAGAATCCGCTTTAATATTGGAGTAACGTGACATCAAGTTCCCCGCTTTAGCGGGTTTTCACCATTTTAACGTATATTTTACGTTTAATTTCTGAATATTGAAGTTTTTACAAGATCGGAAATTTCTTGATCTGATCTTCTAACCTTAAATAAAAAGTACATACTGTACAGCGAATTGTTCTCATTCAAAAAGTTTTCAAATCTTTCCTTAACGAAATCAGCATACAATTTTTTTTACACCGGTCTTCTTTCTATAAATTAATAATTTTTCTAAAAAGTACTATAAAAAAATGTAAAATATTGAAGTAGTTTTAATATTTTTTTTTTTAATTACTTGATATAATAATGCCTAAAATGCCTTTTACGCGTTATTATATCTCCCTCCAATCCGAAATTATCAGACCTTGAAAGTGGGTGTTGATTTAAAGCAACGACAAGATAAATGGGTTAATATGGAATGACTTTAAAATTTAAAAAAAGGTAGAACGTTTTTATTCAAAAATCAGTTTGCTCTTTTTTATAGTTTATAAACAAACTCAAAGAGAAAAATTTCACTGCAACAATTTTTGCTAGTTTCGAAAATATTGAAAAAAAGCCGTTAAATACTTATTTTCAATTGTAAATATTTTCATTGCAAAATTTTTTGATTGTAAAAGTTTCACTTAAAAATTTTTCGAAAAGAATTTTGTGAATTGAAAAACATTTTAATATCAAAATGTTTTTAAAATTCTACAAAATTATTTACGCAAAATTATTTTTATTATTTTTTTTTTGTGCGCCCCGGTAGGCTAGTTGGTAGCGTGCTGGCTTATCAGTGCGGGGGCCGTGGGTTCAATTCCCACCAGAGGCACTGGTCTGTTTTCGCTACAACGCGCCGAAGGCCATAGTAGCTAGTGCTCGGTTAGGGTAATAGTATATAATTTGTAACTATATGATTATTAATTAATAAAATAAAATAAAAATAAAAATTATTATTTTTTTAAAAACTTTTTCTCCGATATTTTTTATTTTAATATCTGTGAGTTAAAAAATAATTTGTATGAAAAATTTCGAGTAGACCTTATATTTTCAATAACTTTTGAGCACTTTAACCGATTTGGTTAATTTGGTCCACAAATATATTTGACCAAAAACTCTCCACAGGGCATCTATATTGGCGGAGTTTTTTTGTATTTCACGCAGATCTATAATATATATATTGTGTCCTAAATTGCAAAAGTGTGTTCCTAAAAAAGTTTCCATACCCGGTTTTATTGACGATTATGATTTATTTGGCTAACTACATACGAGTATCTAATCAAAATTTTGTACTTCTCCGATAAAAAAAATAGCCGTTTTATAATAAAAGTTCGAAAAAACGTTTTCGGGCATTTTTTCGGTTGCCCTGTAATATATTGAAGTAGGTTTGAGTGGTTATGAAGCACTGCATCGAACTACAATACATAACTTTGAATGAAATTACATTACGGCTAATATAATTATATACAAATACAACTGATAAATTTTATGGAGAGAATTGTTTATACGCTACTTGATATTATTGTATGTCTCCAAATCTTACTCCATATATAACCATACAATCCATATAATAATAAGCCAAATATATGTAGTGATCGATATGATTAAATATGGTCCCATGCTACGTGATGTCATTCCGAAAAAATATACCTTAACATTTTATATACCATTATATTTAATCCCATACATATTTTGGTAAAGTTCGATATCAAATTAAGTTATCTGCAAATTAATACTTTGTTACATAAAGCTTCACATATAACCATATTAATTTTATAACAAAATCATTTTAAAGTGATGTATTTTATATAATTTCAAATAAAAAAATGTGTATATTTATTTTTGAAACACAAAATTTATTCTTGATAATTTTTAAACATTTCGGTGTTTCATTTACTTAAGGATTACACGATCAATTTTTGCCTATCAAGTTTTAATACACTTACACTTTTTTACCAATACACTCACACTTTCTAAAATTGAAACGAACTTGCTTCAGATTTCCCTTTCAAGTGGAGTGTATCAATTTACGTTCAAGAAAACAGCTGATTACAATTCTTTTGAAATTGTTTTTGTTTTTTCTTTCACAAATATTAAAATTGCTTTCAACTTGCGTGCAGCCTACGTCACAGCTGTCAATTTTTACATATTTTGACAAACAGTATATGTAAATCAAGAAAATCTTGTTCATGTGCCTGCAGTGTTAAACAAATTTTGATCGTTGATTTCAAAAAATTTTAATTTTGAACTTACATACTTTTAAGCATAACTTGAAGTTGCAAACAGTATATCTACTATCGGCTAAAGTTTTAGAATCACATATGAAAAAATCTCGGATAAAATTGTATCAAATTATATCTTATTTTATATAATCAGATATATGTAGATAACAAAATTTTCGACTTCATTTGTATGTGCTTATATATGGAAACCTATCAAATGATTTAATTTTATTAGACTCCATATTAAAATTTTTAACGAGAGAATTCAACTTCTTCCATTTTTCTCTGTTTCTTATACTAGTTAAAGATTTTAAAAAAATCATTAGTCTTCTGTGGACACTTGGCAAATTTTAATCCATATGTAGGTATATAAGTAACATCTTCATTTATGCTATTATCAGCTGTGTTCTGAATTTCATGTGATTTCAAATCTCAATGAAATTATAATTTATGACACTATTTACAATATACCCAAATCTTTGCTTTCTATTCGATTTCAACTTGTTTCTATTAAAAGGCCAATGTACAAACATTATTCACTTAAGTTTTGAATAACACTAAATTAAGTTGAGAAATATATTTCACAAAATTTTCACTTTCACCCGAAAGTGATATACATACAGAACAAGCCCGTATATGTTTTTTAACCTCATTCATAAATTAATTGTTATTAATGACACAGAAATATGAGTTTCCTACACAACAACAACAAAAGTTAATATATGTTTTCTTCTTGTGGTTGTAATAACAGGAGTTATAAGGAATCAAATTTGTTGAGGTTTAGAAAAGTAAATAATGCCGGGTAAAAAATTTTTAAATGACGTCTACTCATTTGATTCCCGTATATAAACACATGCAAATTGATCCGAAAAATGTGTCATCTACATGTATCTAATTATATAAAATAAGATACAATTTGATATAATTTTATTTGAGATTCGTCCGTATATTGGACATTAAATTATATCTAATTAGATATAAATATACCTCATTTTATAAAATTTTAGTCTATAGTAGGTAAGCTTTTTGTAACTTGAAGTTATGCTTAAACCCTAAATGCATGAGGTCAGCACTCGGTCTGGAGACCAAGCTACACTTATGAAAAGTCGCTCGCTGAACTCGAATTGGGCATTCACTTTTCTGGGAAACGAACCGTTTTTTCGGAAAAAAGAAAAACAACGATTTTTATGTGTACCATATATAGGACACTATGCATTCTATACATATAACTAATTCAATATATCAAATTTGATCCAAATTCATAATCATTACCTAAAACTAAGTCCAATTTACTTACCAATACTTAAATAATATATTTTATAAACTTTTTTTTCACTTTTGAAATTAACTTTTGAAATTTTGTGCAAAAAGTGCATATTCCACCTTTGGCAGCTTACTGACAATTAAAACCAATTGTAAGTGAGCTAAAGCGGTATTTTTATGAAGAGCAATATTGTTTTGTACAATTTAAAAGTAACGAAATTATGCATTTAAGGGTTTAAAGTATTTAAGTTGAAAATTCAAATCTCTGGAAATCAAAAATTTTAAATTCCCAAAGCTTTTTCAAATGATATATAACGAAATGTTTAAACATTTTCGATCAAAAATATACAACTTAATTGTTTTATCTTCTAAAATGTACCAATTTTTTATTTGAAATGATATAAAAGAAATCACTTGAAAATTATTTCATTTATATATAGGGTCCGCCAAATAACTTTTTTTTTTTTTGAAAATGCTATAAAAAAAACTACTGAATATTTTCTCAAATTTCTTTTTTATTTGAAAGTACAATCTTTCCGGTTAATAATGAAAAATAATTTCATTCAAATAGCTGCCTCGGCTGGCCATGTAGTATGAGCTTCATTTGAAAAGATGATTTTTTTGGCAAAATCGGCATCGAAAAAAAAAAGTTAGATGGCGGACCCTTTAGTTATATGTACTAAAGTCATAAATTGAAGATAACTTAACTTGATATTGAACTTTATCAAAATATGTATGCACTCAGAAAAGTTCTACAGTTACTACATGGCAGATATTGTGCAGTAATGCATTTGTAGTTGTTTAATTGGCAATTGCAGTTGTTTTACTTAGAAAAAAAAATTTTTAATGCTTTTGTCGGTTGATTTTTTAAACAACCTACCAAAATTAACGCATTTCGGTAACAGTTATTTTACGCTGTTGTTTCGATTTCTTGATACAGTGTGTGTGTGTATCAAAAGATACAAAAACAAAAAACCAACATGGCGGTGTAATAAGCGTCTTGTTTATACATTTTTTCTCTTTTATCTTTATTGTAAAACATAATGCTAAAGAATTTAGACAAATAAAATGAAAATATTAACTTAAGATTTGGAATACAAAATAAATTTTTTTTTATAAAATGTTGTATTTATTTTCTTGTAGATGTTTAATATTTATATATTAATTCAATGTGAGGAAAAGAAATCCAGCAAACAATATTCCATCTTTTGAAGATATACACGTGGCAGAAATGATTTGGAAAAATAGCGTGAAACGTGAATATTTAAAGTGATATTTTATGTAAATATAGTTTTACAAAATCGGATTATGAATATTTCCAAAAACTTTTTAATAATATTTTTTTAAATGCTGGTAATGTTGTTTGA
Source organism: Delia radicum (assembly GCA_021234595.1). Taxonomy (NCBI): domain Eukaryota; kingdom Metazoa; phylum Arthropoda; class Insecta; order Diptera; family Anthomyiidae; genus Delia; species Delia radicum. The sequence continues at coordinate 16,936,091 of CM037854.1, read as the reverse complement.
ACTGCATTTACTACATTCTACAGTTAATTTTTAACAGCTAAAAATAGCTACACACTGCAGTTGATTTAAATGCAAATGTTGTGAACACCTTTTCAACTGCAAATGTAGTTACTTCAACTGCCATTTGCAGCTTATTCTACCAACATAATTTTCTTAGTGTGGTTTATATACAGTGGGGAGCACTCGTGAGTAATTACTTTTTACACCGAAAGACTCAGGCTGAAAAATATTTGTCCCTAGAACTAAAGTACACTTTTCTAAAGGTATAAGGTTCAGTGAATCCAAAGCTGGTCTCAGAATCACTCTCCTACATCAGATGTTATATTAACAGGAACAGTGTCGATTTGATCAATATTTGCCGATTTTTCGCCTTACTGAAAATATATTTTTCATAATAATTGTAACATCACATGAACATACCACTCTTACCATTCTCTATCAGTTTTGGAATTTTTAAGATAACTTGTGTCCTTACGAAAATATTGTAAATTGATATTGAAATTTTAAAGTCCGACAGTGTTTATTATCAAGTTCAACCAACGATAATTTCAAGAAAAATAAGATATATTAAAAAATCAAAAACTCAAAAAAAAGAAAATTAGAGTAGTGTGTCGTGCCGGTAAAAGTATTATAAAAAATATATTTCCAGGAAAAAATATAAATATATTTCCAAACTCCGATTTTTCGGACCATTTTGACCAAAACCTACACTATTTCCGTTAATATAGCTCAAACGCCTGATGTTGGAGAGTGATTCCGAAACCAGATTTGGATTCAGCGTACCTTTAGCGTTGCGAAAAGTATACCTTAGTTCTAGTGTTAAATATTTGCCGGCCTGAAATGTACTTACATCTCCTCACGAGTGCTCCCCACTGTATAATGCTATATAAAATTATAAGGAAACTATTTTCAGTATGACGTAACAAATATTTAAATAAGACTTAGCATGAGACCATATATAACCTTATAGATCACTACATGTATTTGTATTACTATTATGTGGCTTATGTAGTTATATATTGAGTAAGACTTGGAGACATATAATAATATTAACACTTAGAATACTATGTAGGCAAAGACCACTGCGAATGTTGTTAAAAACAAATGAAATTTCACTTAAAGAAAGGACGACTTACATTTCAGTAAATACAACTAACATTGTCATTTGTTTTTTAATGTTCCAAAAAAGAACCACATATGGGCATTTCCATAGTAACACATGTGACAGTCGTACGTTTCAATGAGATGCTAAACTACGAAGCCCTTATTTTATTTTTTACTTCTTTATATTTTTTTGTAGGACGTAAGTAACTCTTTATTTAGTAAAAGATTTGAAAACAATCGAACAACATACTTGAAAGTTATAAGCAATTAAAGGCGGTTACGTCATGTGACAAAAATAGAAGTAGGTTTTTTCTTTTTGAACAAAAACGCAAAACTCTGCGAATTGCTCAGGACTTTTTTGATAAAACTTTTTTATAGTAATAATTAGAATATATTTAGTTATTTTACAACTTTTCGAATTACAAAATTTTTTATTTTTTTTTCTTACAGCCCATAATGTGGTACGTCATGTGACGAGTCGTCACATGACATAAATTTCCTTTCTAATAAATTTTACAAAAATACTTTTTTTTTATGTATTAAATAAAAACAAAATAAGAAATTTATTTGCTGGCTTTATTTTTTTAAGTAAAAAATGGGAATTAACTTAAATTAACATAATTATAACTCAAATGTATGAAATTCTAAGAATAGCAACGATTTTTATCGAGGTTGGTTACCGAATCAGTCGGTAAGGGTAACGGTATATTTTTTTGGTTTTTGTGTTGGTAACGGTATTTAGCAGTGTTTTGATAATGGTACATCGTTACCGAAACAAATTTACCGGTATGTACCGGTATCCAACCTTGATTTTTATAAAATATTATTTTTGGAGGAAAATGCAGTTGCAGCTGTTTTTACTTGTAAACTTTCATCAGACGAAATGAAATGAATTTTTTGTATTCCCGGTGTATTTGGCAACTCAGCCTTCCACTTTTCGATCAAGGGTAAAGAAAAAGTTTTCTATTTCCTCCGAAGAAACGTAAATTAGATTAACCCCATTAATGTGATTTTGAGCACATTCAAAAAACGAAAAAGCATTTCGCAATACCAAATTTTTTGTTTTTGTCAACTGCCAAACTTTTCTTTTTATAACGGCTCCTACTCCGTCGACCGCACCTTTTCCGTGAGACGTTGCGAAGTAGTTCCATTCGATGTTTTTGCAGCCAAATATTGAGAGCAAATCAGGTAAGCTTCGGGCAATAAATTTGTTTTTAAACTGGGAGCTGCTTCCATCCGAAAATATATAAATATTTTGGAATGGCCCGTGTTCGTTTTTTATCTGTTGTACAAGTTTTGTTATGAAGCAGTAAACATCAAATTTATTGTGACTGAGTTTGTCGCTTATTATTGCATACGATTTTATTCCATTAATAATCCAGGCAACGCATGTAAAAATTGTAACTTGGCTATAGCTAAAATGCGCGCTCTGTACTTCATTTTGACAGATTAACCGATAGTTTTTCCGCAAAATCAATTTGTATTATTAGGCCTTCAGCCTCAACATTTTTTTTTTTTATTTTCAAAATAATTTTGTTGGGCACGTTTAACGAAAAAATGCCTTTTGAAAGACGGAAGCTGCACCTGTAATTCATGTATCAGATCAGATAGAGGTGCTATAGTGTACGTTAATGATATGCGATCATCCACTTACGCCAATGTTGCCATTTAACGGTTACGTCCATACTTGATAAGTATTTTAAAGGCACTAAATCATTTTCTATATTCTTAACACAATTTTCGCAATTGTGTATCATACATATTTCTTGCTCTATATTACAACACGCGGTTTCTAAAAAACTTTGGAAATCACAGGAAAATGATTTTATTATCTTTGAACCGCCTTCCAAAAGGAATCTAAAATTAGCATGGTACATACACACGCACATGTTATGTGGCATCTTGCTTGAAAGTTGGATGTGTTTTGGCCGAAATTGATAAAATGTAGACTTACCGACACATTCGATATTTGTCTCTTTTTTATATAGCTCGTAAGCTTCAGAAACAGTCATAAGCATAAAACGTTTACCGACTATTTCTCCATCGATTATACAAGTTTCCTTCCGTCCTGCGGCTTGGACACTTATGTCATCACGCGCGTAAAAATTTGTAATTAATTGGATTGTTTTTCTGTATTCGTAGTTGATTTGGTTCTTGTTCCTCAGAAGTAGTGCCATATTTTTTGTGCAAAAGATCCACTATTTGTTGTCGTTTTTTTAAGTTACTGGGCAAAGACTTTTCAACCTTTTTTAATGCTTTTCCTAATGTTTGCTTACAGGTATACTCATTGCACGTGATGCTGATGTTCGATTCTTGATTCTTCTTTTTTGTGCGACATGTTTGCTGCCTTATTCGGTCTTTTTCTCTTCTTTCCTCCAATATTTTTTTATTAGTTTCTTCCAATTCCAAACGTCTTTTTCTGTACTTTTGTCCTCGCTCTTTATGTTTTCTACGGTAAATTTCCAACTTAAGTGGGTCAGTTTTTAATTTTTCTCTGTACCGTTGAGCCTTTTTCTTATTCCTATCAGCTAAAGTTTCCATCTACTTCAAAAAATATAAAATTTAAGATAACAATATTTCACTATGCAAGATGTTGCACTTACGATAATTTGTTCCACCCGTGACAAACTTTGAATTAATATAAAAAAATTTAATTTCTTTATTATTTCCGATTTTTTTTTGTAATTTAATTTGCCACACTTAACTGATGTTACATTTAAACTTTAATGCGCTTTCTATCAACAATATAGATATACATAGAATAAATTGTGTTTTGCAGTTACGCATGTGACATTAGAACGTCATTGAAAGTAAATCGAAAATTCAATGTTTACTGATCTTAATTTACACCTTTTGTATTTTTTTTAGTTAATTGTTGTTGTATCAAATATATCGATATAAGAGTGAATCTGCATCATCGCTTCTACAGAAGAAATTATTAAAGAGAAAATTTTATTAAAAATGATAAAAAGGTGACCAAATCAGGAACGCAACTTTGAAGTCAGTTTAATCATCATGATGAATTAAATGGGATTTGGGTTCATTAATATAATAAAATATAACTATTTTTCTTTAACAATACAAGGCAGAAAATTTTTGGGAAACTTTTAATTGTTTGGTCGTGGTTGACTTTTCTGTGGAAATGCCCATATGCAGTAAAAAATAAACAAACTTTTATTTGTTTTTTTTTTTTTTTTTTTTTTTTAAATAAACTACCGTATAAAATGAATGTAAACTCATAATACAGTAATTTGATGTGTTTTTTTTTTTTTTAAATAACCTACAATTGTTTATTTTTTTTTTTTTTAATTTAAACAATACTCAGGGGATGCCCCCTACTCATGCAGTCCATTGTATTGATCAGGAAAAAAGGGTATGGGAAGGAGGAAAGAGGGAGTAGTGTTTGTGGATATTTGATTTAAATTTTTCTAAATTGTAAGTTACAGGAAATACTTCTGCGGGAAGTTTGTTCCACATACGAATCGTTCGACTAAAAAACGAATTTTCTCTGTAATGCGTTGTGCGAAACACAGGACAATCAACTACAAACGGATGTGCTCTACTAGATAAGCGAGTATTACAAGTAAAAACTCGGGCTCGTGGAATAAGTTCACTTATCTCAGATGAGCATCTCCCATGGTAATATCGATAGAAAAGTGTCACACAACCGACATTCTGACGATGATCCAATGAATCAATAGAGGTGGATACACTACTATCATTAATGAGCTTCACCGACCTCCCCTGGACACGGTCCAGAAGCTTCAGAATAGACAGTGGAGCCCCTGACCATATATGAGAGTTGTATTCCTGAAATGTTTCTATAAATTACTGTTTTTTCACTTAGAAATAAAGATTACTGTATTACAACTCAAACAACTACAAATATTTACACCAGCAGCTCCCTGAGCGAAGTACTATATAAAATATTCTCTCAATAACAATTATCAGATGTATTTATATAAAGGGTGGTTAAATTTCAAGCGCCGATGTTGATTTTGAATAAAACACAAACTATTTAGGAAATTATTGTAATTTTATTTTATTATGATATATTGGTATTACTCAATTATGTATGGAACAAAATATCGGCCAAATGGGCGCCGCGACCACGGCGGCACACCTCCATCCGATGGTCCAAATTTTCGATGACGCTGAGGCATAATGGAGGTTCTATGCCGTTAATGTGCCGAATTATCTCATCCTTTAGCTCTTGAATTGTTGCTGGCTTATCGACGTACACCTTTTCTTTCAAATAATCCCAAAGAAATAAGTCCAACGGTGTCAAATCATATGATCTTGGCGGCCAATTGACATCGCCATTACGTGAGATAACACGGCCATTGAATTTGTTGCGCAAAAGAGCCATTGTTTCGTTAGCTGTGTGGCAAGTGGCACCGTCCTGCTGAAACCACATATCGTCCACATCCATATCTTCCAATTCGGGCCATAAAAAGTTCGTTATCATCTCACGATAGCGAACACCATTCACAGTAACTGCCTGACCGGCCTCATTTTGGAAAAAATACGGCCCGATGATGCCGCCAGCCCATAAACCGCACCAAATAGTCACTCTTTGTGGGTGCATTGGTTTCTCGACAATCACTCTTGGATTCTCATTCGCCCAAATGCGGCAATTCTGTTTATTGACGAATCCACTGAGGTGAAAATGTGCCTCATCACTGAAGATGATTTTCTTCGAAAATTGATCATCCACTGTTGCCATTTCTTGCCACCATTCTGCCCATTCACGACGTTTGGAATGGTCAAGAGGCTTTAGTTCTTGAGCCAATTGCACCTTGTAAGCGTGTAAATGCAAGTCTTTATGCATAATGTTCATCAACGACGAGCGTGAGAGGTGCAATTGTTGGGCATGACGACGAGTTGAGGTGGACGGCTCTTCAGCCACACTATCGCGAACAGCAGCAATATTTTCTGCAGTACGAGCTGTACGAGCATGCACTGGTGTTCTCACATCTTCTACAGACCCGGTTTGCTCGAATTTTTCCACGATTTTTGCGATTGTACGCACATTTGGACGATCAAATTGACCAAAAAAATCACGAAGTGCACGATATGCATTTTGATTTGAACGCCCATTTTGATAATAAGTCTGGATAACTTTAACACGTTGTTGGATTGTGTATCTCTCCATGGTTCAAATTGAGTAAGTCTGAAATAGAGAAATGTCAAATAAAATTCGGAAAAAAACTTGGCGTTTAGGTCTGGTTCACATTCAACATCGGCCCTTACAATTTAACCACCCTTTATAATGATATAAGCCGCAATGTGACTCCATTCAAAGTCAAGTATGACTTAAATTTGACTTGATATAAATATTTTTACCCGGGATATGAAATAATTGCAGGTAATAAAATTATGGCTTTTGACTTTTAATATGAAATTTTTTTTTGGCTTTCCTTTTTCTTTGGTTCCTTGAACTTGGTTACAATTCCAAGTATGTTCTTTGATTTTGTTACTGGCATTATTTAAAATTATTTGCAATAAATCAAACAAAAAGGAACAAAAAAATAAATTTACTTTTCAAACTGTTAGCCGTCTCGATGCATTTGTCACTTTTGAGTATTAAAGCATTTTAGTCCTCACTACGTAGTATGACTTTATTGAATTGTTTTCGTCTGACGACCATTGAGTTTTTTTTTGTTGTTTTCTTCCTTTTAGTTTTGAACGTCTTCTGACATTTTCTTTAGATTTATAACCATTACGTCTATCGATAATGCATTTTCAATTGATCGTTAAGAAAAGAAAAAAAACATAAAAAGATTAGAGAGTGAAAATAAAAATGTTGTGGTTGGTTAAACAAAGAAATTGAAAGTTTAATTTGTTAGCAATTGGAAAATGGAAAATAAAGAAATAGTTTTCCCTTCATAAAATAAAGGTACATACTATACTTTGTGTTTAATTTATATACGTAAAATGTTTCAAATTAAAAAATTTAGATACAAAGTTCAAAGTTCGATTCAGGTTCTAACTTTAGCCATTCACTATGGTTAAAATATCTAATTCTTGTATACCACTTGTTCCAAAAGATTAGTATATGGTAATTTTACTTTATTATCAACTTGCAAGGAATTTAATATATTCCTTGCAAGTTGATAATACAGTAAAATTACGATTTACTAATATTTTATATGGAATTCTTAAATTTCTTTTAGCTAACTGCTGCTTTATTTAGTTTTGAACGATTTTGTTTTTTACCGGGGAAAATTAGATTTTTCTATTAAAAATAACTGATTTTCTGCTAATATAAATGAAACAACAATTTTTCAGTTATTTCTATTTACATATTATCTGAAATGAAGCTGAATTCAGATTAAGCTAAGCTTCACAATAAAAATATTTTTTATGAAATAATTCGTTGATTCTAAACTTTATTTGTTTTTAGCTTATGCTCCGTAGTCATCCAAATATGTTTCTTTCCAAGGCAACCATTCAGCTAAAAAAGGATTCGCAGCAATGCAACATCAACCGTATTTGTGTTCCTATGAGAACGAACAAATTAAACAACTTTACTAATTTTTGCAAAAAGAGGACAAAGTAAGAGTTGTTAAATATTGCTAAATTTTGCGTTCACATTAATTTTAGTATTAAAAAAATCAAGATTAAAAAAATCGGACTTTGTTAACAAATATTTCGATTATATTTCCCCGATGATTATATTATGCATATAATGACTTTTTTGCAGTGACCAATATCCTAAGGAAGATACTCAAACAAAAATATAAAGTCTTTTTGTATTATCAATTTTTTTATATTTTTTTAAAAACGTGTACACTGTAGTGCACGAGGGTAGTATAGGGTTAAGAATTCACTTTTTTGAATCGGGATTCCATGATATATAATATTGCCAGTTTCCGATATTTTAAGAACTTTTAAAAAGCTGTGATTAAATGGCTTTTACAAGGGGGATTTTTGGAACTTCCCTCGTAGTTATATGAAATGCAACACTGCTTCCATCAAGTACCACCTGTTAATAGACTACTATCAAATTTTGAGCAAGTTACGTCATTTACTTTGCGTTTAGCAGCTGTTCAAAACATACAACCTCGTGGATTTTTTAAAAAAGTGACTTCCGAGTGCTCGTTAAACATTATTTGTTGCGAAAAAAACCATCAATCAAACCAAGGAAATGCTTGATAAATACTATTGGGACTGTGCATCATCGATTTTAATAGAAAAAAGTGGTTTACTGACTTTCGTTGTGGTCGCACAAGTACAAATGACGCTGAACGGTCTGGACGGCCAATTGAGGTCAATTCACCCCAAAATGTCGAAAAAATCCACGATATGGTCTTGGCCGATCGAAGAATACAAGTGCGTGAGATTATTGATGCCATAGGCATTTCATATGGCAGTGTGGTTTCGATTTTAAATGATCAGTTGGTTTAAAGAAAGCTGTCTGCAAGATGGGTGCCGCGCTTACTCTCAATTGACCATAAATAAGGCCAATAAGGTGATAGCAATAGTTTTTTGGGATGCACGCGGGATAATCCACATCGATTACCTTCAAAACGAATAAACGGCGAATATTATGCCAACTTATTGGACCAATTTAACGAGGATTTAAAAAAACGACCCCATATGGCCTATTTTATGGACCTCGCAAAATCCTATTTTTTGGGATATAAAAATTGGAGAAATGTTGATTATGTTGAAACAGATGCCTACCATTTTCATTAATTCACAATTGGGCTCTTAAGCGGGCATTTTGTATAACAACACGGAATATTAGGCTCTATTTCCCTGATCTTAGTTTTAATGTTTTGCTCTAGCTGGTCTCAGTTTGATGATTGTTCACATACACTCGATTTCTGAATTTTGTGAAAGTAAAACTTGACCACTTTATGCAATTGCTTATTCGTGTAATATTACATATAACAAGGTTTAATGAATAAAATTTGAAAATAAAAATTTAAAATAATAGCTCTTCAGAAACATTTAGACGACTATTTTGTTTATAACATATTCGAAAACACAATCGGCAATCGCTTGGCAGAACTGCTATTGATCGTTTAAAATATACGATATGAAATTTTCTGCATTACAACCAGCATCCTCGTAAGGAAAATAATAAGCTCAAAATTTTGTTTTGTTTATTTTTATACGAAAATTATCTAAAAGACTTCCGTTTCGTTTGCTGTTTCTCAGTATAATGTAATAGTATGCACTTACATCAGAACATTTTTTTATCATGCTTCCAAAAACATCAACATTTTTTACTGGAATATATATATATATACATTTTACCCGGATCCGACGCGCACTTATTTATGCAATCCTACAAAACATTTTCGACTTTGAAAACCTGACCACTTTAAAACAGGCGTGGTAGCCTACAAAAAAACAATAATTTCAATATTGACAAATCGCATTTTTTGGCAGCTATAATATTACAATTCAAATTTTGGAATGCCTACGCCATTACCATACTATTTTTCCTCCACAATAATTTTGTTCTTAAGTCCTATTTTCACATCTCGCATATTTTGGCAGAAAATTTTAAAATTTGAATTTTTGCAAACTAAAAACAGATTTTTGCAAAAAGTTTTCAATCAAAGCTCTTGATTTTTATCTTAAAACTGTTCTGAGCCAATCCAAATACATAATCAAGAAAAACATGTTTTCACCAGTGCGGCAGAAGCTCTACGATTTTGTATTGGAATTTATATTAGTTTTAAGTTGCATTTTGAAACAAACCAAAAACTATATGCAATATTGATTAAATGAAAAATTGTTAGCATTCATAATGCAAAAACTTTTCATTAAAACTATTTGGCAAATTCAACATGATTTTCATATCTCATTAAATTCGTGTTTGGCATACAAATTGTGTTGAACAACAAAAAAAAAAATAAGCTAAAACAAAAAATTTCCCTATAACATCAAATGGGTTGCATAATAAAAATTACCTTTAATTTTTTTCAATCTTGGAAATTTTTTTACTACTCTTCTAAACAAGAATATAAAGAAAACTTCTAACAAAAACTTGGAGCAAATCTTGAAGAAAAAAAAATCTCATCAAACTTAGGCACACGTAAAAATCATAAAAATCAAAGCATTCCATTAAAAAAAAACAACATACACAAACCAAAATACATATATAGATGTGTTTTAGTATTAGTGCGGTATTATTCATAAATGCGATAGTGTGTATGTGTAGGAGTGGTAGAGTTGTAATATTTTCAGTATTTTTTATATTCACTTTTGTTGTTGGGCTTGTGTTTGCTCCGTAAAGTATGCTTGCTATTTATTTTATTTGTATTATTGTGTGTGTTTTTAGCACATATACAAGTAAATTGTGTTCTTATTTGTTTGGCTGTGTGTGTGTGGATTCCTAGTTGCTATAAATTGTATACCCCTTGTGTAGTATCAAGATGACTTTTTGATGACACTTGGCGTAGATTTTTACGGTACCAAAGTTATATAAAAAATATAAAAACGAGCTCTAAAAATCTTCTTTGTTGGAGTCATAAGAAAAAATATACCACAAATAGCAGTTACACCAGTTCCAATTAAAAAAACTTTGAGGTGTTCTAAAAAATTTTATATCAATGAAGGATCACAAAAAAACTTTAAATTTTTGACCTCATGTCTTCCGATTTTCTTTATATTATAAACATTTATTCTCTATGAAGCTTATAACACATCTCCGCATTCAGTTTTTTGAAATTTAAAAAAAAATCTAGATTTTATCACGGTTTGAATTTTCAAGAAAATTAAAAAAATCCCATAACTTTGCAAATTTGAACAGTCATATACACCAAAGTTTCTATAGGATTTCTCTGACTGAAAAACTATTAGATTCGTGTGGTCGATCTCTTTCATACTTATGCAATAAAAACCTACATATTAAAAATACATATTAAAAAATGCTTTTTTAATGCCAATGCAATTTTTAGATGTATTTTCGAAACTATTATCCCCTTTAATATTTTTATTTAAATTTTAATTTCGCTTGCTCTACGACGCGAATGTCATCTAATTTTCTTGGTGTTTTTTTTTTTTATATAAAAAATAAAACTTTTTATATGGAAATAATGGATATTCACAGACAAAGCGAAATTAACTTTTATATAAAAAATGTGGAACTTTCGATTGAAGCATGTTTTATAAATTTTGAAGGTGGAGAAGAATGTATCTAAAAACTGCATTAGCATCAAAAATCATTTTTTTTTTGAATACTCCCGGAAAACAGGCTCGGTAGTAGCAACCGTATTTGTTGCCGATCGAATGCTTCGGTTGTTGCTACCGAATTTTTCGGTTCTGACAACAGTCATTCGATTGAAACAACAGAAATGCTGTTACGACAATATAATTTTGATTGCCTTAAGAGAAATTCAGTGATAACTCTCAAAAAATTCGATAGCTACAACAACAACCATTCGATTGGTTACAATTACGGTTGCTACTTCCAAGTCTGTTTTCAGTTTGTAAGTATTTGTTTACTTGCATAAATGTAAAAGAAGAAAACCTTATGAATCGAATGTTTTTTTAATCAGAGTAATCCGACAAAAACTTCCAAATATAGAGCTCTTCAAAGTTACATATTTATGGATTTTTTTTGAATATTAAAACCGTGAAAAAATTGTGAGTTTTTAAAAATTTTATTAATATAGATCTATTGTCATATATAATAATATATTTTCCTATGTAACACAATGTGTAATCATATGTGGTAGCTATATAATTTAAGATTTAATAATATATGCTGCCTTATAAAAAATATTTTTTTGTGTTATATAAGATATGCTTATAAATGGTGCCAATTCAAGATATAATTATATATGAAATTAAGATTAACAATTTAGATTGAGATATGAATATATGTGGTCCAACATCATTATTATTTTCCATGTCGATAAGACAATATTATACATTGCAATATGTAACCCTATATGTACTTATATATGCGCAGTTATCCAAATTATTTTTCTTAAAATTTTTTTTCATATTTTTTTAAAATAATATGTGTCATGAGATGCAAGTAAATCCAATATAATCTTAAACTGTCTCATTCTATGCATTAAAAATTACTTATATTTTTGGGTCTTATTAGATCCAAGTAGATCTAAAGTCATCCCACAGAATATTTTGGGATTCACCAGAATCTTAAATTACATATTTTTGGATGCCCCAATTTTGAGATAAATTTTGATCTGACTTAATCCGCTAATGTATTAGAGAGATCTAATAGGATATTACTATATACCCCAATTTTCAGATAAACTTGGATAAGAATATATCTATATCAAATGAAATGTGATTTTGTGTTTGAGATATAACTTTTTTATGATCGGGTGTTTATGAAGTTTTATTTTTAGAAATAATAATTTAATCTGTTGAATTTATGTTGAAAAATTTTCTAATAAAATTAACATTTTCTCAAAAAGTATTGGCATTTGTGTAATGGTATATAAAATACAAGCTAGTTGTCTTTCTTGTCTAAAAGAAAGTTATATAAATTTTCCTTTTCTTAATTTTTTTATTCAAGCATTCCTTATCTTTCGTCTGTTTGAATGCAATTTTAAAGTTTTACCATTTTATATATTCACAATTGTTAAATGTAAAATAGCATTGTTTTGACCATTTAAGTTTATGATTTTATTATAACCACAATATACATTCATGCAACAACTATATTATGAAACATGTTTCTTCAATGGTTATATACGAGCATCATCATCATTTTTATTTTTATATGAGTGCATGACTGCATAAAGAAAATTTTCGTGTTTTTTTTTTTTTATTTCCTGTTGTTGTATGCATTTAAAACGCAATCAAACTGGAAGAGTTTATGAAATGAAATTAAAAATTAATTTTATTTTGAAGGGCAGAGAGTCAGCAAGGTTTATACGTGAAGAATTATGAAAAGAAAATCAAGCTTCAAAATAAATTGTAGTTTTGCGGGCTCTTCATTGCACAGTGGCAGAATACGGTAATAAATCCTACTATACAAATAATTGAATTTTGGTACATGAATTAAGAATTTTATATCTGACATTTTATGAAAAAAAAACTAAAAAATGTTGGCGAGATATGTACTGGGTTTGGTCAAGCTGGAGTATAAGTACAAAATGTATCACAAATACATATACTGTTTTTAAATACTATTTACTTAATGCTTAATAGCAAAAATTATCAAAATCGTAAAAAGAGTTCCTAACCCAGCAAAATCTTAGTAAGGGGCTCTGATAACCAGTATCTAAATAATAAGCAGTCGAATTTGGACAAACGTCATAACTCATTACTTTTGTTAGATGAGATCTTTTTGTAAGTAGTTTTACATAATCGCTGCTTTATAATAACGCACAAAATTTTTTGCTTCATTCTTGGCTTCGTAGTAATAAAACACGTGGCTATGGTCTTTTCCTAACAAGCATCATGATGCTACTAAACTTTGAAGACCAAAAATATTTTATTAATATAAAAAATAATAGCTTTTTCTCTGGCTAAAGTAATATTTTTTTTTACCGTTTTATTAGTTTTTTGTTTTTATATACATTTTTATGTTATTTATAATTTATAACGAGCTTTCAAACCTCCGTATATTTACAAAAATTAAGCAAAATACCAAAATAATTAGCTTGCCAAATGCTTATAAGTAAGTAATGTTGGAACTTTTTGAATAGTGTGCTTGGAAGAGAGAAAAAAAGAGAGTTTAATCTTTTAGCCTCAGCTGGTGTACCAATATATGATGATCAAGTGATTGCTGATAAACTAAATCAGTATTTTATACAATCTGTTTGCGATTTAAGGCAACGAATTTCAACGTTACCTGGTGACAATTGCAATGTTTTTAGAACATTAACACAACATGGTTGTGATTTTTCTATTCCGCCTGTTTCTACTGAAGACATATGTGATGTTGTAGATATTTTAAATGTAAAAAAGCAACAGGCTATGACAGCGTTACACCTAAATCTGTCGTTATATGTAAGCAAATAGTTGCACCAATTTTAAAGAATATCTTCAATAAAATTATAAGCACGTCAATGTTTCCAGATTGTTAAAAAGTGAGTAAAATTATTCCTATTCCTAAAACTTTAAATGCGTCCACAGAAAGTAGTTTTCGCCCAGTCGCAGTTCTTTCAACTATAGATAAAATTTTTGAAAATTAATTTATCAAAGACTTTTATCTCATTTTGAAAATAAAAAATACATTTATGAATATCAATTTGGATTTAAGAAAGGTTGTGGAACGGAGGAAGCAGTTGTGAACGTAGTAAATTTTATATGTAATGGTATGGATCGGGGTTCAGAAGGAGTTGCAGGGCTATTTCTGGATTTCTCGAAAGCTTTTGATCTGGTTGATCATAAAATAATGACACAGAAGTTAATTTATTATGGTGTAAGTGGAAGAGAACTACAAATGTTTAAAAATTATTTTGAAAATAGGAAGCAGTTTGTTCAGATTAATGATGTTAAAAGCAGTTTGTTAAATATTGAATGCGGTGTGCCGCAAGGTAGCTGTTTAGGACCCCTACTATTTTCTATTTATTTAAACGATATAAAGAATTTAAACCTGTCTGGTCGCTTGTATATGTTTGCAGATGATGTGAGTCTTTTCTATCCATATAAATACGATTTGGCACTAAAAACAAACATGGAACGTGACGTTTCGTTGATATTTGAGTTTGCTCGTGTTAATAAGTTAGTTTTAAATGCTGGCAAGACCAAACTAATTTGTTTTAAGCCCCATTCTCGAAATGAAGAAAACAATTTTAGCATCTTTGTTGATGGTAAAACGGTTGAAGAATCTCATTTTGTAAAATACTTGGGAATAACACTACAGAGTAACCTCTCGTGGGATTTACATATATGTGAAATCAAGTCTAAGATAGCTCAAGCTATTGGTATGTTGTACAAAATGAAATACAAGCTTGATAGAAAAGCCAAATTATTATTATATCAGGCTTTGATTCAAAGCCATTTGAATTATATGGCCATTATATATGGTTGTAAGAATACAACAGTTTTAAAAAGTTTGCAAAGTATGCAAAATAAAGCATTGAAAACAATTTACAGTTTACCAATAACGTTTTCAACATTACCTCTTTATAAAGAGATTTGTAAGTCAATTCTTCCGATCCATGCACTATACGAGTACCAAGCACTGATGTATGTATTTAAATCCTTACACAACATAGGTTATCATACCATTAACTTCGTCCAAAACCAGAATGTGTTTAACACAAGGAATCATCAAAATCTTAGATTACCACTATGCAGATTGGAAACCACGAAGCAGCGTATAGAATATACTGGAGTCTTTGAATATAATAACTTGCCAGTGTATTTGAAAACAATTAACAGAATATCAATATTTAAAAAAGATCTAAAAGATTTTTTGTATGCAAACCTTGAAACGCTTTTGTAGTAAATAGATTATTTTTTATTTTTTTAAAGTTAGTTTTGTTTAATATTAATTACTGAATTTGGAATTTTAAATTGTACATGCATATATTTTTGCCAACTTGTCTCAATAATGCCTTTATGTCGCTGAGACCAAAATAATTTTGTATTATATTTGTACATAAATGATAAATAAATATTTAAACTAAAAAAAAAAAAAAAAAAAAAAACTAAAAAAATTTGGTTATAAGCTTGTAAATATACTCAGTAACTAAAAAATAAGTAGTTGATAAAAAAAAACATTATCCTTGTAATTAAATAGTTAGTCGAGGGTAAATTTGACTGTTTATAGAACAACATCTTCAAACAAAAATAATTAGTGCTGTGTTGTCATATTCATTTTAATTACATAACCACTTATATGGTAATGAAAGTTTTTGCTGGGAATTAATTCTAAGAAACGTGAAGATTATCAATTTCTAATTGGGATTCGATAATATGATCTTAAACGGCGCAAGCTTTAAAATGTTTATATATACAGGGTTTTGCAAGAATGAGTCTTTTTGAAATGCAAATGAGGCATACATTTTTAATAGAACTATATTATCCTCTTCTTAATATATGTAGTAGATTGCTACCATTTATAAATGATAAATTATATCTTCCAAATGTCGTTTATGCGATACATATGATATTTTTTGTAAGATTTTATAAAAACTTGCATTAGCTTAATGACCAGTTTTAATAGACGTAATCCAGAGAAAATTTATTGCTTCAGTACCCAGCAAAAACTATTGCTTACCCTGAAGCAGTTCTTTAAGGCATTATGTAATTACCGAGCGCACCCGAAACAATTTCAGAAGGCATGATTTTTGTTCGCGATTTCTCACTTGGTATGTCTCTTTTTAGCAGGCGAAAAGAGCTTCCTTCATGTGCTCTAAGAAGCAATGAAGTCATGCCTTTGTGCGATATGAAAAGCGCTTTTTTGTGTATTGACAATATTAATGTTTCATTGTATTGTATTTATTCTTTACTGCTTCATTGTACGCATTATTCACTGCTTCAAAATAATGTATTCAGGGAAGCACAGCTAAATGTCTTTCCAATTGCTTTATTGTTTGCAAGACGGCTAAGCGCTTTTTTGGAAGCATACAAATGTAGACTTAGAGAAAAACCTTCATAATAAATATTTTTAAAAAACCATAAAATGAAAATTATTCAAGTTCGAGGCCATACTTTATATTTCTTTATTAGGATATTGTCCTAACAAACAATCTATAGAGTTTTTGTTTTCAAATTTATTAATTGACCACTTAAAGGAATGTGTTGCTAGATCTATTTTGGGAATATTCTAATTTCCCATCATCAGAACGCGTTTTGTAAAAAAAGTGACAGTCCCATGCAAAACATCAAACATTCATATAAACTAGTTTTCTCACTAAATGAGAACTAATATATGAGCTCGAAGTTAAAGATTATCACCATTGATCAAAAATAAATTGAAAACTTGTTTGCTACGTGCACCCTCTACCTTTGGTATATATATAATACACGCATTTTGCTTTTTTTCGTAAATATGATGAAGCTGTTTCATAAAAATGCGCATACTCATAATAATCCACAGTGTCAGAATAAAGAAAAATTTTAGTATATTTTATGAAATATTTTGTTTTTTTGATATTTTTCATTTATTTATGGATAGATTATTTATTATCAGTGCAGTAAAAAATTTCCTAATTATATCAAATTTGTTTAATAAAAATATTTTTACTGAATACATTTCAGACAGTACCACAATCAATATTTCATATAATTTTCTACTTTAAATCTGTATTTCCTTTTTCAAGACGAAAATATATAATTTTTTTCTCGTCGCAAACTATCTTTTTAAAAATTAAACGAAAGAATGTTATCATTTTTAAAAAAGTTTATACAATTTTGAATATTTTGTGGACAATAGAAAAATGTTTTTGAAAACTTTTCCCCGCTTATAACGAACTAATTTTTGATGCGTCGTGAATGCGGCTTATAGTTTCTAAAATAATGACTTTATTAAATAATTGAGATCTAGGTCACGTTTGTATTTATAAAATATCCTTTATTATTTTGTATATCTCCAATATTTCGTATTCTTTGAATGACATCTTCAGGGAGTATGAACACCAAGATGTCAATCATAATTGCTAGTTTAACTTTCATGATAATGACTAGAGAAAAACAAACACACTATAAATAGAAATCGTTCGTGGTAAATTTCATTCTAACTCAACACACAGAGTAATGTGGGATTTAACGTTACCCAATTTCTTTAACGGGTGAGTTAAATAGAAGATATTTAAGATTAACACTAAATGGCACGAAGAATGTTGATGAAGACCGTAGTGGGTCAGAAAATGCATTCCATTCATGCTAGTGTCTAATAACTTTTTCTGTGTTTTTTTCTAATAGTCAAAGTTAATTATCATATAAAAATTATAATTTTTCTGTTAATTTAAGAAAAAATTTGTCATGATCTAAAACCGAACAAATAAAATCTCACACAAAAATTTATAGATCAACGATAAAATTCACAATTTATAAGTTTCTAAAATAATTTAGGACGCAGATTACTAATATGTTTTTAGAATAAAAAAATTTGGCTACAGTAAACCTCGGTTAATTTCCCCACGCATAAATACCTTTTTCGCTTATTTACTTTGAACTTTGAGTCCCCGTTTATTTTAACCCATTTTTCATACAAAAGCCGACGGTTAATTAACTTTCGCTTAATTACCCATTTCGGTTAACAACCTCAAAATTTTGATTACCGGAATGAAATTTCCCTTAAATTTCCCTCGTTTATTTACCCAAAGTACCTTTTGGTTACAGCCTTGCACATACACAACCAAATTAAGTACCTTTCGCTTAATTAAACATTTTGGGTAACTAACTGTACACTCCCAAAATGAAATTTCCCTTAAATTTTGTATGTTTATTTGCCTTGGCTATTTGTTTACGCACCTTGCAGTCTTTCAAGAATAAAAAAAAAAAAAAAAAATATTGTTTCTTTTCTAGTTTTTAGTAAAACAGTTTTAAGTGTTTTAACGGAATGGCTCCAAAGAATAAAGCTTTAACTATAAAGGAAAAACTTCAGCTGATCTCAGCATCAACTGGCCATCGACTTCAAATGTGATATTTCAACAGTCAATACATAAATATATTCGCATAATTGCATCGTTATGGGTATTTATAATTATATACGTTTAATTACCTCTACGAGGTAATTAAACGTATACGCTTTATTGCTTTCCCCGGATAATTACCCAAAAATCTTGCCAATTTTGAAGAGGTAATTAACCGAGGTTTACTGTATAGTTAAAGATATATTTGCATAAAGACTTTTGTATAAAATTTAATAAAACAAAGTTGTTTTTTGAACATTCAAATAGTATAAACTTTGCTTTTTAATATAATATATTACATGTTTTGAAAGGTAAGACAATTTTCCCTATTCATTTAAAGTTAAAATTTTCTCATATCATTCGTTCATTCAATCACAACAAATTGATATGGTTCTTAAACCTCAAAGTCCATACTTCGAAACCATATTAAAAATTATTCATAACTTATTCATGTATAAGAAAACACAAAATATTTTGAAGAAAACATGATTTTTGGTAAATTATAAATTCGCGAATATTTTGAAAAGTAGAGCTGATATCAAAATTTGAGGTTCACATTCGTGATCTATCTGAATTGATTAACAGTGTAATTAAAAAAAATATATTTTATTCGCCATTATGTAAAAAATGTATTCTGTATTATGAAACGAATTTCCTCGTTCATTTGAAATATTTCTATACAAAGAAATCTATATTCAGAGCATACAAATTATTTCAATTGAAATTGTGTTTCCTGAAACAAGAGCATGATATACAGAAATATTATTAAAATTCTATAAAAATCATTTTAAGCCTGCTAGCATAGATTCCGTATAAAAATTGGTAAATAAATTGAAACCACCTTAAAATTATTAATGTTTTAATGTTCTCAAACTTGTACGTATAAATGATGATGGGGTACAGAGTGTGAGTATAAACAATTTGGTTGATTTATGCTTAAAACACGTGCTAGCATTTAACAACAAAATAAAATAGCAACATTATTTTTTATAATAACAACAACAACTACGGCAAAGACACATACTACAATAACACATGTTGTATTAAATGTATCCGATAGATACATTAACCTACTCGTAATATTCGTACCACATGTAGAACATACAATACAAAAACATTACGGTGTCCCATAAAAATTGATTTTTCATTATAGACCCCCCCCCCCCACCCCCACCCGAAACATTGCTGATGGTTTCAAATGGAAGAAATCGATTTTTTTTTTTTGAAAACGTTAACCCGTGCCGATTTTCAGCCGATAATTCCCCATTTTGATAAAAGTCTATTTGTATTTAAAAATCCAAATATTGAAAAATTTTACTTTTTTCGTTTTTTCATTTAATATACATAAAATTATTCAGATATGAAATTCTGACTTCCTTAGATATCATTAACCCACGTTAGCCTGTATTCAAAAATGACATATGAATTTGATAACCATTCAAAATGCGTCTTTTTTAAATTAATTTTAACACACAGAGAAATAAAGTGCCTACCGAATTGAAAAGTGTATTTAATTAGTAACAACTTATAAATTCAGTTAGTTCAACGCTATTTACATTAGATTTCTGAATATTTTGGGTATTACAACTACAATTAAATTGAATTAACCGAACTTTGTTGTGAAAACTAATGTTCCAATGTACCCACCGTAATAACCGAATTTAAGATGAAGTAACTGAACTTCAGTTGGCAAATAGCAAAACTTTTCTCTGTGTGAAAGATTTTTTAAAACTGCTAATTTGAAAATCGTAATCACTTTTTTTTATAATACAATAGTTGCGATTAAAGAAAACAAATAAATTTAAAAATTTGTAATTCGTACATATATGTGTATGGAGCGACTTCTATCCAGTACATATTATAAAAATTGATTATTTTGTAAAAAAATTGTCAAAATTTTAACACTCAGGGAACTTCAGCTGTAAATATTTGCAGTTGTTTGAGTTGTAATACAGTATCTTTATTTTTAAGAGAAAAACAGTAATTTGTAGAAGAAATTTCAGTTTTGACTACAATTGTAGTTCATTTAAAAAAAAACAAACCACATCAAATTACTGTATTATGATTTTACATTGATACTATACAGTAGTTTTTTAAGTCAAAAAATAAAACAAATACATGTTTGTTTATGTTTTACAATAAATGTGGTTAATTTTTACTACATTTGTGATTAATTTTTTGAACAGTAAAAGACAAATGGCAATGCTAGTTTAATTTACTGAAATGTAAGATGTTCTTTTTTCAAGTGAAATTTCATTTGTTTTTAACTACATTTTAAGTGATATTTATCAACATAGTATTTTAAGTGTATGACTACAAGAGTGTAGAGCTCTTAAATTGATAATAAAAAATGTCCACTTGATGCAAATAATTTTGTTATTCAACTTGATCTACTAAGGGTTAATGTTTTCACTAAAGATTAAAAAAACACACTAGGAAATCTACAGAATGGCTTCTTCCACATTTATGTTAAATTTCTATATTTGAGGAAGGGTACTAAATTAAGGAACAAATAAAAGTCTTTATTAATCTCACTTTTAAGTGGTTAAAAGTTGGGGTCAGAAATGGCTCCAGTGTCTTTTTTAATTTTTTTTACATTTGTTCCAAAGAAACTATATAAAAAGGAGTATCAAAGTAAAGGTAGATATCTATTCAACGATTTGCCAAAAAATATTTAAAGGGGTATATAATTTTTAACCCTTAAAGTTAAGTTTGGTAGGATAATAAATTGCGCTTGTTCGTTATAGAAATTTAAAAAAATTCTTAAAGTTATTATTCTGTAAATTTCCTAGTGGATGTTTTTTGCTGAAAAGAGAAAACATTAGCCATATATGTATCAAGCTACACAAAATAATAATTAAGTGTAAATTTTTTTTATCGATTTAAAAGTTTGATAAACATGTGGTCATATTTTAGTTTCGTGGGTCTTTTTTGTCCCCCGGCCACTAAGTGTTAAATATTTTTCAAATAAAAATGAAAATAATTATAATCTAATAAAATGTAACTGATATTTTTCCGAAATTTGTGAAAAGTGTTATTCTTTAAATTTCCAAGTGGGAATTTTTTGTGCAAAAATTTTCATTTTATGTATCAACCCAGGAAAAAATTACACATTCCAAAAATAAGGTGATGCCCACACTTGCTTACATATCTCATTGCCAAATTTAGTAACTGCAATACCAAACTCATTCCAACGATAGAGTCAAAAAAGCAAGTAGTATTGTAATCAATTCTATAAATTTAAACCAGAAAGCATGAACTCAATAACAAAGTAATTATTTACTTAAAAGAAAATAACAATGATATTAACTTATATGTATAACTTTTCGTACTCAAGAAGTAATCATATACTTTTTCTTAATAAAAGGACGTTATTGGAAGTAGTTCCTAATTTTGAAAAAAGAAGTTATACAATTTTAAAGAATTTATCTCATATATTTTTTCAAAAAAATTTTTATTTGCAGGAAAATAATACTAAAAACAGAAATTGCATGTTGCCTAAATTTTGTTAAACTGTGGTTAGGTATAAATTAGGGAAGCGCACGTGAGCAGAAAATTGTGAGTGGAAGTTGAAATTACTGACGTTATCGTGAGTGTGTAAAAAAAATTTCGAGGGTGATTGTGCGTGAGTCATATTTTTGTTTTTCAATTTTGAATTGTTCTTTTTTTTTGAAAAATGCTTGATTACAAACCCGCTTACCTTTTTGGAAATTTTTTGCTGGGAAGTTACATAAAAAAGTAATGTTTTTTAAGTGGAAATTTTTTTTTTTTTAATTTAAAGGCTTTAAAATCTTGTTGTCATAATACAAATTGAGTTAAGGGTTAAAGATTTATAGAGTCTAGTTAAATCAAGGTCAAGTTTTCCTGAAAATTATGCATATTTTAAAGAACAAAATATCTCCAAATAAGGCATTTTAAAAAAATATTTAAAATTAATTAAAAACCACACGTTTTTGAATTTTTATCAAATTTGCGAGTCTTCTCTGAATGTTATACGATGAAGTCAGAATTCCACTTTCGAATAATTTTGAGTATATTCAATGAATCAATAAAATACTAAATTAAATTTTTCAATATTTCGAATAATAGGAATTTTTAATAATTATACACTTTTTTGAAAAAATACGCAATTTTCCAAAAAAAAAAGTATTTCTTCAATTTGGAACCATTTGAAATAAAACTCGCCTTTAAGGGACATCCTAATACACATACACTTATAATAAAGAACAAGGAAGAAGCGTATTTTTATTATTAATAATAAATACCAACACGTCAAAAGTGTTAAACAATTTTTATTATGATATTAATAAAGCAACAAAGTCACGTTTATAACAACTACAAACATACATTACACACCAATACATACAACTGCCGAGTGTTTATATGCGGATGTGTTCATCTGTCCGTTTGTACATATAAATTGAGTTTATATTGTACACAGAATTGGTGTTGTTAAAGTATTTACTTTCTTTTTGTTTTTGTTCCCGATAATCCTTGTTCCATTCATATTTGTGGTGTACTTTTACTACACCATAAAAAGTAATCGAATACCAAAGTTGTCTTCTGTATTTTTTAAAACTTTGAGATACACAAATACCTTCATGTGCCGAAGTTAAGGTTATCATTATCATAATCATTATTATTGTTATTATCATGATGCTAAGGATAATGCAAATTATTATGAAAATGATGGAAAAGATGATGCTTATTTGCACATTTTGTATAATTTTTTTTTTAGTTGAAAAGGTAGGACCCAGCTTAAGTTTTATACATGATTTTATGAACTAAGTGTGAGGGAAAAGATACATTCATTGTGAAAATTTTTAAATTAAAGAGACAAATATCATAAGTCTGATGGCATAGACAAAATTTACTAACACACTTTTTCTTTCTTTTCTTTACTTCTTGAGACCTAATCTGCAGGCAAAAAGTTCTTGATTTTTCTCGTTTAACGTAAAATAATTTTAAAAGTATTACACTTTCCTTATAGTTATGCATATTTTATGAAATGTAATTTATTTAAAAATATATTAGGATTTTTTTCATCTCAATAAAGGGGAAGGAGTCATATATGTAAACATTTTTCTTTCAAATTTGGGAACCCATTCCAAGAGCCTGATGTCAAAATGAAAATATATCCACAAACAAAACGTCAGTAGTGAAGGGGTTAATTAATGAACTGCAGTTTAATATAAAATCTCCTTAAAGTATGCTTTCATTTTTGTTGATATTTTAAATTAAATAACAAGTATACGCCATGAGGAATTTTAAGTTGCAACTACATTGCAAGCATTTATGGCACCGGAAAGACTTACATAGTTTCAATATAAGTTGCTACTTGCAAAGTTAAAATGATCAAATTTTTTTTCTCCTTAAAACTGCAAAAACTCTTCCCAAACTTATATTTCTACAAAAATCGATATTTATTTTTGTGAAACATTTTCTTCATGCATATAAATAATTCTCTTTGTAATTTTAAATTTGTCAAATTTAGTGCCTACCAAAATTAAGAAACTTAAAAACTGAACGAAAGAAAATGTTTGCAAAGAAAAACCTAACAAAACTTTCTTTTTTTATTCAAGAAAACTCCTTGAACAGTTGTTGTCAACAAAAGTAAATAAGAAAAAAAAAAACGACAACAACTTTATAATCTACGTGCACGGAAAATTCGAAAAGCAGTGTATGAGCCAAAAAAAAAAAAAATTGAAAAATTAGGATAAGCTAAAAGTTTTTTCGACTTTATCCCTGTAATACCCGGTAGGATGTAGGCTAAATAAAAAAACAAAATTTAATGTAAAAAATAAGCCAGTCAACCTACTGCCAACAAGGTTTGAAGGAACCTAATCAACACACACGAACAAAGTTGTTTTAAACTTTTTTTATTTTCTTTTTTTAGCTTGTTTGTATTTGTGTTTTGGAAGTACTAGGGTAATACTTATGTCAATGGAGTAAGTATCCTTATGACTTATAAACCAAGCAGATGTAATGTTAAATAAAAAATGGAGATTATTGAAAGGAAGGGGACTAGTTTTTTTGAATATCAATTAATAAAACTTTCTTATTTCCTAATCAATTGTTATGGTATGTTTATTAGTGGCTTCAAAATTCAAAATAACTAAAAAACCGGTGAAAAAGTTTACTCCCTAGAATTTCTACTCTGCCCAAAAAATTGTATTTATATAAAGTCTATTTTCGAAAACGTATTCAAATTAAACAATGTATCCATTATCTAAAAAGTTATTAACAAAAAAGTAAAATAACTCATATTTTATAAAAAAATCCCTTGGATATCCTTCCTGCAATGTATCATTACTTTTTATGTGGAGATATAAGGAAGAGGATTTATTTAGTATATTGAATATACTCTTTTTTCGTAAAAAATGGCTCTTAAAATAAAAAATTATAATAATGCTTTTTTTCAAAATCACAAACAACGCGAATAACTTGAAAACCGTTAAAAGGTTATTAAAGTTTTGTGTTGCCATCATTTGATCATTACCATCATCATTATAAATTTGATATGAACATTTTGTTTTTAAATTTTAATGTAAATTTGTATACAAAATTTTTTAAAAAATTGCAATTTTTAGCGATTTGGCCGTTAGGTGTTGGGCGCTGCGGAGTAATGGTTAGCGCGTTTTACTGTTACACAGATGGTCCCGGGTTCGATTCCCGGTGAAGGCAACATCAATTTAGAAAAATAGTATTTATGAGTTTTCTATCACTTATATTTATCCCTGCGCCCAACTTCGGTATTCCCATAGCACTTAACCCCACCGAAGTAGAATAATAAATCCGGGCTATGAAACAAAAAGCTTCAATAAATTCGCCAACTCTACATCAGGTGGCGGCCAACAACTGTTCTAAGACTTATCATCTCGAGCAATTACAGTGTTGCCATGTTGGAAGCCCTTCATCTTTTACCACCTTTCATCTCTTCACTATCTCCTTTCCAAAGAAGGCAACACATTAATTAATAGGAAGAATTTCTTGAGTGTTGCTTCTCTTTTTTAAAAAAAAAAAAAAAACTGTGCGTATTTAGTAAAGGGACAATTTCAAAGTGCTTGTAATTAAAAAAGTTATTTCTTTAGCCAACGGACCGCGATATTCTATTTGCAGTATTTTGTGCTTGATACCTCCAATCGTGCTTTGGGCGACATTCATATCAATTACTTTACACTGATTTAAATTTTTTTTCTTCAATTCTTCAGTGCATTTGGCTTCCCAACACCTCTTGGTATAAAAGACAACAAAGTCGTCAATTGGATGTGCTTTTGGAACGTTTGGAGGATATGCGCTTTTCGGTACAAGAATTATGTTTTTTGCACTAAGCCATTCTAACGTCTTTTTTTTGCATAATAACAGCTTGCCAAATCTGGCCAAAAAAAGGGGGCGGGGGAAACTTAGAGTACTATTAATTAATTTTTTAATCTTTTTTACATTTTTGTATCTCTGATCATCTCTGATTAATTTTTCCAGTTTTGATAAACATTTATTAATGTACACAACAGCGTTTTCAACCATAGGTTTTGAATCCTGGATGTAAAGTTGTGTAATACCTTTTGCCGAAATGGCTGCCCTAACTAGAACTTTTGGGTCAAACTTTGCTTTGGCCGAATAACGTAACTTGTAGCGATATTTTTTCAAGTCATCAGAATAAAATTCAGAAACAATACATCCGTTGTTCCAAGCAAAATAGTGTTTAATCATCCGAAATATTTTTGACATTTTTTTCATGAAGTTTTTTTCAGAAACAATACTTCCGTTGTACCAAGCAAAAGAGTTTTTAATCATCCAACATTTTTTGGACATTTTTTTTCAAGAAGTTTTTTCTCAGTTGTCTGCTTTTTTTGTTTTTCATTATATTTGGGTACTTTCTTCCTCTCTGGTAGTGTTTCACATTCATTTGAAGTAAGTTTTTGCGAACTAATTAATTGGAAATAAGAAATTTTCTGGCCCACTTACGATTTGATGTCCCAATTTGATTAAGCGGCAATTTTTCAAATTAACAAGCTCAGCAGCTGCCAATTTTTCTTTTTTTATCCTAATAGAAGTCACTCTATTATCTAACCATTTGAATATGGAATATATTGTGTGACGTGGTACTTGTTCCTTAAGGAAATGATGTGATATTTCGTTTGTAGCATACCGTCCAATCAAGTCTGTGACATTTTTTCTTAAAATGTTTTGTGCAGCCACTTTCTTTCTATTAATTTTTTCATATTTGAACATTTACAATAATGCTTATAATATAAGATTTAATTGACATGCATTTAGAAAAAAAAAATATATATCCTACTTAGCAGTAATTTGCATTTGAATTTTGTTCATTTACTTAGTTGGCAGAGGTTACGTCTAGTTTCTGTATACGATTTTGAAGCACCTTAATGTGTATTTTGTTTAAGTTTAGATATAAATGCCAGCCTAATTACCAATGTGTTATGCACAGCACGTACGAGACAAGCAAATTTAGTTTTAAAAAGAAAAATGAAGAACCAGCGCAGCACAAAAAAAATATATATATATTTATAAAGGATCAACAAGGGTCATTATATATAAAGTTACAAAAAAACAGGAGTAAACCTTAAATTATTTTTTAACAATTTAAATTTTTTTTCATTTTGTTCTTCCATTTCTGCCAAAATATTATTTTTATTCTACACCTCACATATTCACTGATTTCTTACATACCCATAATCGATATTATGCTTTTGGCTTTAGGTGTTTTTGTGTTTATTGAACGTTATGTTATGCGCGAAATTAAAATGTCATTTTGTCGTGTAAAATCTGGCTTATGCTAGAGTGGAGGAAACCGCGCTTTAAGGCAATGTCTGTTTTATATTTACACACACCCAATCCAAATATCAAAAGATTTGTGTGTGTGTGCGTTGTTTTAGTTAGTGTGCAAATGCCTCAGACTGAGTGTTATTTATGTGTGTGCGTGTTAGTTTGGTTTGTTATTATACGATTTTGAGGTTAAATTCCATACGCATTAATAACCCATTTAGAGTTAAATTTAATCATGTTTAATTTTGTTTTGCCCCCATCGATCGCTTTCATGTTGAATTAATTTAGTTTTTGGCAAATATGACATAAAATTATATTGTAATAAGGCATAAAGGAAATGTTCTATGAAACTTCAATCAATTAAATAAGAACGGAAAATACTTTTTCCCCACGTTGGCTTAGTGGTCTCAATCCAATTCTTTTCCAATGATTTATTCTGTAGACCACACAGAAAAAAATTTAGCTATTTGCCCACTAAAATTCGGTTACTACGACTCAAATTCGGTCATTACGAATTCCAGTCGGTTGGCACAACTGAACATTAGTTTCCACAACAAAATTTGGTTAATTCAACTTGATTTTAGTTGCAACACCCAAAATATTCATAAATACAATGTAAATATCGTTATTCTAATTGAATTTATATGTTGTCACCATCAAAATACACTTTTCAATTCGGTTGGCACTTTATTTCTCTGTGTGCACTGAATTTATGGTAAAACAGATACTGGCAAAAAGCTATTTGAAAACGTTGGTAAAGCGTCTTAAACAAGTGTTCTGCTAGTAGTTTAATTACAATTCCTCGGTGTTAACAGTGGCACTTTTAATTAATTAATTTGCGTGCTTTTAATCAATTTTAATGTTAATTTCTGATGTTTAATGTATTCTCTGCATAAGTTTTGTATAATAAACAAACAGTTTTATTTATATATACTAAAAAAACATGCATTAAAAAAACCTTTAATGGTTTAAAACCGCTAACCATTGTGGTGTAATGGTTAGCGCGTTGGACTGTTACACAGATGGTCCCGGGTTCGATTCCCGGTGACGACAACATCAATTTAGAAAAATAATATGTATGAGTTTTTTATCATTTATATGTATCGCTGCGTGAACCTTCGGTGTTCTCATAGCACTTAACCCACCGAAGTAAAATAATGAATCAGGGCTATGAAACAAAAAGCTTCAATAAATTCGCCAACTCTGCATCAGGTGGCGAGCAACAACTGTTCTAAGACTTATCAATCTCGCGCAATTGCAGTGTTGCCATTTTTTGAAGCCCTTCATCTTTCACCACATTTCATCTCTCCATTATCCCCTTTCCAAAGAAAGCAAAACATTAATTAATTGGAAGAATTTTCTGAGTGTTGCTTCTCTTTAAAAAAAAAAAAAAAGATTTGAATTTTTTTTCCTCAGATAAAAATGCTTTTTGATTGTGTGTAAGAAAAAGTATTTTATATGGTTTTTGAAAAAATTTTATTTTTCTGCCGACTCTATTTCATAAATGGTTCACTTTAAAAAGGGGAAAAAGTTTTTTATTAAATAATTTTAGGTGTAGAATCGAAATGTAAATTCAAATTTCCTATAAATACAGCTCTTTTTGCTCTGCAGGAAAAAGGAACCTAAATCAACGTTTTTGGCCTCTGCCAGTGGAAAAGAGTTGGAAATTAAAAAAATGTTAGCGAAATTTTCTTTATTGATGCGAAAACATTTTTAAAACTAAAGATATCCCAAAAAAAAAACAGGAAAGTTTTTACTTTTCTAACGATATATATTTTTAATATGTAAATAATTAAAGCCAAAGAGAAAACGTCGTTGAAAGTAGCAAAGAGCAAGTACACATATTATCAGTTCTCAGTTAAATTTTCTAATAATAACAACGGAGATAAGCTGCAATACATTACATTATAAGAAGTTACATATTTTTTTAAACCTCAAACTTTAAAAACCTGTTTCTAATAAAATCCAGTTGACATATCAAATTTAACAAATGTTGAGTACCTTGGTTCTTGTTTAGTCTATATGTTCGTTGGTTTAAAACCTAATAATTATAACTGTAAAATAACAAGACAATATAAAAACCGAAATAATTTAAAGAACGATTACTGAACCTAAAATTTATAAACCTCTAACTTATATTCCTCTTATATCTGAAAGATTAGAAAAATCAAAAATTTATAATGATAAGAAATATTTAGTGGCACATAGAACATATTACACATTAGGTTGATTATTCAGCAAAACTAAGGATAAAATAAATAAATTAGAAATGTATCATTTAGTTTATAAGATACCATGTAAGGGTAATGTTAATGAAAATTGTAACAAAGTATATGTAGGCACAACAAAGAATAAACTAAAAACTAGAATTGCAGGACATAAATCTGATCAGAATGAGCTAAGTGTTACCATTCACGAAATACGCACTAGTTGAAAAAAAAAAACATAAGATGGCGGACCCTTTATATATATAAGTTTTTTAATTATTAAAACATGTTTTTAAATAAAATTTGTAATAATTGTTCCCAGATGAAGTCACCCAATGTGGAGACGAAATATTGGAAATAAACAATTATAGTTAATAAGTAAAGAAAATGATCTTAAGCTCGTTTAAAATAAGAAGAAGTAATAATAAAATATTAATAAAATAATAATAAATAAAATAAATATTAACAATGCAAAAAACCATAGTTTTTCATGTTTCTTTGCAGTATATTTTAAAACTCATTTATATTCTAATTGTAAACTCTGCTAAAAAAAAATATAAAAGTGATAGAATTTGTTTCATTACATTTTATATATTAAAGTGATTGAATTATTTTTGACTAACTGTACCATATACAATAGGGCGGGTTAATTTAAAAATCGCTCAACGTACAAGGAAAATTGTATTCTAGGGATCAGAAAAATAAACTTTGCCGAAGGAACCATACCTCTAAAACGAACTCTGATGTAACGACTTTTGACCCGTAGGGTTAAATTTTGAAAAATCCCACTTTGACCCATTTAGAGTGCCCCAATCGAATCCAACCCAATCGAATATAATTTATACATTCATCTGCTAGAGCGTCTTCCGGAGAAGAAATAGAGACCCTAATCTTGGAAAGACTCCTCCTACTTTCTGAAATATCTCTATTCCGAGATTTGTACATTTACATACACGGCTAAAAATGCAATCTTTCAACTTAAATTTTAACCCCTTAACGGTCACCTAGAATGATGATTTATGCATTAGTCTGCTAGCGCGTCTCCCGCGCTAGCAGGAATCTCTCTCCCATAATCTTGGAGAGATTCCTCCTACTTTCTGAAATATCAAAGTGGGCTTTTTCAAAATTTGACACTACGGGTCAAAAGTCGGGACATCAGAATTCGATTTATAGGTATGGTTCCTTCAGCAAAGTTTCTTATTTTGATCCCTAGAATACGATTTTTCTTGTACGTTGAGCAATTTATTTGCATCCCAACAAATCGACCCGCCCAAATATACACATATATGGTAATATATATTTCTATATCTGTTTCATAAAATTGGATATACTAGATATAGTAATATATAACAAACGATACAATGATATATGATGATATATTACACCATATTAAAAAAATTCCATTAACTAGATATAATATATGAACATATATTATAATATATTGCCGCACATATAATCATATATAATGCTATCAAGTTGTATATAATTATATATAAACTTTTGGAAGTTAAAATTCTAAAAACCAGAAAAGTGACTATAAATTAGAAAAATTTTAAACTGCTGTAACATAAATGTTACACAAAAGTTCTAAATTCATAACGCAAACGAAGTAAAAAAACACAAAATACATTAATAAAAAAAAAATTATAATAACTACACTTAGAATACTATGTAGTTAAAAGCCACTGCAAATGTAGTTGAAAACAAATGAGATTTCATTTAAAGAAAGGACGACTTACATTACAGTGAATTCAACTAACATTGTCATTTGTTTTTTAATGTTAAAAAAATGACTAACAATTGTAGTAAAAATGAACCATATGTTAGTAAATAAATAAACAAATATTTATTTTTTTAGATGACTAACAACTGTAAGAAATGAATATAAAATCATAAAACAGTCATTTGATGTGGATTGTTTTTTTAAATGAACTACAAGGTTATTAAAAAATTAATTTATTCTACAAAAGACTGACATTTACATTAAAAATAAAGAAACTGTATTACAACCAAAACAACTACACATTTTTAAAGCAGAAGTTCCCTGAGTGTAGTAGCCAAACTTTAAAGACTAAATTACTAAAAGCAAAGAAAAATATAATGTGAAATTTAATGCTAATAAAAACATTTTTTTTGCGCTAAAAATAAAAGAATTATTATTTTTATTTATTATTTAAAATTAATTTAAAAATCGTTAACAAAGTTTCCATTAAAATGTATTAATTTTTATTTAAAATTTGTGAGTGCAAACATCAATGAAACAAAACATTTTTTTTATGCACAAGGAAAAACTCTAAAATTAGAATAAAATCGAAAAGACTCTAGAATGTTTAAACGGTCTGTTAAAACGATGTACTAGAATTTCAGAAATGTTAGAGAAAAAATTAAATTATAAATAAAAATACAATTTTTTCTATAGATGATTTTTTTTTGAAAACTTTTAGACCATCTGCATCAGTCCAGGAATCCAGCGAAATATCTTTTGACGTTTAATGTTTATCAAATTAATTAATTTTGCAAGTGCTAAATACATATGCACTTGCATACAAATACATATACATAGAAAATATTATCAAACTAAAATATCTAATTAAAGATTTGATTGGAATTTAATTTGTTTCTAAACAAATATTTAATTGAATCAATAAACATTTTTATTGACTTTTAAATATATAAATACATATTTTATTTTAGACGCAATTATCATATTATTTTTCCATACACTGTATGCATAAATAGAAAATTTTCAGTATTAAATATCAATTACACTTGAAGTTAACAAACAAATAAAGCACACACACAAACAGACTCAGCATTGCAAAAAACACACATACCAACGTATAGATCTCACACTTTTTTTGTGAGTATCATATATTTTTTTTGTAGAAGTTATTTATAACTTTTTTTCCTTCTTAATTTTAATAAAAGGTTTAATTGATAGTATCATGTGTTGTAGAAATTTGTTTATTGAGGTCTTATGTAAATTTTTGTAATTGATTGTTTCCTTGAATTTTGAACGGTTTGCTACCTATGCACCTGAACAGGAGAAAAAAGGTAAAAAAAATTAAATTAAAAAATTTTTCGGCAAATTTTTCACTTTTGCGCGCTACCTAAACAGTGTTAAGAATCATCTCTAGGAAGTTTATATGTTCTAGAAATTTTTTTATTGAGATCTTAGGTAAATTTCTGTAGTTGATTGTTTCCTTGAATTTTGAACGGTTTGCTACCTATGGACCTGAACACGGGAAAAAGGTAAAAAAAAATCGATTTTTTTTTAAGTTTTTTGCGATTTTGATCTGGAAGGTGAAGTTTTTTTGATTTTATATGTTCGCAATTTTTGTTCTTTATGACAAAAGCTACAACTTTTGCCTCAGAGAGTAAATCGAAATATGAGCCCGAGAAAATTATCACTTTTTTGCGAAAATGATACCGAGGCCCCAAATATTTGGCGGCCCATAAAAAAAAAGTGCATGACTTTGGGAAAAATTGGGAGACACGGGTCTTTTTTTTTTAGTCTTTTATCACGTAGTGGTGTCCGTATATGGTTATTTTGCCATGACTTAAAAAATTACACACAGTGTATTTAAAAAAAATTCTTTCAGAAAAGGTCTCGATGCGGAAGGTTTTTGTTCCGAATTAACTTATGTTAGAAAAAAGATATTTATTATCAATACAGTATTCTCCATAAGGTGGAGCCCTGTATTTTTTAGCAACAAAATAGTTATATCCCTAATGGGGAGCTTTTCGCAGATAGCTTTTGAGGTATTTTTTTGGTACCTCTTATTGTTGTTATAAAAGTACTTTAATAACTGCAAAGTTTTTTTATGTAAAAATATTCCTTATGGTTTTAGCAAACCATAATAATTCTTCGACATTCGTTCGTATTAATTCTATAGAATTTCTACCCTAGGACATTTTTGCAACCTTTGAAAAAACTTTGTCAAACAAAGGCATTATTCCTATGCCTATTATGTCTTTTATGGAACAATATGAAATGGTAAGGTCCTTGTGTAATTGTTAGCGCGTTGTATGAGTTTTCTATCCCTCATACGTATTTCAGCGTCCACCTTTGGTGTTCTCATAGCAATTAACCCTCCTGAAGTCAAATAATGAATCAATGCTATGAGAAAAAAAAAAATCAATAAGTTCACCAACTCTCCTTCAGGTGGCGAGCAACAACTGTCTTCTTATCTAGCGCAATGTGTTGCCATGCTTGAATCCTACCGTCTTTCCGCTTCATTCATCTCTCCTATGTCCCCTTTTCAAAGAAAGCAACACCTTAACAAATACGAAGAATTTACTGAGTGTTGATATTCTTAAAAAAAAATTGTTTTTATGAATTTCGTAGATTTTCGTAAATATGACAATTTTTTTATCTACTCCCTAATCCCCTTTGATACCAAAGATGTCACATGAACCCATCATATTAATTTTAAAATTGTATTTTGTTCTTTAAATTTAATAAATAAATACAAGTAACAATTAAATTTCACAAATCATGACTTTTACAAGAACTTAAATCTTATTACATTTGTTGACTTTCTAAGTTTGTCTTTCATAACCAGCTGTTTGTAATTTTCGTTAAAAATTTTCACCAACATTAAAACTCCAAAAAAAAAGTTGGCATTGGTTTGTTTCGTACTAGATATGAAAGTGTGTATAAGTTTTTTGGAATAAAAAGCAGTATTTCAAGTGGAAAATTACTTTCACAGCTTTATGATGCGGAAATTATATGAAAAGTACGATGCAACCACGGAAAAAATATATAATACGACAACCAAAAAATACCAAAAAAAAAAGAGAAAATAACAAGAAATAAAGAAGCCAAACCACAGTCAGAGGCATACCAAACCATAATGCTACCAGTATTATTTTTTTATATAATAAAATATTCTTGTTAAAAGTAGGAGTCCTAAAAATCATTATTTTCTTTTTGTGTGTGTGTGTGTTTCTGTTTGCTTTAACAACAAGTGAGTTTACAGGAATTTGAATTGTTTTACTCTCATAATAAAAGTTAGTTCAAAACTCAATCGAACTAATTTTTTCTGTTGATATCCATTAAATCTGTTATTTAATTAAAGTTATTAGTAATCTCATTTTACCACATTAACAAATTTCAGTTGTACTTGAACTAATTTGTCCTTCTAATATTTAGTTTAATTTCTTAAATGGTTTTGAGAAATTGTCTCATATGTATTGGCACTAGTGATTATGTGTGCGTGCATTTCTATTATAACCGTGGTGTTGGTTATTTTTCAAGTGTGTATAGTTTTTTTACATAAAAACAACAGTCAGCGCGTGTCGGTAAACACATATTTGTGCTTCAGTCAAAATAAAATGCAGCGGAGAAAGCAAGACAAAATTTTGTCGGCTATAATATTGAATTAATAAATAAATATTAAAAAAAATAATAAGGTCACCCGAGTAAAATAGATTTGATCTGATCAGATCTAAAATTATATGATTGAATCTAATTAGATATGATTAAATATAATCAGATCTCGTCCCAGATATGATCATATATGATAAGTTATGACATTTGTGATGCACCTTATGACCAGATATGATCAGATCTGGTAAAAGATATGTTTATATCAGAAAGTGTCTGGAAATTGTAGAATTTTTATGCCTAGATATGAACACATCAGGTCATAAATAATCCTATCTGGTGCCAGGTCTGTTTATAACTAAAAAGATTTTATGATCTCTTTGTCCAGATCTGGTATCAGATCTAAGCCCTTTGTGATATTTTCAAAATCATCTATATAAAAATCTAATCTTGTTGTATTGATCTTATAAAGAAAATAATAATAACGTTACAAAAATTGCAAACATTTTGTGTTGGGTTCCGGATTTTGTTGCTTTTATTTCATATACACATGTATACAAATTTAAAATTTGTTTTTAATTTTTAATGTGTTTGTTATTTTTAAAATTTTTAAAACTTCCAAAATTTTCATTAATTTAGTTTATTTTTAAAATTTTGAAAAAAAAATTTCATTAATTTTTTGTATGTACTATAAATTGGAATGCATAAATGTGTTGTTTTTTGCAAAATAGGAAGAAAGTAAAATAATAATACCATATTTAACAACGGTAGTTTTTTTTTTTTTCAAATCCATCAATCAAATTTTGTGTTAAGTCCGATGTGATCACAAGAAAAAGACGAAGACAGCGGCTACGAATGGACTAAGGAACATTTTGTCAGAGACCCGGCAGGCCATAGCTGGATTTCAAAAAAAGTTAAAATGTTAGTTTTAGTTTGTTATTCATTAATTTGCGATAAACTTCTAAATTAACGTATTAACATTAAAATAACTTTTTTTTTTATTAATCATTTAACTAGAAATTATCAAAATAATTAAACGTCTCCAAATATAAAAATATCAAATCTGTTTAGATATGGTAAAACATATCTAGAAACAAAGGCACACAAGAATGGTCAAGAAAAATAAACGCAGTAGTTGATTTGCAAATGTGTATCCGTCTTTTTTTGTTGTAGGAAGCCAAGCCCGAAAGAAGAAAAATTTTGCTGTTTAAAATATAATTAAACTGATAAAATAATAAAGTTAGTTGCAATAAAAAATAGATTTACTTATGTGAATATGACGAGGACAAGAAATTCTCATTGAGTTTGTGATTTAACATAACAAATATCTCTAGAAATTCTAATAACAAAGTCCCCTGAAGATTTCCTTGGGCAGGAATGAAATCCGGATAGGGACACGCCTACATCAGATTGCTTTTCACAATTTGTTAAATAAGTTTTGGGACTTTAGCACATTTAATTACTATAAATATGATTAAATATTGTTTTTCTCTTTTTTCAGCCATTAATAGATGGCATTAATAGAGAAAACAAAAAAAAGTATAGAACTTTGAAATGGAATAAAACAAAGATACATTTTTTAAATTGACATGAAATTAAGTTTATTCGAAAGATAATCTTCTGGCATTATAATTTAAATATGATTTCCGGCATATGACTGCAACGGCTGGCTCGGACGTAGTCTAATCTGGAGGTCTAATTTTCAATGACAATAATGACAATAACAATAATGCGCCGAATGTTATCCCCCAAGTGGTCAATTGTTAGTTACACCCTTTTGCATTTTAGGTGACGATTTGTTAACATAATCAAATAACAAAATACAGAATCATAATCATAACACTGGAGTAGCCTTTTATATAGTAATTTTTAAATAAAAAAGCTCTCTTGCATAAAGCTGCATTTTCATTTACCATCGAAATCCAGTTTAAACTAGATTTCAATCATATGGTAGTGTATAATATGATACACGAACTAGATTTCGAAATCTCGTTTCAACTGGATTTCGACCATAATGTAAACGCAACCCAGACCACTTTTATGAAAAATAATGTGTTTTTTAAGAAAAATGATCAGAAGATTAAGTTTTTAAAAAGAAATTTTGTAAATATACAATTTCTGATATGCTGAAGCTAAAAAAGATTAGTTAAAAACCGGGTATTCGGCAACAAAAACCCGGGTTATTCGATATTTGTAAATTCACATTTTAGAAAAAAATTTAAACCGACAACTCACAAAAAAAAAAACGGGTTAAAACGGGTTTTAAAAACCAAACACCATAGTATGTACCATAAAAAAATATCAGTGCTCTTCTTATTTCTGTTAACAAAGTTTGAGCTCCATATTCACCGTAAACTTATTTAGGTAAAAACAAATGAAAATTTACTTGAAAAATTACAACTTACATTTCATTAAATTTACCAAACATTGTCATTTGTTTTTTAATATTGATAAAATGAACCACAAATGTAGTAAAAATTAACTATAAATGTTATAAAAATTTACTAACGTTTATTTGTTTTATTTTTTTAAATAAAACAAGAAAAAATGGACAAAATTAATGCAAATTCATAATAGAGTAATTTGATGTGTTTTTTTTTTTTTTTAAATGAATTAAAAATGTAGTTAAAATAGAAACTTCTTTTACAAATGTCTGCTGTTTTCACTTAGAAATAAAGATATTGTATTACTATTTAAACAACTACAAATATTTACAGAGGAAGTTCCCTGAGTGTATTAACTGACTGTTGTACCACATTAAAAACATTTTTAATTAGTAACATTAACAAATGAAAAGGGAAAGATGATAAAGGTGCGGTTAGGGTTTTTGAAAATTCTTTATATGAATGTGAGTTTTCTTCTTTTGTAAATATTTTTATGATACTCTTTAAAATAAATTGTTAAAATTATCATTTAAAAATTATTTAATAATAATGAGAGTTATAAACGAAAATATGCACTAGAATTTTATTTAGAATAGAAACCATGATGCTAAAGGATGCTTAAGGATGCCAAGGCAAATAACAATAATAGCAACACTACAAAAAAGTGAAAGGTAACTTGTAATGACATTTACATTTACATGAATGACAATGTTGTCGTTGTTCTAGACTTTGTAGTTCTGCCTTTTTTCTCTTCAATTTTATTGCAGACAATACAAATGTGTTTTTGTCATCATCATCACCAGTATGACACAGTGTAACGATTTATAATTTAAAGTGAAAACAACTACAGAACTTTTTCCACAAAATTAAATTGGGGCTTTATCGTAAATATTAAAATATGTGTCGTGGTTACTTATACCATCCGCAGAATTCAGTAATATTATATGTTACATATACATATATAACGCCATGTAGTATGGGTTAAAGTGTTAATAAATCCTTGTAAGCGATTTATTAACAATTTTTAGCTTTTATCCACTTTTCAAAACTTTTTACAGATCAGACGACGTTTTAATTTTAAATTTTGTTGTTTTTTTTTTTATTTTATCGCCAGTTTTATAAATTTTAAAGTTTTTTACAATTTCTGTATATATTATATTTTATATCTTTAGATTTATTTTAAAATATCAGCGATTTATTGTTTGTTTAAGTGATTTTTAAATTTTTTTTCCAGCAAAATTTTTAAGAACAGTTTACTTGTGAACATGTTCTAGAACAACTTCTTTTACCACCGGTTACATGGAACCAGTTCGATATTAAAGGTGTCACTGCCCCAGAACCAGTTCTATTACTGGTTCTAGAACCGGTTCAAAAGCAACATGAACAATATATAAGCTGTTCTGCAAACAGTTACTTGGATTTTACTATTTTACTGGATTTTTTACTACCATAAACATGATGCTTGTTAGGAAAAGTCCCTGGCCATGTGTTTGATTATTATGAATAGAGCAAACTTGATGAATAATAGGTTTTTTGTTAAAGCTCTTTATATTCTAGAGGCTCTTGCTTTTCTAAATATTCGCGTTCTGATGAGATCTTTAGCCAGATCGAAATACTAGTATCAACCTCGCTATGTTTTATTTGCTTTATATTTGTAAATGTACGGATGTTTAAAGCTCGTTATATATTAAAAATTACATAAAAGTAATCTCGATGTATATAAAAACAAATATAACTGTAAAAAATATATACCCAGGAAAACTTGCTATTACCATAGAATGGGAAATGGAAGAAGAAAACAAGAATCAGAAGTACTTATAGTTGAGGCCAAGAACACCTGATTTTAACATGGGGGTGTCATAGGAGGCAAGGCCTTGCCTTGTGCTTACATATAGGGACAAAAATAAGACGTTACAAAATATGTAATGAAATCACCAGTTACACATAAGTACTTATTTCATTTCTTATTTGTAGCATCAAAAGTAATGCTTAAAGCCATTATATGACGTATTACTTGTAAGGATGTTAATAAGTAGTTATTTATAGGTGCAAAAATAAGAACGTATTAACATGTACCTAAATAAAAAGGTATTAATAGGCAATAAAATAACTAGTTATTAATAAGGACAATTATAACTAGTTATTAATAGGTCCTAAAATAACTACTGATTTTAGTCATTACAAGGAAGGACTATAATAACTGCTTACCAGGAAGAAGTGTAATATTGTTCATACAGAATTCTTTTGTCTTCTCCAACCAAACAAGATATTATTAAGGCACATGCAATGATTCAAATTTTTGTTGAAATGTTTCCAGCGCTATATGGTCGAAATAGTGTAACATATAATGTGCACAATCTTCTACACATATATGAATGTGTCGAAGAATTTAAAGATCTAAATAGCATATCTGCGTATAAATTTGAAAACTATATGCAAAAAATTAAACAAAATCTAAAAATGCCCAAACACCTTTGCCAACAAATTTTTAATAAATTTTCAAATGATAAAGTTTTACTTAAAAATCCAGTTTACGGACTGCGGTATAGAAAAGGAGTTCCAAAGTCAATTTTGTTACCAAAAGGCTATTTTAGTACAAATATTCCAGACAACATTTGTCTTATGAAGGATAAAACTTTTTTACAAATCACTAAAATCCTAAGTGAGGAAGAATTTCTAGCAAAAAGATTTTCAAACTTACGAAGTTTTTTCAACGATCCCATGGATTCATTGGATTTAAATATTTCTTTGGTTGACGAACATGATGGCTCAGAAGAACAATTATTTAAAATAGAAAACATTCTGGCTAAAGTGCTTAAAATGTCGTACAATAATGAATATATATTGATTCCGGAAATTCATTCCATTCATGAAAAATTAAACGTACGTAATATATAATACATATTTTCAAAAGCCAATTTCTTTTTTAATAAACATTTTTTTCATATTTTAGACAACAAATTTTTAAATCTTCAAAGGAAAATACAAGGTTATTCTTCGAAAATAAGAAAATTATTACCAAAAACTCTTAATGTATTAATAAATAAAATTTAATAATTTCTACTTAATATCAATTATCTTAATTTTGTTATTTACTAAATAAGCTTTTGTTTTGTGAGAGTCGTTTATGTATAACTATATATTTGTTTGCTTAAATAAATTGCATTTAAATTATTAATTATGATATATTATGAATCTTTATAAATATACCTTACAAAAAAATAGTTACTTATCACCTTACAAGTAAATTATTTCTTTGGCCCTTCCTAATAAGCAGGTATATAACACAATATTAGTAAGACATAATTGTTTAGCTTCCAAAATAAGTAGTGATGTATGTTCATATCAGTAAGGTATTATTTCAGACCTTCAAAATAACAACAAATGTAATGGATAGTCATTACTACGAAAGGTCTGAAATAAGTGATAATAAGTCACTTATTATTTTTGCTATTCCAAATAAGCAGATATTTAACATAATATTAGTAAGGCGTTGTTTTTTATCTTACAAATAAGCAGTTACATATATTCATACTAGTAAGGTATTATTTCGGACCTTCAAAATAACAAAAACTGGAATGGATAGTCATTACTTTGGAAGGTCTGAAATAAGTCCTACTCATTACCAAAGTTTTGCTGGGTATTATCGCTTTTTATCAATTCAACCTAATTTCTGCAATTTTTACAATTTTGGACTTATATTCCAATTTAAGCTATTTCTTAAATTTTTAACATGCTTAAAATATTAACGATTTTTTTAAGATTTTTAATTTAATTTAAAATTTTGGGGTAGTTTTTTTAATGTAAGAAATTTTTTTCGATGTTTTTTTTGTAATTGTATCCAATTACGCATTTGATTTTATTATTAGTATTTTTTAAAATTTTCAATGTTTTTTTCGTTTCCAAATTTCAGATGTTTAAAATTTTCCAATTTATACAATTCTAGAGACATTTTTGTTTTTTTGCCTAGGAGACTTTTCTATCAATTTTGGTAATTGTTTAAAATTTTAATGACTTTAAAATTTAGTTTTTGGAGATAATTTTTTGGTTTTTATTTTTATTCATTTTCAAAAATTTTTGCAATATTTTAGTGATTTTTGTTTTTATAATTTTTTTTATTTTTGCACACTTTTATGATATTTTATGATATTTCATTTTGAATTGTCCGGGTTGAGATCATAATTAAAATGTTACTATTACAAATAGAAAACACTTATTGGTAGTAAATGCAATAGAAAGTGAAAAAAAAAATCTTATGAGGATCAGCACTAAAGGGAGTGCCGCACTCAAGATTTTCATCAGGGATATATATCAACCACCTACAGGAAATTGGTGATGTTAATTGATTACACAAACAACATGAGTTATTTTCGCCTTTTCTTAGCCAAGTTTAGCCAACAGCTTTAAATCTGAAAGCTTTTTTATTTGGCAGGGTTGACTGTTTTCCTATTAAATTTTACATTGCATGGTACCTGTATCTTTGGTTTGAGAATTTTGTATGAACTGTTGTTATTTTAGAATTCGATTTCATTTTAAATTGCCAGGTTTGAGAGCATAAATAAAATGTTACCACTACAAATATAAAACACTAATTGTTAATAAATGTAAGAGAAGATGAAAAAAATTCTTGTCTGAATAAAATCTTTGATATTTTAAGCAATTTCAGCAAACAACACAAAAATTTGGGTGTATTTTTGTCGATTTTCATAGTTTCATACCCTACACCATAGCATGTTGCTTAGTTGTTTGTAACTACCAGAACTAATTTAGCTGGAGCGACCTGTAAGTGTGTCAATCGACTGAATAGTTGCCATATTAAATGATATTAAATTACACAAAACCGGTGAAATCATGTGGTTAATTGGGTATTGCATGCAGTTCAGTTTTCCTAAATATGTTCTGCCTCCCTATTTTTTCATCTATACAATAAGGATCCCTTTCCCAAATTTGATCCGCTTCTCAGAATATAACCCTAACCGTACTTTGCTGTTGGGTATCTCATGGCTGACCGACTATAATGTTTTACTTTGTTGTTAAACTTGTATTGATCTTTATAACAGCTTCGATATAAATGAGGGGAAATCCCACATTTTTGTAGACATAAAGGGTGATTTTTTAGCAACTTTCTTTTTGGCAACACTGTTTTTGGCAGCGCAGCTGTTTTCGTGTAACATGTTAATCTTAAACATGTTCAGTTTGGTCTATAATTTAACCATGAATCGACTTACAAACGAACAACGCTTGCAGATTATTGAATTTTATTACCAAAATTAATGCCCGGATACTCGTGTAATTCTTCCAATTTATATTCAGTTTTGGCGTCTTTCTAAGGCAGCTATTTGGAATATTGTGACTAAATTTCGCACCAAATTTACATTATTTGACACTCAACCACCAACACGCATACGTAGAGTGCGGACAGAGGAAAATATCGCAGTTGTATCCGCAAGTGCTATTGATGACCATGAATTATCGATTCGGCGCCGTTCGCAGCAATTGGGCCTCTGTTACTCCACTGCGTGGAAAATTTTGCATAAAATTTTGAGGCGTAGCCGCTGTCAACATTTACATGAAATCATCTTTAAACATTGAATTATATAGATCGTTCTATCGACTCAAATAAAGATTTCATGCATTTCGTTAAATTGTATTTGTTTTTTTAAATCAAATCCGAAAACTCTTAAAAATCACCCTTTATATATTGAAGATTTTAGGTATTACGAAATTAATCGATTTAAAAAGTGTTTAATAGGTACAAACTCAATTAACACAGTAATTTCAAAAGTTTATTGATTCCATTTAGTAATTGAAGTTCGTTTTAAAATTTTTCTGTTAAAAAACAATAAGCTCGTTACACTGTACAACTACTAGTTTTTAATGTTGACTAATATTTTTTAGTAGCATATATAGTAGCGTGTTCCTTTTGGTAGACATTTTTCTCTACCAACACTTGGTAGACTTTTTTTCAAAAAAATAAAAACTATAGAGTCTGCATAGTTTTAAAGTTTCCAAATAACCCAGTAAACCAATATGTTTTTAAAGTAGTTCTAACAACAAATTTATATTGTATTGGTGTTTAAAAGCTTTGGCATTAACATTCAAAACAATATTATAAATCTACTCTCAAATAAAATAAAAACTAACTATTTTTAGGCCAGCAGACCATTTAACTAATTTTAGCAAAACTTTTCTGAAAAATTTATTATAGTGAAAGTTGTTTAAAAAATTAGTAAAAATTAGTACAACAACTGTAATTGGGTATATAAAACGTTATACTAATTGATATACTAGCTGTTTTAATTGAGTGTATGTGAAATTGTGTCCAAAAAATATTTACTGGGATGTATGACTAAAAAGGCTGTTACTACTCCTGTGTTTGTCGGTGAATTTGAATGATAAATGTAATTTCTTTCTTCCGAACAGTGATGCCAACTGGGTGCTTTTGGCACTATTTATGGTGCTTTTCAATGAAACAAAATGTCAAAAATTTACTCATGGTGACGACGCATAACAAATCACTGACTTGGTTTTTCTCTAAAAAATTATAAA
Source organism: Delia radicum (assembly GCA_021234595.1). Lineage (NCBI taxonomy): Eukaryota > Metazoa > Arthropoda > Insecta > Diptera > Anthomyiidae > Delia > Delia radicum. The sequence continues at coordinate 16,892,197 of CM037854.1, read as the reverse complement.
CACTATTAATTTTCAAATCAAACTAGACAAGTTTCTGACTTTTTTTATGGACAATGACACCTATCCACAAAAAAAAGGCAGAAAGGAAAAATGGCTGTGACTTTCCATTTAAATTGTATTATTAGTTATGTCTTAAATGTTTTACTTTTAAATTATAAAAAATTAAAACCAAAAGTTTATTTTTCGATCTTTTATCATAAATTATGATATGAGCAAAATTATTCAAGTTCAAGATCATTTGTTTTTTGTTAAACAAAAAACCGTGCAATGTTTATTTATTACTCAAAAAAGTTTTTGCCCGCTAACTTATATCAGACTTTATATACTGACAGGTCCTTACATGTTTCCTTTCGCGTCACCGAAAATCATCAGAGAACCAATGTAAAAGGGCTAGAATATTCTACTCAAATTTTGAAAGAAAAAGATCAACGCTTTACCCGTATTGTTTTATTTACCCGATGAGAAGTAAAAAACAAAATTGGAAGAATTGAACTAATTCAAATCAAAATAAAACATTTTTAACTAATAAACTTTGTTCGTATATTGGCTAGAATCTCTAGTCATAATACACTATGAAAATTGCAGAGTAGATAAAGTCTGCTATAAGTAAGCGGGCCAAAACTTTTTTGAGTAATAAATAGACATTGCACGGTTTTTTTTTTAACAAAAAACAAATGATCTTGAACTTGAATAATCTTGCTCGCATCATAATTTATGTCTTAGAATTGTCAGATTGTCCCTATATGGTAAATTTTCAACAACCTGCGCTTCTTCTTAGATTACAAACGTAACAATACCAAGTCATTACCGTATAGCCATCACACCCAAGTATGGCCTCAAATGTAATGCAGCTAAATTGCAGTTTTCTTTCCTATTAGCTTTTCTGTTATTGTATATTATACTCAGAAGTGACCAACATTAACAAACACAAATATTCTATTTTTAGATTTAATTTTTTTTTTCTAATCTCCTCCGTCTCTAGTTCACAACGTTACCAGATTGACCTATGGTTTTTACGTTTAGTGTATAAAACATTGGTTTTATGTTGAGATATCGCCACAGCGCGAAATTTTATAATGTATTTTAGTACAGTGTTAATATTGGTGCGGTCTTATAATAGAAAGTTGCAATTAATTTTTAATTAATATCAATTTGACAAATTTAATTTACAAAGGCTGAGGTTAAGAAACTAAAAATTATAAACACTTTTAATTTGTAATTTATCGTTAGCGCTTTTTGTAATTTATCGTAAGTGCTTTTGGTGCTTTTTAACCAATTTCGTTTTAAAGACCAGGACATTGACGCTGAAATAAAAACTATCGGATGTGCCAATTCTTTACACTCTTAGAGAAATTACAATCAGTGGACTTGTGTGTTAAATTGATTGGAAATGCTTATTTTTCTATATGTAGATATTTTCGCAAAACACTGGACTAAGCCAGACATGGGCGGCGTCAATTACATTTCACAATCATTGATATGTTACATTTTTCAATATCATTAATAATTTCGGACCTACGCTCACAATTGTGGGTTTAAACGCTTCCTTATGAAATTTGGAAAATTTTAAATACCAAATATGGGGATTAGTAACAACATCTGAGTATTTAATTACAGGGCAATTACCTAATAACACCCACTTACATGTAATTAGACGTAAAAAAGTAATTGGTCTGTAATTAAATGAACAAATATTGGCTTTATGTCCCATGTCTGGTATTGGCAAAATAGAAAACTTTCGAAGGAAGCGTTTAAGCCAACAAGTGTGAGCGTAGATCTGAAATTATTAATTATATGACAAATTTCATTAGTGAATGAATGTGAAATGTAATTGAAGCCGCCCATGTCTGGACTAAACACAGAAATCCTCGGTAAAGGAATGTGGTTAAATTTAATTATAAAACTGTTTTATGGTCAACTTTCTTTAACTTTATAAACGAATAAATAAAAAAAAATTGTGCTTTTTTATGCCTTTTTAAACCAAAAATAGCGCCTTTTATGCGTTTTCTATTTTTGTTGCGCTTTTAGCTTTTAAAAAGTAGACAACACTTATTCTGTACCTTATTCTATACCATTCAAGTCTACCACTTCAACTACTATTTCTATTGTATTGCAATTATATGGTTTGTTAAATTGAGAATATGCAAGATACATGTTCAAGTATCAAGCATAGAATTATTGTTTGTAATGTTTATAAGATAGTTGTTGTTATTGTTATTGCTGTTGATTGTTGTTAGTTGTTCGAGAGTTCTTCTTCGAGAGTTGTATCTGTTTAACAGTCTTTTTTGCCTATTTACAGTTCAAGTCTATATTTATTTTTGTTTCCTTCAAGTTGGATCTAGACAACAACAATTATACTTCGCACTTGAAATCACTACATTTAATGTTGTTTGGTGAAATTTGTTAGTTGAAGTTGTTTAATACAAGTTGTTTTTTATTACGCTTAATTGTGTTTTTCGCTTTCTATTTAGAGTTTAATAATCAGTTTTACAAAAAACTTTTATACCTTATTTTAGTGGTTTAAGCAAGAACTAAAAAGTTTAAGTGTAAATGAATAAAATATAATTAGTTTTGAAAATACTTTAAATGAAAGAGAAGAATATAAGTTAGATTATTGTTTAAAAAAGCAACAGCCGAAAAATATCCAGAATTATTTTGTTTAAACTAACAATGAATAATCTACAAAATCCAATATGAATTTTAAAGTGGATATGTTTTTAATTCTTTTGGTTTGAATGATTTTTTTTTAATTTAAAACTGTGTGGTAAATTATGATTCTCTTAATGCGCGAGTTGTTTTTGTTTAATACCATTAAACAAAAATGTTCTTCATTTTCTTATTTATTCTAATACATCCTAAAGGGTGAAACTTTCACATGAACTACACTTGTGGTTTACATGAAACTTTACAACACTCATAGAAATAAACCTGTAAAAATAGGAACACAAAATAAAATCACTAAAAACTAGTTAAAAACGAGCTTGCAGAAAAAACTTGCAGATTTTGTTTTACTAAATGTTAGTAACATAGAAAATCAAAAATAAATCTGTTGAATTTACAAATATTTGGTTATATTGCGCAAAATTTTAGGTTATTGAAAGTAACAAAACAATCATCGAAAACATTTACGAAAAATAAGAAGAAAAAAAATCGTTAAAATGTGAAATTTTATAAAGTTTTTTTTTCTAATGCGAATTCAATTATGCGCTTATAAAATCCGCAATCTACAATTTTTTAGCAATCATTTCTGTTGATTTTAGCAAACTTAACTGTTACCTGAATTCTACAATTTGAGGTAAATATAGCAAACATTTTGTTAATATTACAGTTTTTGTTTTCTATTTTGGGTGTACAAATATTTAGTAATAGTTTTTGCTCATTTTTAGAGTAAAAACTAAATTTGGTGTTCTTAATTTATCAATAATAACCAGCAAAAATTGTGATTACAACAGTGTAAAAGAAACAGCTCAACTGTTGATTCGGATTTTGGTAAAATTTTTGTTTTTCATCGGTGAATTTAACATTGGCTTGTCAATGGAAGGCTTTTATCAATGTAAGTTTAAACCAATAAAAAGGTTGTTCATTTTGATTTGTTTTTATTTATTTTTTTAATTAAAAAAAATAATCTTTTGGTTGGCGTGGGGCTTGCACACACGAACTTGGTCATGCCAAGCTGAAGCTCTACTCCTGAACTATCGCTTGGTACACATGATAGTTGACTGTTAGCAGGCTTAGTCTTGTTTGCTGATATACTATAAACAAAAGAAATGCATGCAGGTATAAATTTGTCTAGAAATACAGTTAATTTTATTAGTAAAAATTTATCGATATTAGATATTTCTAAGGCTTTGATATATGCTTTTTTCAAGCAATATATAAAGAGTCCGCCAAATAACTTTTCTTCTTTTTTTTAATGCTATAAAAAACACTACTGAATATTTTCTCAAATATCTTTTTTTATTTGAAAGTACAATCCTTCCGGTTAATAAAGGAAAATAATTTCATTCAAATGGTTGCCTCGGCTGGCCATGCAGTAGTCTACACGATCGGTCCAATTTTTAAGCACATTATCGATTGTGTGCAGCTGTATTTCACCAATGGCTTCACGAATATTGTCCTTTAAAGCGTCAATTGTCTCTGGCTTGTTGGCGTAACACTTATCTTTGACGGCACCCCACAAATAATAGTCCAACGGTGTCAAATCGCAGCTCCGAGGTGGCCAAACGACATCAGCTCTACGGCTGATAATGCGATCTTCAAAAACAGGGCAATTTTCGTACACATTCTGCAACATTACCATGATTGTAATGTCGCAATATTTCCCAGCGTTTTTCAAGCGTATACACAACCATATTCGTTCAGCGGAAGGATAAAACTAATTATCTGTCAAATCAGACATGAGCTAAGTGTTCCCATTCACGAAATAAGCACTAGTTGAAAAAAATGTTAGATGGCGGACCCTTTATAATATAAATATAATATGTAATGAAAAACTAATTAAATATTAATTGAACAACTAAAAATTTATTTAAAGAAGAAAAAATAAACAATTAAATATTTAATTAGCACCCAAAAATTAGTTTAAAGAAGAAAAAAATTAATTTTGTCGCAAAATTTCATTTAAAAAAAAAAACAAACCACATCAAATGACTGTTTTATGATTTTACATTAGTTTTTTCCAGTTGTTTTTTGTTATTTAAAAAAATAAAAGAAGTAAATGTTTGTTTTTATTACTAATATATGTGGTTAATTTTTAATACAGTTGTTAGTAATTTTGTGAACATTTAAAACAAATGGCAAATATTAGTTAAATTTAATGAAATGTTAGTAGTCCATTTTTCCAATGAAATTTCATTTGTTTTTGACTACAAATGCAGTCGTCTTAACCTACATAATATCCTAAGTATATAAATGTTAAAATCATATTTTAACAAAATTAATATTTCATTAATAATTTTTCTGTTTCATATTATTTCATAATAAATGAATAGTTCAAAAAAAAAAATCAAATATTTTCTAAAAAATGTTTATTTTACCATAAACATAAAAAAGTGAATAATTACATAAAAATTAATTGCTAGACCAGCACGCTTCCATGCAACACCCATACGAAATATTAACATCTTTTCACTAATGAAAAAGAACTCGTAATTGTCATATTTTTATTATAAACCACTGCTTGTTGATGTAATGAAACAAGTGATTCATTTAGAAGTTGCTTCATTTATTTCTGGAGGGTGTTTAACAAAACAACTGCTAAATTAAGCAGTTTTTTCTGCAAGTTAATTTTTAACTAATTTTTAGTAGCTTTTTTCTGCTATGTCTACAGGTTTATTTTTATGAGTGAAGAAAACATGTAACAATTGAATGCACAGTAGACCACCAATATGTGCAAAAGTCTAAATTTTACCACTCCCCGCGCAATTTCCGGTACATTGGGGATAAAAAATAATTTTAGAGCAAAATAATTCCCCTCGGATGAAAACTGGCTAGCTCGAATCGACTTTTACAACTAAAAATGAAACAAAATTAGTTCAAATTTTTTTTGCGGAATAACTCTTAAAATAGTGCTTTTAGAAAAAAGTGCTATTCAAGAATTTTTATAAAAAATAAAACAGCAAAAATTTGTGTCATTAACATTTTTGATCTATCCAAAGCGCCTCATGATTTTGTAAGCGGTGAAAGTCAAAATGTGTGTCATTTTATTTTATTCAAACGGCTCCTATACACAGAAAAAACTAAAAACGGGTTTCAATTAAAAAATTTATTGAATCAATTAATATTTTAATTGATTTTGCACCTATCACGGCAATGATACTATCAATTAAACCTTTTATTAAAATTGAGGAGGAAAAAAAAGTTATAAATAACTTCTACAAAAAGAATATGATACTCACGAAAAAAAATGTGTGATGTATATGTTGGTATGTGTGTTTTTTGCAATGCTGAGTCTGTTTGTGTGTGTTCTTGTTTTGTTTGTTAACTTCAAATTTATTTGGTATTTTATACTGAAAATTTTCTATTTATGCATACAGTGTATGAAAAAATAATATGATAATTGCATCTAAAATAAAATATGTATTTATATATTTACATATTTTATTACTATTAATTGATTCAATTAAATATTTGTTTCGAAACAAATTAAATTAAATTCAAATCAAATCTTTAATTAGATATTTTAGGTTGATAATTTTTGTCTGTGTATATTAATTCACAAACTTATTTCAGTTTAGGTATCGCCAAATTGTATGGTATTATTAGTACTTTAAATAATCTAATAAAATTTTAAATCTATATAGTTTATTCCATGGCAAAAGTTACCAAAATCCAAATTTCAATTTGTTGTATTTTTAGCACATCAAGTGTGAACGATTCTAATTTTTTTTGATATTTTAATCAATTAAATTACTCTTCGGGGTCTAAACTTTACTAGATAATTGAAAAAAATTAAATACAATAACAATTGCACGATAGTACAACTCAATTTTTTCATAATTTTTCATTTTTCAGAAATCGAAAAAAATATTTGCAATTTATACCAATTGAAGCATAAAGAAAGACATAACTGTGTTTTAGCAACAGTTAACAACAACAAAATACGCTGATATTTTTTTTTATAGATATACAAGTGTATTATGCATAGTTTAAACATATAAACCCGAAAAATTCAAATTTTTAGTTGAGTTGAGTCACTTTTGAACTAGGTGTGCGATTTGTACTGTCTATATTTGTAAAACCCACTGCGCTAAAATTTACCAAAGGTACAACTAATATTGAACTAAGAAAACATGGGTTTCTTTGCAAAGCATGTGTTTTGCCAGTACTATCCGCAAATTGCTTTGCCAGTATTGTTTTTACCAATATTGCAACAAATTAGAAGCATTTTTTTTAAATATTTTATAATATTTCACACATTTAAATATGATGCACAAGGCTACCACCAAACAGTATTGCTGTGTTTTCAACGTGTTTTAATATACATATTTCTCACAATAATTTAATTTAAGCTATTTTAAAGGCATCGCAATTTTTAATTAAAAACTTTATGCCAACGGTGGCAAGTTCGCAATACTGTAGTCCTACGTTCTGTCAACACATAACCGACCGTCGGCTACGCTTTGCCTACGCTTTGCCAACACTGTGCCGATTGTATGGTAAAATATCGTAATCGATAAAAAAACACTCTTAAATAGTTACCGTTGATATTAAAATATCGTAACCAAAATACCGTTATATTTTAAATACCGTTACCTAAATAACTGAAATAGTATTAGCCTTACCTATACCAAAATAAATCGATGATATATTAAATACCGTTAAAGATATAACTGAAATACCGTTATCCTTAAAATACGTATACAAAACAAACAAATTATCAAATGACTTCCTTTAGAAATACACTCACAATATTTTTTCCGTAAATACTACTGAATATAAACATTAAATTAACTGGTATTTTAAGGATGATGATATTTTAATTATTTGGGTAACTGTTTTTTTTAAGAACAATGGTTTTTCGATTAATTCGGTATTGGTATTTGGTGGGCAAGGGTGTAAAGTTGAAAGGGTTTTTAATTGGTAACAGTATTTTAGCAACGCTACACAGTGCGACATTTGGCCAATCTAGGTGGACAAAATCGAAAAATAAATGTTGGCGGATTGTTATAATTTAAATGAATGTGACAGCAAACAATCCATATACTATGGAAATAATCATAATATGACGAAAAAAGTGCTGTTTCATTTCATACAGGAGTTTAAAGTCACATCTTGTAATAGACTTTTGAGAAATAAAATATATTTTTGAGCACCATCCCAAATTCAAACACTTATAACTTTTTTGTTGTTGGAGTTATAAGTACATTTTTTTTTTTATTTAATTCAACATTTTTAATCTAGTTTTGAAATTCGTGCTCATTTTTCATTTAATCGAAAACTTATTGTTGTAATTTATTAAAAACAAAAATTAAAAATTAAAAAGTTAAAAAAAAAACGGAAATTTCTTTGGAATAAAACTATTGTTTCCTCACGCTCACTCACACGACCTGTACATGTGGCAGGTGTTGGAATGTCTCTAGTAAGAGATTAAACCATGTTTGCTAGCGATTTTTGGCGATTTATAGAGCATTTTAAAGTTTAGTGAACGTCTAAAATGGACTTTTTGCTTGATTTTTTTTAATTCCAAAGACTTTTAGTTTTAAACTATATGAAAAATACACTTATATTGCACATAAAATTGAATGCTTATGTAAGAATACATTATAATATAAAATGCAATATGTTATTACACCAAACCCTTGTTTAACGGCATTACATATTTTTTTAACGATGTTTAGTTTTTGTATAAAATATGGGAAAATTGGATAATTGTTAAATTGGTAGAGTCTGAACTTTTTTTGCATTTACATAAATTTTGTTATTCAATTTGTGTTAAGGTTTGATAACAAAAAATTACTGATTTACGTAAGAATTACAATGAATTACAAAATCTGTTAATTTTACAATGTACATAAGTCAAAAAATGAAATCTAGCCCAAGGTTGTCCAACACAGCTTAAATATCTGTTATAAAAAAGTGGGCGTACGCCGCAAATCAATAATTATCTTCGAGGTTATTGTGAACAATTTTTTTTACAAAATGGTACACAAATAATATTTTTTTTTTACAAAATTTCATAAAAATTCTTCAAATTATTTAAGAAATTTTCTTAAATAATAGTTAATTTCCAAAAAATGGGCGTGGCAACTGTTCGATTGTTCCAAATTTTGTTGTCAATATTAGTTATGTCCTACATTATTATCAAACCAAATTTCAAGCCAGGATCTTTTAAATTAGATTTTTGTAAACCTAGATTGGCCAAATATCGCACTGTGCGCTATGGGCAAGTTACGTTGTAATTTGTACATCGTACTATCATACAATTGTTATTGTTTTTAGTTTTTTTTTCAATTAAACAGCAAAGTTTCATGTCCGAATAAATGTTTAATCGATTCAAATATCTGAAAGGTTTGACACGTCCACACTTGATGTGTTCAAAACATAATAATTCGTAATTTGAAATTCAGATTTTGGTAAGTGTGGCATGGAATAAACTATATATTTTTCAACTGTTACTGGATTATTAAAACGACTTGTAATACCGTACAATTTGGCAAAACCTATAAATTAATATACAGGAGCCGTTTGAAAAAAAGCTATGACACAAATTTTTATTTTGACCGCTTGCAACATCTTGACGCGTCATTTAGAAAATACTTTTGACAAAAAGTTTGACATTTTATTTTGCACACAAATGCTTCTATAGCAATTTTCTCTAATACCACCAGTTTAAGATTTAAACTAATTTCATTAAATTTTTAGGGCTTAAAGTCGTTTCTGACTGGCCTATTTGCATCCGAGAGGAAACATTTTTGAACCGAAATTATTTTTTTATCCTCAATGTACTGGAAAATGCGCGGGGTGCGAAAAATATCACTTTTGCACATTCCATATACTTTATGGGTGCTCTAATGTAAAGTAAGTTTTGTGCGAAATGCCCTACAATAAATAATAATATACACAAAATAGTCTGTCAGGAATTTAATGTCAGTCTTTCTTGTTTTACCCAAGAATTTGTTCCTGTTAAATTACGATTTTTTTTTTCATTTAAAATTTTTTTTTTAGTTTCAAAGGAAGAAAAGGAATTGAAAAAATTTCTTTATTTGACAATAGTTTTTTATTTAATTCACAAAGCTAAATTTTTAATAATTTTTCAGTTAAATCGATTTAAATACGTTTTTTTTAATTTTAATCGATAGAAAGATGACAAGAAGGCTTTTTTTAAAAATGTTTAAAATCCTGTTCTTATTTAAGTGTACCGTATCATCAAGATCAATGTTTACCCACATAGAATTTTCGAAATTATTTCTTCTCAATTTTTGAAAACAAAACTTTTAAAACCAACAAATTCTAGTTACACTACTATGTAACAAACTTCTTCTTCTTCTTCTTAAAAATCCACAAAATAATAAGTACAACTTCACTTAAATTACTTGCACAATAAAGTTTCCCCTAAAAGTAATGCCAGCAACACTAAACCACAACTAAACAATTTTCTTAAAAACTTTCTAAATCACTGGGTAGAAATGATTACAAAATAATAAAAAAAATAATCATATTTATGAAATTGAAACGGTGAATTCAAAAAAAATTATATTTGTATTTTGTGTAAACAATATAATCAGGATACTTTAACATTAAAGTTACACACATACACACAGCTTAACAAATATTGCAATTAACAGGGGAAACCTACGAAATGTTGTTAAAGGTTAATCGTATCATTGATTTGACATATGTTTTCACGCTAAAAACAATAATGTTAAAATTAAAACTAACTAAAACCCAGCAAACATATTAAATTACAATTACATATAATATTACAATATTTTTTTTTTAAACATGACCTCTAAAATCCTGCAATTGAAGTTTAGCAGCGAACACACAAGAAGAAGGCGAATAAAAATGTAATTTAGTAGAAGTTTTGGTTGAACTAACATAACAGGGAAGGAAACCGTTGGCAAACATTTGATTTTTGGAAAATTATTTAAAAAAGATAAATGAGCAACACACATTGATTTCAAGTCTTAATTCATTTGACACTCTAAACCAGGGGTGCCCAAGGCCTATGCGCTTGGTGCTCATTTGTTTTTGTAAAAACACTTAGCTATAGGCTGTGTGTTTTAATACACATATAGAGCGCTCAGCACTAGCAATACGAAATACACAAACAACTTTGTCTTATTAGTTTTTTTGTCGTTCTTCACTGTATACACGCAAGTGCAAAGCAACAACACTTTCGTATGCTTTGCTGGTAAACATTGAAATATTTTTTTCTTTTTTCTTTGTATGTATTGGTTTTTACAACAAAAAATATTGAATAAAAATTAGTTTTTCTTTAAATGTATTGGTGTTTACTCTTCCATAAGGAACTTTTAGGCACTCCTGCTCTAAACAAAAAAAGTTTGTTGAAAATTTTGCTTAACGTCTATTTAAAATATTTAATTAAATTTCAGCAATTTTTTTGCTGACATCGCTGTATCAGCTAACATTTTAGTTAGAAGTTTTTACCAAAAAAACTAATTTTGAACTAATGTTTAACTAATTTATGTTGCTGCCAAAATTGTGCTGATAAACACATAACAGCATGGAGAACAACTAAAAAATCTAAAAGGAGATGTCGCAGCTTGTCTGGACTAAGTAGAGAAAAAAGAAAATATACAAACAAACACAACCATTATACGAAATGCAACCGCGTCATCTAATTTTTTTTTTTGGTTACTACACAACAAATAAAGGCACGCATGTGCACATACAAATTGTGAATATTAAAAATATATAAACCATAAAATTTAAAAACTTTACCTATTGAAAACTATTAAGATAAATTTGAAAATTGAAGATGCAGGCAAAAATAAAATACGCTTTAGTAGCAATGTACAAAACAATATTTTTATAAATTGCAGGCAAAAATAAAATATAAAATATGCTTTGGTGCGACTGTACAAAACAATCACTGGCATTTATTGTTTTCTCAAGTAGTTGTTTTTAAAAGGTACAGAGTTCTTATGCTATTTAGCGATATTTTGAATATTTCTTTTTGGTATTTTAGAAGTATTTGCATTTGAAAAATGTAAAATTGCATCTTACATACATATGAGGAGTTCCGGCTAAGAGTTAAATTTTTATGTAAAAAAAAATTATTTTTTGTTGATGGCACATCAATGAAAGTTGGCATAAGTATTGGGAGCTATTTTAGCATAAGAGATTCATTCACGCCAATTAAATCGCGTGAGGGGGTCAACAGTTATGGCGGTTTAAAGATATGGCGGTCTTAAAATTGTTGAATTTTTTTTTTTTTTGGTTTTTTTTAATTCTTTTTTTTTGCATTTGTTATTAAAACATGCTAGGCCATATCTATTCTATTATTTGATACATCTTTAACCCTTTAACGACCACCGCTAGGTATTCTTGTCAATGGGTTCTTAGCGATTATATATTTAAGAGATATGGTAAGTGTGCCAAAAGATGAATTAAAGAGGAGTGTTAGGGTAACAATAGCGTAGTAGTCAGAAAGTCTCTATTTGCATCCACTTACATACTGCAAGTCCTTAAAATTTGTGAACTAATAATTTATTTTTTAGGGGCATAAGTATTATTTTTGTTTCTGATCAGTTCTTAAATTAAAAAAAAAAGTTTATTTATTATCAAAAGTAGAGATTTTTATTAATTCAGATAAAAATTAATGTTTTTTACAAATATTGTTACACTGTGTTCAAAAGTTGCGTATAAAATGTTTTATACATATATTATTTTTTTGTTTTTCTTTTTTTTTAATAACAGTTAGTGGATAATATTAATTCATTCCATAATGCGAACACGGTGTATGATGGATACATTGATAACATGATAAATAATTTAAATACAATGTATCACTTTCGGTATTATTCCAAATAACTTGAAGGATTTTCATTGACTGTGGTGCTAATTGTAAATTAGGTATTATTTGATTTTGGTGCTCATTTCTCTTAGAATTTTTTTTTTACGATTTTCAGCCACTTTTTGACGTTTTTCGCGAAGTTTTACCACTTTTAAGTTATCCATAATTAATAAAACTGAATTTTTATTTTAAAACAAAAAGACTAATTGTCACCTAAAATATGACAGATAAGACAAAATATATTATGACTTTTTTTTACTAACAAATGTAAAGTAGTTGCGATTTTTTTTTTCTAAAAATTGTGTGTTTATCCAAAATCGCGATTTATTCGCCATGAAAAAATTTTTTCCAATTCTTTATAGCATATTTAGGATATTTGTGGTCAAATTACTGGCAATCGTCTGATTACACACATTTTTCAAAAATGGCATAACATTTTTGCAATTTATTTTTTATAAACCCGCCAGTGATTTTTTTATGTAAACTCACAAAAAACTCGATTTTCGCAAGAGTCCACCAAATTTCGAATGAAACCGCGAATGTGCCTCGCGAAAAACTGGTATTTTAAAAAAATTACGTTTTTTTTTCGAACTTTGATCAGCTGAAACTCCTTAACTATTCGTGGCACATTAACGGGATTAATTCCAATATGTTAAGAATTAGAACAGCTACGAACTCTAGTTCAACTTTTTCATTTTATAGAGGGGGCCGAAATCCCTGATCAAAAAACCTCGAACATTTAAAAACTCTTAATTTTTGGTTTCAAAACTTAACCGTCTTATAACTTCTTATCAAACGATGAAGCATCTATCAAACCAACATTAAAATAATCTCTTATATGATGTACTGACTTTGTGTTATGGCGGAAAAGATTGAAATATAAGGAGAACTTAAAAAAAAAAGCAAAAGAAGGTTAAAACTATGGATTATTTCAAGCCATTTTTATCGATTTTTCAACTTTAACACTCTGTAACTTTTACGGATAAAGTGGGGTAATCCTTAAACATTGCTTAGTGATGGTTCAAGGTCTTGTTTACACAACTGCATTTACAGTTTTTCTAAATTCCAAGAACTGCCGGTTTTTTTAAACATTAATTTTAGTTTCAATGAGTTGAAATTTAAAAAAGTTTTTGTGATATAAGGATTTTCCTTAAAATAACGATTTGTCGATTTTCGTTCATTACAGCCCAGTTTTATTGCATGTTATTAAAAATTCCCTAAATTCGAAAAAAAAATATTTTTTGTTTCAATTATCTATTTAATATACTTAAAATAGTTCAGATATGGAATTCTGATTTCATCGGCTAGCCAGCCATCTAAAATGACCCACGAATTTGAGAAACGTCTTTTTTGAAATTAGTTTTAAAGATTTTTTAAAATGCATAAGTTGCAGATATTGATTGCAATTTTTATTTTTCTTAAAAAAAAAAAAAAAATGGAAAAAATAATACATCGAATGTGTATTTTGAGCTACTCTTTTCCAGGACATTTTATGAAAATAGCTTATTTTATGAAACATTTCACAACATTTTAATATTTTCCTCAAAGTTTGCACAATTTTCCGAAAAATGTCACTTAAGTTTATTAGGACTATAATTATCTTTACTGTTGTTTGAAAAATATTAACACTTAGTGGCCTGGGGTCAAAAAAGACCCATGAAGCTTAATTTTAGTTATGACTACAAGTTGCAATCTAGCTTTTAAATTGATAAAAATAATAATCTAAACTTAATAAAAATAATTAATTTATGTAACTTGATTCATGTAGGGTTAACTTTTGCACTTTTGGCAAAAAAACAATACAGACTAAGAAATTTACAGAATAACAATAACATTGAACGAGTTCTAAACATAAATTTGCGATTTTTAATTTTTAAATTTGGCGTATGTTTGCTGCCATCTTCTTATTATATATAATTGTTTTAATTAAAATTTCTTTTTTTTCAAAAATTCAAAATTATTCTTACTAATTTAGTTTAAAAATCCGATTCTATTTTTTAGCATACCTTCCTTTAAAATTATTTTGAAAATTTGTTTGTCCTTATGTCTGCTTACTTAAGTGTAAATAATACTTGATTAACATACACATTAGTTTTGTTTGACATTGTTTTTTTTGTTGGTATTTTCAAATTTTTTTTTTGTCAACTTTATTGGTTTCAATTAAATTTAACTTTATGACACATTCAAATATAACGAACTAACTTCATAAGTCAACATATTCAGTTAGTACTTTTAATTTTTTGGCTTTGGAATATTTAATAAACATGCGACACATCATCAGCACTGCTTTTCCACACATAATTTACAATAAAATGATGATTAACAAAGTCCTTTACACACACAACCAGATATATATATATAACTGTACACTCAAAAAAAAAAGTTTGTAAAGTCAGAAAAAAATTTTGCTGAGTCAGCAAAATTTTAGTCAGGAGGGTGCTAGCAAAAAAATTGCTAATGTCAGCAAAATCTTTTGCTTAAAATCAGCGAGCTGATTTTTAGCAACAAAATTAGTAGATTCAGCAAAAGTTTTGTTAACACTAGGTAGATTAGAAATAAAAAAGCCTTGGTAAAAATTAATAAATTTTTTGCTGAATTTTAGTAGACTGAAAATAACGCAAAAAAATTATAATTTAGTTAATATATTTGTTGAAAATCATAAAACATATTTTTGTGATTCTTTTAAAAATAATTTACAATAATTACGAAATATAAAAATTTTCATTTTCCCACATTGACGACCTGAATTAATTTAATATCTGAAAATATATGGAAATAAATATATATAACATAACAAAAATTTTCTTTCAACTACTTACATCAATGGTAGTCTAAATGATGCTTTCTTTTAAAGGACGCAACTGCCGAAGATATTTATAGAAACGAAACGAAAAAATAAACAAAAACAAACGAAACGAAAAAAACAACCCTTTTTTTGCAATAAGAAAAAGGAACCATACAAATCTACCTAAGATGTGTGTCTTTCGCTTTACTCTGTCTACATGTCTGTATATGTTTGTTTGCAATTTGACCACACTAGATTATTAATCTATAAACATTTAGTTTAGAAATACATATTAAATTTAAATATTTTCTTTTGTCTTTTATTTTATTAATAGACAATTATTTTCACAAGCCGGTGACAACGCAAAATTTAAGTTGTTTTAATCGTCAATTTTGATTTATGTATGAAAAACAGATACAAAAGTCTTCCATAGTTGATTTTTTTATATGTCTTGTTAGAGTTGTACTTTTTAGTATCATTTTCCTCTTCTCTACTACATCTTGACATGCCGCTACATCTGCTCCATTCTGCATATATCTTTCAATCTGGTTGTCGTCCACACTATTAATGTGCTAATCAGCACAATTTTTTTTAGCAAAATTAATTAGTAAAACATTAGTATATTAGTAAAGCATTAGTATAACAGTTAAGTGCTGAATAAGTATAACAAAAATTTTAGCTGAAAACACGATTTTAGCAAAAAAATTTGCTAAAAAATAGTATACCTGATTTACAAGACGTTTTACTAACTTTTGTACTAACTTATTTTTTTGAGTGTATGCCATATAAATAGAGGGTGGATATCATGAAAATAATAAGTTCAAATACTACTACTGGAATATATCAACACAAATGTCATTAAGTCAGTCAGTATTCAGCAACGACGACCAAAAGCTAATGGTTAGAGGCAGGATTTTGTGGTCGACCACACTCTGACGTGTTGTGGTCAATATTTTAGTTTTATTTTCATCATTTACATATCAAACGTTATCAAAAATAATAATAAAAACAGACACATTTATCATGAAATTGTCAATAATTCTATAGAGAATTATTTGAATTAAAAAAAATATTTTATTTCGTTGTTAAGTATTTAAGTTTTTTATTTTTTATCCTTTAAACCACTTTAACCACATTGTCATGCATGGTTTTAGTTTTCTTTTTTTATGGTTTTAATATCATCATATAAATCATTATTGGCAGCACAGAAAACTGCAATATATTGTCTTCAATATTACATGCAATTTCATTGTTTTTCCATAAAGTATGGAAATAAAAACTTTTAAATTGTCACACCTTTTATTTTAAAATTACATTTCCACCCATTTCTTGGACAAATATTGTCTATTTGTCGTATGCTATATTCACGTGTTAAATGGTGTGTGTTTTAAAACATTTATCATACATACAATATATACCACATCTCGACTACACTTGTACACCATTTCCAAGAAAATTAAAAAAAAAACTGTATTTCGTAAAAATATTAAATCAATTTATTACGTAGTAAATCTTAACTAAAAAATTGTATTTCTTATCTCAGTTGTTTTAGAAAAGGAAATCTAAGTTTCTATTGGAAATGGTGTAACTTTAGTTAGTTATCTTTTGTCGTCTGTAGTAGTTGCATATGTGTACACTAAGAAAAAAAAAACAGCTTTGAAATCAAATAAAGCTTGTTTTGTATTTACAATGAAGATCTTTCAGGATTTGATGAAATTTGGATATTTTGTAGAGAAAAAATTCTAAGTTTGAGGTGTCTAATATTATTGGCCATAGTAGGGATTTAAGGGGCAAAAAATCAAAATTGACCTATTTTTTGGCTTTTTGAATTTATTTGAAATTTGCTCCAAAAAAACAGTGGAGCACGGTAATAACGAACTCGTACGGACCTGACTATTTAGTTTGTTATAAGCGAAGTTCGCTACAAGCTTGGTATACATTTTTCAAAAATTAATAAAATGTAAGGATTATTGTTTAATTTCCCTTGTGTTGAAATTTTTTCTTTGTATTTTTGAAACAATTGTTTCACTAAATTACGTTTCATACAAAATTTAATTCTTTTCGGTGCAGTTTCAAGTAAAAACCTGAAGTATTTAAAATTTGCACCGCATTTTCAATTAAAACATCTCAATTTTTTTAATGTGAGTAAAAGTTTATACGGAAAATCGTAAAAGCGATGTTCGTTATAATCCGAAAAATCGTTCATTATAAAAAAAGTTCTTTATAACCGGTGTTCGTTCTAACCGCGTTCCACTGTATATATTAATGTTACATTTTCGAGTACGAATTTTCAAAAGCCATCTTCTGGTATCTTTTGGGGTAATTTATATGGACATTATGGTGATAGCCGATTTATTTTTTGAATTTCTATGTCAGCGGTTTGGAATATTGTGACACTAGGTCTAAAACGTGCAATGCTTTCGGGACGCACATTGAGGTCAAAGGTCAATTTTCAAAGTTGAAGTTTTGTTTTTCAATTGTAGTCAAAAGTTGTGAATGGATCTTAACGATTTAAGCACCGTTGGAAAGATAATTAAAATACCTGTCCAGATTAAAATAGTTTATTTTTTTTGCGTTTTTTATGAAACACCCTATTTATTTAATAAATTACACATATTAAGGGTGCATTAAGCAGCCAATAAATTATGAACAAGATATTAAGCTTTAATGTATAAACATCATAGTCATTACCCTGACCTTTGCCTTCGACGCGCGTCCGGTAAGCGTAATCCGATTTGGCTCAAATTTTCATCACTGAAGTTTAAGACCAAGTATCACAACATTCGGACCCGCATCCTTCAAAATGATACAAAAGTGTTCTTCCATACAAACGATTGTCACCTTAATGGACATATATAGTGATACTATTTTCAAATTTACTTATATTGATCATTATTTAGTTTAAACAGACACATATTTTTTATTTTTTCGATAAAATATCTCAGTGTTTAAGAGTTTTTCGGAACTAATGAAATGTGATTGAGTGTTATAATTTTCTTCAAAAAAAAAAAAAAAAAAATGAAAACATTGTGATCCAAAATCAGAAAATCATAACATCATTTAAACATTTAAACAATCATTGGGTAAACAATCACCCATTGTAATTGCAGAAGATAGCTATGACAAACACCACAACAATTCACAATTGTTAGAAAATCATATGTAATCTAATTTCCACTACTTTCCCATATTTTGTAGTAGTGGAAATTAGATTACATATGATTTTCTAACAATTGTGAATTGTTGTGGTGTTTGTCATAGCTATCTTCTGCAATTACAATTAAATGTAAAATCGACCCCGTGTAATTGAAACTGGTTTTAAGCCACAGCAAAAATCGACCTGACTTTAGATCAAGCGGTTTAAAGCGCCTGTCTAAAGTGTAGTGCGAAGTGGATGTGGCAAAGAAAGCAGGTTCAAGCCACGGTCAGGATTGCATTTAATAAATAAACATTTCATATAGATGCAATCAAACAATAAAAACCATAACAAATAATTACAGTATTGTCAAAAGGATTACTGATGAAGGTTGTGTTACCAGAAACTGCGCAGTCTAATTCAATTAAAAATTTACAATGTAGTTATGATTTTTGGAAAAGTATGCTTAATCTTCTCTACCACGCCTATCTCAAACAATTGAAAATATGTGCATATTAATTATAGTATTAATTACACACTGTCTAAGAAGATGATGAATAAAATTCAATAATCCCCAAAAATTGTCATTTCATTTCTTGGTCAACTAATATTGTTTTAGAGAAAAATAATTGGGTTTTGACAAGAATCTTAATTTCGAACGGTGTATTTGGGTAAGAGTGAGTAAAAACTTAAAATGTTTTTAATTAAATTAACATAATGCAATTCTGCTTATAAAAAAAAATAAATGTACATGTACATTAGGGCGGGTCGATTTGTAGGGATGCAAAAAAATCGCTCAACGTACAAAGAAAATCGTATTCTAGTGATCAAAATAAGAAACTTTGACGAAGGAACCATACCTTTAAAACGAATTTTGATGTCCCGACGTTTGAACCGTAGGGTAAAATTTTGAAAAATCCTTGAACGTTGAGAGATTTTTAAATCGACCCGCCCTAATGGACATATTGTATATTTTAAACGAGTAACAGAGTGCTAGTATTACACTAATGCAAATAAAAATGTGTACAACATTTGAACAGTACACTCACACTATTATTACGTTAAAAACTACTATTAAATTAATTTAAAACACACAATTAATAAGGGACTACTGATTTTTCTGTATATTTAACCTAGTTTGGTATTTATTTTAAACAATGTTTAAATAGACGATAAAAGTAGTAAAACCAACAGAAAGTCTTTTCAAACAATCTTCAATATTTAACGGACATAACGTAAAAAAACTATTGTTTGAGTTTGATTTTGATATTTAAAAGTTTTTTTTTTTTGTGTTTACAAAAAAGAGCACAAAGGTAAGTCAATGTTTGTATTTGTTTGCATATTTCTTAAGATTGTATGTTTGAGATTCTTGTAAACTCAATTGAAATAAAAAATATTTTTGTAAAAAACGTTTTTAGAATTATTGGAATTTTTTTTTGAAAAAGAAAGCAAACAAAATTAAAAATTTGACTACCATTATTTAACTTCTAACAAAAGTACGTATATTTCTATATTTTGTTTTTTAAACTACGGATAGAAAAAGTTGAAAAAAATATTTCTATGTATTTTAATTGATTCTTCTTTTGAAAATAAACCTTGCAGCGGAAACAGAATTAATTATTATTTTTACACCGCTAAGAACTCAAAAAAAATATGACGTTGATACCCATATTGCCTGTATTTTACCACAGGATTGCCACCGTAATGCAATACATAGGATTTCGGGAAAAACATGTCAAAGCTCGAAGTAGCTGGAGTATCGAAAAAAGAAAAATACTTGTCCGCTTAAACTTAATAACGATCAATATATGTGAATTTAACAGTCGTACCGCTATACAGTATGATGTCCCTGAAAATAATTATTTTATTATTTAAAAAAAAAAGTTTTCCATTTTATTATTAGTATTATTTGATCCATATAGGGAAATTGTTTTCACTTTTCACCACAAAAGACCCACTAGGAAATTTACAAAACCAAAAAAGTACAAAAATAAAAAAAACACAACTGAAAGAATTATTTTTCATGATAATAACCAAACAATTTCATAGACTTTTTTTTCGTAGATTCAATACAGAATTTCAAGAAACTTTATTAATATCAAGAAATTTTTCATATACTTTTCTTTAGAGCTATGATTTTTTTTTTATTTTTTTTTCATAAAATTTCATAATTTCATTCATTTTCATACATTTAATTCTCAAGTGTTCAACAAATTTTATAAAGTGATTTATTATTTTAATGTATCCTTGAATTAATTCTGTTTCATTGGCTTAGTTCCAATGCATTTTTAAGGACATTCATGAAGAGTTTTATTAATTCAAGGAACTTCTTTATATAAAACAAAGTTATGAAACTGTTACGTAAATTATTTAAACGTTTCATTGTCATAAAGATTCATTAGTTTTATGAAGATTTTCATTAATTCTAGAAACATTTTATAAACATTGACTTTAATGAAACCTGTTCCATAGATTCTATGAACATTTTCAAAGGACGAGTTCCAGTGACAATTTTCATTAAAGCTATGATGAAATTCATTGCTGAAGTGAAGGTAATTCTCTCAGTGTACCCAATTTTTTTTCTCTACAAAATATCCAAATTTCATCAAAATTGTAGACTATTTCATGAAGGACCTTGTTAGTTGAAATATGTTTCTACATATTTCTATAAGGCCTAAATGACATTTTAATGTTGAATTATTAACATAAATATGAGAAAGTTTATCATATTTACTTTAATTAGATTCATACTTAATTGAAAATTTTTCATAAAAAACTAAGATATTAATTTAAATATGAAATAATAACTAATAACCTGGGACGCAAATTCATGCAAAATGTTTTTTCTTTAAGTCTGAGAACAGAAAAATAAAAAAAAATTTTTGCGAATCAAAGAATTTCCATTAATATGACATCCATTTGTTATTGTAGATATTTGCATATTCTTTAAATGCATATTTTTGCATAGTTTGCTTTAAATGCATACTGTTATTGAATATTTTTACTTATTTTGCATTAAATGCATATTTTTATTTATTTGGCTTTAATTGCAATTTTTTATAATTTTTTTATAAAGAAATCTATTTTAATCTTATTTCATAATTGAGCAACGGACATAAATACTAAAAAGGATCCAAATTGCTTAACCCATATTAAGTGTTCTCTTAATTTTTAAATGAAAGAGAAACCTTTTTTTTACCGTTTTTTTAAACGAGCATTTTTCAATATAAATCATTAAAATTATGTGATAATTGTGCAAAACGTAGGCAGACAATATTTTAAACAATACAAA
Source organism: Delia radicum (assembly GCA_021234595.1). Lineage (NCBI taxonomy): Eukaryota > Metazoa > Arthropoda > Insecta > Diptera > Anthomyiidae > Delia > Delia radicum. Next base: position 16,870,503 of record CM037854.1, on the reverse strand, counting down.
CTAACTTAAAAATTTATAAAAATTACTTTGAAACATGAAAAATATAAATTTAAAATGCCTCTCTTTTCACGTTTTATGCTAATTTTCTTCGAAACTGTATATATTTTTGGTTTTTAAATATTTTAAGGGCATATTTTTTTTAATGTTTAGTGCATATTTTAAGATTCTTTATGCATATTATAGGCACCTAAAACACACTTTTTTAGTGCATGAAATAATAAAAAATTACTATGATTTTTTCTCTGTGTATTTACTTGAATATATATAACATTATTACTGCGGGTTTTAAAACATACCGCATGTTTTTTGTTACATGGTTTTTTCTTAATTTTTTTCGAATAATATTTAGGAAAATATGTTTGTGATAATAAATAATATAAAAATATTTTTTTGGTACACCGCTGAGAAAATTTATTGTTTTAATGGTGTGATAAATTTTTTTTACATATTCTTAAATTTAAATACTCCTAGAAATAGACCTGTAAAAATAGCTAAAGTAACTACTACAATTAAGCTCAAAATAACGTTGTAAGATGTGCGCCCCGGTAGGCTAGTTGGTAGCGTGCTGGCTTATCAGTGCGGGGGCGTGGGTTCGATTCCCACCAGAGGCGCTGGTCTGTTTTGCTACAACGAAAAGGAATAGTAGCTAGTGCTCGGTTAGAGTAATAAGATATAATTTGTAATTATATGATTATTACTTAATAAAAAAAAAAAAACTTTGTAAGAAAAAACTGCTGAAACTAGCAGATTTTGTTGTTTGTTAAATATAAGTAATATAGATAAGATCAGCAAGAGAAAAATCTGTTTTTAATATATTCGGTAATATTCTATTTTTTTCAAATAGAGATAGCGGAAATTAAACTAGATGACAATTTTGTCACATTCATGCAGCAACACGAACAAAAGGAAGGTCCTCTTTAGGGAACAGGCCACGTTAGGGAACATTCCCTTATTATATTTGGCACTACGTAGTTAAGTTTCAGCATACAGAAATCTTAACGTGAAATATTGTGCAATAATCCTATAACCTTAGCTTTAAATTTTCCATTGAAACTAACAAAGAAAATTGCGGAGTTACTTTTTGCATCTAATTTTAAAATCTTGTGAACATTATTTTAAGAGCTAATTGAACTTAATTCATTTAGAAACTCTAAAATTATAACACTTCAAAATAGTAATCACCCGTTGAAATAGATTGTGTAGTAGTTTTACTTCACAATGTTAATGTGCTTTCTGAGATATGTGCTAATAAGGAAGGTATCCCGACCCGTATCCGTGTTGCCTTTATTTATTTAAGATAAAATGTACCCTTTAAAATGATATATTTCACACAGAGAAATAAAGCGCCAACCGAATTGTAAAGTGCATTTTATTGGTAACAACTTATAAATTCAGTTAGTACAACGATATTTACATTAGATTTCTGAATATTTTGGATGTTGCAACTAAAATTTAGTTCAATTAACCAAACTTTGTTGTGAAAAGTAATGTTGAGTTGTTCCAACCAACTGAATTCGTAATAACTGAATTTGAGTCGAAGTAACCGCATTTCAGTTTGCAAACAGCTAAATTTTTCTCTGTGTGTACATATACATTTTTTTCTTGGAAGGGTCAATGGTAATTTTTGTGGATCATGAGTTCAAATGCCCATTACAGTGGCATTTTTCTCTACTTTCGATTTATATCAATTACTGCGATTATTGTAGACCTAGGTCTGAAAGTTAGATGGTGCGAATTTGAGAAAAATAGATGACCCGATTTTTTAAAAATTTTTTTAAACTGCTTTAATAGAAATATGTCATGCGACACACCACTTTCAGTTAATTTTGGCATGCTAAGCACATATATTTAAACATTTTAAAATCGGACTAAACATTTTAAAATTGCGACTTGATTGTTACTAAAAATGGAGTTTATGCCTACACTCAAAAAAATTTTTAAAAATGAATCTTAATTTTTTGTTTGTTTTTACACTAGCAAAGTAGACAAAATGACTTTTCATTTAAATATAACTATTGGTTGAAGTATAACTTATAAATTTCACTACAAATATCTCGGAAAAACAGATAATTTACATACCCGGTAAAAAATCAACATATATACCCGGTTAAAAATCAACATATGAACACGTATGAACTCATCCACGCTCATATGTGAAGTGATTCGAGATCATACATGACCATATACCACCATATATGAATCTTATAAGAGTTCATATGAGATCATTTATATAAATATTACATAAATTTTCGTTAATGTACACATGTCACCATGTATGGCAATGTATAGACATGGATGATTATATATGTAAATATTACCTCAATTTTCGTTAATTCACACAAATCATTTATGATTCCTCATATCAACACATAAGAATATAAATCATATATGGATGCATGTGAACATATATGAAGCATGTGTGTTCATATGTGGATCGATCGATATACATATGTCGATTTTTAACAGGGTAGTAAAATTGTTATGCATCTAAATTTCCTACACATGTTTATTGAAGGGACTTGATTTTTTGATTTTCATTAAAAAATACTTCGATTGTTGTAGCACTAAATCCAATAGTTTTCCAATTATTCTCACACAAAATAACATTTAGACCTAGTAATGTAATAATCTGAACAATATATTGAAATTTTTCGAAAAAAGTTTTTCTTCGTACAAAAAAATTCTGCTTTAATGATCATATTTCAAAAAGCGAGGTTTTTTTAATTCTTAAATAAATATATGCTTATTATTGAACACTCGTCTGCATTTTTGAAAAATTTCAGGTTAGTATCTACATTGGTCACTGAGTTAAAGCCAAAACCGTGATAAAAGTTAAAAATCGCCCTTATTTTTAATAAGTAGAAAAATCATACTTAGGTCCACACACACCACACTGAATTTTTGTTCAAACATGAAGGAGGACCCATAATAAGCACATATTTTTTTTAGAATATAAAAAAAAATATCATTTCGAGATATGGGCATTTGAATTCATGAGACCTAAGAATTACCTTTGACCCTTCCATTAAAATGATTTGCATATAATATTAAAAAGTACAATTAAACTTAAAAGTATAATAATATATTGAACATTTTAAAAGTTATAGTCGAGTTTGTAACTATGCTTTAGTCAATTTGAAACCTTTTTTGCAATTTTCATTACTTCATATTTCAAAAACCCAAACCGCTATTGAAAATTTATGTTTCGTCCATTTCATGCAGATTAAGACCGTTATGGTGAGTTTCAATGAAATCGGAGGTGGTGCAGTCGAATATGCCATTTTTTGATTGAGTTGACATGTTTTCACTAGCGTCTATCGCTTTTTTCTTTTGCTAATGTGCAAAATATCCAAATTTCATCAAAATTGGCGTGTTCGGTAAGTCACAGATGAGGTACTTTTTGGAGTTTCGGTAGGAATGTAGTAAAAATGGAAGTTCAAGAAGGAATAATCTCCTTAATAACTTAAAAAAATTCTAAATTTTAAACGACTTAAAAATTTCGCCAAAAATTCGAATCCGTTTAACTAAAAAACATTTGACTGTCAATAATTTTTAAGACAATAAATTGTTCTATAGAACTAAATATTTTGCTGTGTATTAAATTGGAAATATGTTTAAAAAAAACATTTTTTTTATTAAAAGCCCACAAATAGCAATTTGAGTATTTCCTGCTTATCGATGTGTAATAAATTATGCTAATGAAAATCTCATTTTGACGAAACGAGTTCAAAACATAATAAGAAAATGAGAAAATGACATAAGGTAAATAAACTGTTGCTGTTTTTTTTTTCAACATCATGAACTATTCGTATCATTAAACGCTATCACAAAGAAGATGAACAGTAATCATCACCCGTAATTTCAGTAGATGAAGAAAATCGACGATGTAACTAAAACGCACGAGGAAGGTACCCTTAGGTTTATTACAGAGATTTTTAGATTCTGCACTGCACATTAGGGGGTTTAATTCTGTAAGGCAAAAAAAGAAAAAAACGTAAAATATTTGCAGATATTTCAAAAAATCCATTGCTTCATTTCTTTTAGACGACTATTAAAGATGTCTTTCAGCAGCTGTGAAAGCATTTTTTGACATCTGCATCTGGAAAAGTACACAGCATCTAGTAGCATAAACAAATCGTTAGTTGAAGCCTATCTACTTACAATTGCCATGCGTTAAGAGAATGGATGGTATTACGCATGATACCTTGCAATATTTGCTTATGATGTGAAGACGCCAAACCAACCATTATAATTATAGGCCGGATTCCCTTTAAAATCTGGTAGATGCCCATTGGATCAGTCCTGTGTGATGTTGTCATATCACCAATTCTGGTCCACTTCAGACAACCCATTTCAAACTTTTGCCTATCAAAGCAACAGGTCTGACAAGCAACTCCTCAAAATCCTTACAGTTCACTGAAACACCACTCTATCGTTCATAGTTTTGATACTAACATGGGATTGAGGACATGTTTATTCCAAAATTTGACCCTACGGGTCAAAAGTCGGGACATCAGAATTCGTTTTAGAGGTATGGTTCCTTCGGCAAAGTTTCTTATTTTGATCCCTAGAATACGATTTTCCTTGAACGTTGAGCGATTTTTAAATCGACCCGCCCTAATGTTCATATTACCACATTGACGACATCAATTAATGTAATATCTGAAAATTTATAGAAATAAATATATATATATTATTTTTCAAACTACTTACATCAATGGTTGTCTACATGATGTAATCTTTTAAAGGAAGACAAATTATAACTAAAGAAATGAATCGAAATTATAACAAAATATGACATATACAACCCTTTTTTGTAATAAGTAAAGGGAAACAAAAAATTTATTAAGATGTGTGTCCTTGTCTTTCGCTTTAGTCTATCTACATGAACGCAAATTTGTTTGCAATTTGACCACACTACATTATTAATCTCTATTAACATTTAGTTTACTAATACACACTTAATATTTATTAAATTTAAATATCTTATTTGGTCTTTGATGTAACTACTAGACAATTACTTTCAACCAGCCGTTGACAACACAAAATGTAAGCTGTTTTAATCTACAATTTTGTTTTATGTATGCAAAACAGATACAAAAATCTTCCATGGTTGAGTTTTTTATATGTCTTACAAGAGTTGTACATTTTAGTATAATTTTCCTCGTCTCTACTACATCTTCTATTTCATATATCTTTCAATCTGCATATATCTTTTAATCTTGTTGTCTTCCACACTATTAATGTGCTTATCAGCATAATTGTTTTTTGCAAAATAAAAGAGTAAAATGTTAGTAGAATATTAACAAAATATTAGTTGAAAACAGTAAAGTGCTGAATAAGTATTACTAAAATTTTAGCTGAAAACATCAGTTAGCAAAAAAATTTGTTGAAAAATTGTATACCTGATTTACAAGACGTTTTACTAACTTTTCTTCTAACTTATTCTAATGTATTTCAATATTATAAATTTAACTAGTTTGTGAAAAACTGGTCAAAGTGTACAACACTTAAACATTATCCAATCTTCTTGAAATTTGGCACATATATGTTCTACAAGTGCGTTTCTAACCAATTCAGTCTCTCTCAATCTGCCCCAGTTTTATTTGTTCATAAACTCGCACCGATCAAATGAAAACATGTTGCAGAAATTTAAAAGTCTAAATTAATTTTTATCATTGTTTTAAATAATAATTTAATAAAATACAAGTTTGATATAATTTTTATTAAAAATAAAAATTATGTTTTTTCGACCTTTAATTGTGCAATAAAAATGAAAATTATTCAAGTTCGAGGCCATACTCTATATTTCTTTATTAGGATAAATGTCCTAACAAATAGTCTATAGACAATAACTCTATAGATTAGTTGTTAGACCATATCCTAATAAAGAAATATAGAGTATGGCCTAGAACTTGAATAATTTTCATTTTCAATTAATAAAATTTTTATTTATTTCAAATATTAACTATAAAATAAGCACATACAGAATAAAATTAACTATTTGCCAACTGAAACTCGGCTAATACTACTCAAATTCGGTTATAATGAATTTCAGTCGGTGTGTATAACTGAACATTAGTTGTCGCAACAAAGTTCGGTTAATTCAACTGAAGTTTAGTTGCTACACCCAAAGTTTTAGGAAATCTAAAGTTAATATCAATGGTTGTTATCATTAAAATACACTTTTCAATTCGGTTGGCACTTTATTTCTCTGTGTGCAATATAACATTAAGTTATATAAAATTTTAATAGAAAATAACAAAATATAAGCAAAATAAAAGTGAGCAACAATTTTTTATCAATATGTTGCAATTATTTTTTAGTGCAACACAATATTTTTTCTTTTGCTTTCCCGAGTTCGGTATTTTGTTGCTGAGAGGCGTGGTAAGTGTAGTATCGCTATTTGTGTATAGTCTTTGGGCGTAATGAAAATCACATGAAAATTAAAATTTTGGAAAAATTAAACTTCTTATTATACCTGTATAAAAATATCCAAAAATGTGAAAGTTTAGTTTAGAGTTAACTTCTTATTTTACGAAAGTTTAGTTTAGAGTTAAATTCTAACTCTACATGGATTAGGAGGCTTTAAAACTTTAAGTTTGAATCGATAGGGGTAACCATCTTATTCTGATTTGTTGCACATATTTCATTTAGAATACCTTCCTTGTAATTTAAAAAAATATCGGTAAAAGCATAATAAGTAGATAAGTAGTGTACGTAACAAAGATATTGTATTTTTCATTGGCTTACCAGAATTTAACTGAAGTAGAATTTATGACAACGCAGGAATAATCTGTAATGAAACCAAAATGAAAAAAAAAAAAAATATGTCAGTTCTATATTAACTAAAGTTTACCTTAGTTTAGTAACAAAAACATTTACACAAGGCAACCAGAATGTAAATGTAAAAATGAGATTTTGTTATCTAAAAAAACAAATTTATTCTATGAACTACAAAAAATGATGGAAATGTTTTTTTTTTTTTTGTGGGAAAAAATCTCAATTTCGTTTATCTTTTAAATTAAATCATTCTTAAGTGAGGCCTAGTTTGGTGTGTGTTTTTTTTTTCTGAATGGTTTTATGGTTTTTAAATTATACATTTTTGTGATGAAAAAAGTGAAAAACAATTTTACGGTATTTGATTTAATACTTCATATAAAACAGGTAGAGGGGGTTACCTCTACATATTTCGTTTATTATAATAGAAAGGGCGAAAGCGAAGTGGGTAGGAAAGGTAAGGAAAAGGGAAGGGAATAAATTGTAAAAATTCTAATGAAAAAAACGTGCTTAAGTTTTGATACATTTTATTTATTATTGAAATGAATAAAAAAAAAACTTTTTTGATGCTTTTTAAATAATTTTTTTTTACACAATTTATTAAATAGGAGAAACTTCAAAAATTTTCGACACTTTGAGGCAAACTACTTTAAAATTTTTTATTTCTATGACATGTATAATCTTTTGTGTATATTGTAGCCAATGTATAATAGAGTACCTATGAAACATATGAAAATTGTAAAGTTGTTTTTTCACTCGCTCCGCGCACATATTATGATAGGTTGGGTGTACAAAATAAGATGTGCGAAAAAACTTTTTTTCTGTTGCGCAAACAGGCCATGAGATTTTGACTTTTGACCTCAAAAATGAACTAAAAATGGTTGATAGCTTTGTTGCTCTACAAGTTTTTAAATAATCGTTTTTTGTTAAAAAGTGTTATTAGTGTTATTATACAGAATAAAACAAGAATTATTTTTCTCACACATACTTTTTACCTACATAAGAAAAATAGTGATGTTTTTCGCGGTCAAAATCAAAATTTTTGATTTTTTTTTTTTAAGCCGCTCTTATTAATTTTCGTTAGACGATATATTTGTTTGCTATACATCAGCTAATAGAGTATTAACTGTAGCTTTAGGAAAAGTTTGTTTTTTTTCAAATATATCGTCTATTCCATGACAAATGACAAAAACCATACTATGGATAAAAAAAAATCTTTTTTTCTATTTATATTCTCTAGAATGCTATACAGACACTAACAAAGTGTTCACTTATGACCATCAACATTCAAAATTTGTTTTAAATGTTTGTTACTTAAAATGAAGTTTAGCTAAAACTTTATTTAAAATGAGAAAAAGTAACCTTTAAATAAAAATAAGAAAATTGTTTCTCGGCTCGACTTCAAAATTTTTTTTTTGTAAATATAAATTTATTTTTAGATATTATTTAAGATTTTTATAATTATTTAATTTATTACTGGTTGTATATCACTGATTACAGTTTGACTTAAATATTCTATGAATTTCTTTTTTGAAAAATTGTTTGATGATACATTTTTATAATGATTTTTCATTGTATGGATGATAAACTGCTTCTGCTCTTCCTGGTGCGTCAAAACAGCATTAAATCGCGTAATGAGAGCAGATCTTATTTTTTACACCCAATCTATCATAAAATGCGCGTGGAGCGAGAAAAAAACAACTTTGCATTTATGGGTACTCTAATGTGTAAGCATACTAAATTCATCCGCGTCTATCATTTATATTTACGGCTCAAAAATTATTGCGGTTTTAGTTTTACATAAATTAATAATATTAAAATTACAAGTTTTACTAGAATTTAATTAAAGTTACATCAATATTTATATCTCATTTATTTATCATATTTCTAAACCGGAAAATCGCACAACGCATTACGGAGAAAATTTAAAATACATAAAATAATATAAATATGTCCATACATTGATGACATGAATTTATTAAATATCTGCAAATATATATTAATAATTATATATAACATAAACAAAAGTATATTTCAACATCCATTATTGCCTAACTGATGACAATTTTAAACGAACCAAAATTCCGCTGATAATTCTAGACACAAAACAAAAAATGGCATATATATAAACAACCCATTTTCTGAAAATTGAGATAGGAAACTTAAAAAAAAAATAACCTATGATGTGTGTGTTGGTATTTCGCTGTAGTCTGTCTACCTGTTCTATATTTGTTTGCAATTTAGCCACATTCCATAAATATGTACTATATACATTGTTGGCGTCCTTTTGTTTTATATATGAAACACGTATACAAACATCTTCGACAGTTGATTTTTTTTTATATTTATGTCTTACAATACACTAAAAGGAAAAGCTTCATCATATTAATGAAATGTTTCATAGATTTTCATCCAATGTAACGTTTTTATCGTTTTTATCAAACATTTCAGAAAAAGCAATCTCAATTTCATCACATTTATGAAATCTTTTACTATATATGTGAAGTTTATTTTGTATTAGTAAGGATTTTATTACTTGTGTGTTGAAAAAAGTTCATAGAGACCATGATGTGGTCATTACAATTCTTGATGTTTATGAAATGCTTTATAAATTATTACATTGATAAAAAATTAATGAAACTTACTCTTAGTTTCATATAGGCGTAGTTGTTCTTTTTAGTATACTTTTTCTTGTCTGTAATTTATTGGAAGTTTTTCAGCAATTTAAGTTCGGTTGTGAAAGGGGTGATACAAAAAATCTTGAGAATTAAGAGGCATCTAAAGTCAGTTTTAGCAAATGTCAAAAAACTTTTGAAGTAGCTCATATACATTTCGATGGAAAAATTCTTAGAATTTATTTTTAGCTTGCTCTTAAACTTTCCATGGGGAACATATTCTGACCAAGCTATTCTTTATTTTTTATTTTCTTAAACTAATCAAAATTCTTAAATTTTATTAACTTTTTTAACTTTTTTAATATTGTTAGTCTTGTTTCCTTTTTTTGTTAATATTTCCATATTTCAAATAGAGTTATTATTAAAATAAAAAACAAACAAATAAAGTTAAACGAACAAATTTTATTCTTTTAACTATATTAAACAAATTCACCTTTTATATACCTACCGCACCCTTAGGCTCCTTATGACCTGACCTTTTTTTATATATCTTTGTTGTGGTAGTAGTTATGTATTGTATTGTATTTTTGTAACATTTATTTATTTTTATGGTTTGCACATGTTTTTATACTGCAGTAACATGTACGCTGGGAGAATGTTTAAATAACTAAACAAATATTTTAAAAAGAACTGTTTTAGAAACATCGAAAAATAAAGTTAAAATAAAATGTTTTTAGAAAATTGAAGAGAAACTAAGAATATAAGGGATCAAGTATAAAATGCTTAAATTCAAGGTACAATTTTAAGACATGAGTAAACCTACTCATGATATTTGCCTGCATCCTAATTATACTTACGATTTTATCTCTGTTTTTATCTATTGCGTTTTATTATTAACTATTTCCCCTTTCAATGCTTTAGCATGTTCTTTTGTCATAAACTTTAATTGCGTATTTTAACCCCTTAAAATTTTTCTAAATAAAACCTCAATAATTTTTGTTTCATGTATTCTTTAAATTACTGCAATTAATCATAATAATTTAGGACAAAAATCCCTTTTTGTATATTTTTTACAATACAAATACAACCTACTAACTAACTTATCTTAATCTACATGTGTGTGTTAACAACAATCTGCCAACAAAGCCAAACAAATTATTTGCACAACTACGGAAGAATAAAAAGGAACAAAAGTGCCAATATACATGCGATTTAAACATAAATGTACTTTAAGAGAATATATTTTTTATATCTAAATTGAGTGTGTAGAGGAAACAACTTGACTTTTGAATACCCTATGAAAAAAAAATATATATGCCAATTGAAACATAAATCTGCTGTACCACAACTGTCTGTTTGTATAAAACTACTAGGCGTATACTTTATATGTACTCTAAATACATTGCTCATACGTATAGGTAGTTAAGAATATGAATTTTGTTTAACTTTTCCAGTCTTGTTATTCTCTATATCAAAATTTACTCAAATATGACACATTAGAATTGTTCAAAAGAAAATAAAAGTTGGATTTGGATCTTCACAAAGTTAGCCCTGTTCTTTAATGTCTAAAAATTCTATGTGCCAAGTTTCAAGTAAATTCTTTAATATTAAGAACTCGTAGAAAAACTTAACTTTTGGGAATTAGTTATTAGTCCCTAGCAAACATTCTCACAAATTTGGGGTTGACTTCAAATTGAATTACTTTTTAATCTGAGCAATGAATCTTAACAAATTTTTTAAGTATTGTCTAAATTTATGTGCAAAAAAGAAATATGAAGTTTTTTTAAATTATATGTAAAAATACATATGGTTGTCAAAACTATCAACATTTTCGAAAAGATGTACACTGAGGGAACTTTCGCTTTTAAAAATATGTAGTTGTTTTGGATACAGTTTCTTTATTTCATTTAAAAAAAACAAACCACATCAAATGACTGTTGTATGATTGTTTACATTAATTTTTTACAGTTGTTTTTTGTTATTTAAAAAAATAAAAGAAGTAAATGTTTGTTTATTTTTTTACTAACAATGATAAATGTTGTTGTCGAATTTAATGAAATGTTAGTCGTGCTTTCTTCAAGTGAAATTTAATTTGTTTTTGACTACATAATATCCTTAGTGCGTACTTTTTTTTTTTAAATATAAAAATATATATTGCGTCTGACATTCACAATTGTACTTGAAATTAGTTAGCGAGTTACCTGAATTGAGTTACTTAGTAAACACCACTTCTGAAGGTATTTTAAAATATTTAAACTCGAAAACTTGATGAACTTTGTAGAAGTTTTGAGAAATTTTATTATTTTTACGACTTTTTTTTTATAAAAAAACATGGCTTGAGAGCATCGTTCGCCATCTATAGTGAATCTTCACGACGGACTTAATTGATTAGGTCGCGGTTTTCTTTTAAGTTCTAACAAATGAGGAAAAAAGTTTGAGTGTATTCTTTATTCTTTTGCAGTTTTTCGTCGGGTTGGAACTATATTTTGAATTTCAGATAGAAATCAGGAAATCGGGAAATACAGGTATCTACCTAAACTAGAAGTATGTCTAATTAACTCTCAAAAATGAAATATGCCTGGCCAGAACCATGTGTTTGTCCAATGGTTAAAGGAACGCAGATGCCGTAAATAATTATAGAAACGAAGCGTAAAAGTAACAAAATTTAACATATACAATAAGAAAAAGGAAACGTACAAATCTGCCTAAGATGTGTGTCTTTGTCTTTCGCTTTAGTCTACCTGCTGTATATTTGTTTGCAATTTTACCACTCTAGATAATTAATCTCTATAAACATTTAGTTTACAAATACACATTTAATTTTTATTAAATTTAAATATTTTATTTTGTCTTTTATTTAATTAATAGACAATTACTTTCACAAGCCGGTGACGACGCGAAATTTAAGTTGTTTTAGTCAACAATTTTGTTTTATGTATGAAAAACAGATACAAATATCTTGCATGGTTAAATTTTTTATATTTCGTACTAGAGTTGTACTTTTAATATAATTTTCCTCGTCACTATTACATCGTGATATGGCACGACAACTAATTCATTCTGCATATATATTTCTTCTTGTCGTCCACATTATTGATATGCTAATTTTTTTAGCAAAATAAATTAGTAAAACATTAGTAAAATATTAGTAAAACATTAGTTCCAAACAGTTAGGTGCTGAATAAGTAGAACTAAAATTTTAGCTGAAAACTTAATTTTAGGAAAAAAATTACTGAGAAATAGTATACCTGATTTACAAAACGTTTTACTAACTTTTCTGCTTACTTACTGATTTAAGTGTAGTGAAATTTACTGAATGTAAGTTGCTCTCAAGTGAAATTTCATTTGTTTTCAACTACAATTGCAGTGGTCTTTTCCTACATACTATTCTTAGTGTATGAGTAACCAATCAGGTAGCTCATAATTCTGACTTTTTTTTGTATGCGAGAGATGCCCCTGGTCATGAGGGGCATGAGGGCAACGAGAGGGCAGATTGTCTTGCCAACCGCGGGGCCCGAAAGCCCTTTATTGGTCCTGAACCATTCTGTGGAATACCTGCGGGGTATGTTAGGGAAAGGCTCAGGGCATGGAGAGAGTCTGAATTCTCTGGTTACTGGGAAAACTCTCCTGGTCAGCGCCAGGCTAAAAGATTGATCTCTTTTTCCAGTAGGGGGGTCGAGGCGACTCTTGTCGCTTGAAAGGGGGGGGGGGGTTTGAGGACCCTGGCGTCGTACTTAACTGGACACTGTAATCTCAGATACCATCTGCACAAGAAGGATCAATCGGACACGGATTTGTGTAGGTTTTGCGAGATGGTGTCTGAGACCTCGGAGCATGTTCTCTGCGAATGTCCCAGGCTTTGTGATAGGAGACTTAGGTTTCTAGGTGATCGCTTCATTTCGCCTTCCGTCATCGCGAACATTTTGCCTAATAGGATAATTGGCTTTATAGGTAGCTTGAATCTGTAGGTAACCTTAGGCAGCACAAGGACCTACATTGGTCGCGGTGCATAGTGCCTTCTGATCTAATCTAATCTAATCTTGTAAGCGAGAGGATAATAAACAATCATGCATTTTGGGTCATCGAGAACAAAAGTAATCAAGCGATTAACTAGCCTGGTAACTAGCGAATCCCTTTGTGCACTACTTATACGCTTAATTACTTTGTAATGTGTGTTTTTGCTGGCACTATCAAACTTTCGGATGTAGGGTATACACAACAAGTCATAAAATAAATAATTGTATGTATTGTTAAATATTTAATACCAATTAAATAGTAACACTGACCTTTTTTCACAATTTTTCAAAACAAAACCATTTCAGACTTCAATACTACCCCACAACCAAACAAGAATATAAATTCTCTGTAACCTACAAAAAAACATATTCCAAGGCAACATTTCTTTTGTCTTTTATATTGTTTAATTCTTTCATTCGGTATTTTTTCATAAGAATTTTATATTTTAATGATGTGTGTATAAAAATGTAACTAATGGTCGCTAATATTAAAGTTTATGGTGGTTAAGGGATTTAAAACAGAACTCTACACACACACCTTCACATGCTACTGCTATAGTAACATTGCTAGAAGTATCACTTTTGTAGTTGTATGTTTAAGTGTGTGTTTGTTGTGTGTGTATGAAACTGCGTGTATATGAGTAGTATAAACGTATTTAATGTGTCTGGCGCGACTTTTCACTTAATTTTCATTATATCCGGTTTGCATTTTTCTCATATTACAAATGTCTTTTTGTAAATTGTATAAATGTGAATGTTTTTTTTTTTTTTTGTGAGAGTGTGTGTGATTATCGTGTGCGGTCTTAAAATCGTGCCACTAATTATGTGTTTTATATATTTATACTAGGAAATAAAAAAAACCCAACCCAAACTCTACTCCATTTCATGTTACTCCATCCGAAATGCTCCATAATGAGTACGGTAACGAGTTTTGTTTAAGTATCTTTATTTTTAAGATTATTTACATTGTTAGCGTGATTTAAAGCCATTTCCATAAGGTGGCTCATTTTTTGGTAATAATTTTTTTGTTTGCCCACTTTTATGTTGTTGGTTTGTTTTTATGTTTGTTTTGTTTTCGGTATTATTTGGCAAAATAAAAACAAAAAAAGTGTTGCATGTATGAACAACCACTTTAGATTTTATCATATTGTGGCGTTACACATATTTTTCATTTCATATTATATTTTATAGTTTGTTTTAACGAGGGTTAAGTGAAAAGTGAAAATAAAATTTAAATTGAACAAAGCACCTAACTTTAAGGACTGGAACCAAAAAATGTTTGAACAATTTTGATCGTAATTATACGCATAGAGAATAATTTGGTTGGAATTCCATTGTAACCAACAAAATTTAATCATTATTCAATAATTTTAATTGTAAGTACTTAAAATTTATCATCAGAATAATTAAACCATATTGTAAATAGAAAATATATAAAATTAACCAAAACACAGTCACATCATTCAAACTATTGGTTTTCCTTATCCATATTGAAACGATATTAACTTCTACATTACTTTTAATACCAACAATCAACCAATTTTCAGAGATTTTACCCCTTGAATAAAATATTTGCAGTTAAAATCGCATATTAGTTTCGCCTGCACAAAAATCAACCACTCTATCTAAAATATAAGTTCGTTACCAATTTTAAAATAATATAAAGTTTTTTAATAGTTTCGGTAACTCTAATCAAATATTAAGATAAGCAACCCAATTTCTGTGGTACATACAAATATATTTTTAGACATTTATATTTGAACTTGAATGAAACAAATATTCAAGGTAGAAATTAGAAAATGCAAATTCAAATTGGGTGTGGACACTGCCTGACAAGCAGAAGGTCGCCTCTGCGAGCCCAGTTCAAAGAGAAAAATTTTTTATTAATAAAATAATTTTAAAATAATATAAATTTTTTTATAGGTTTTTTACTCTAATAAAATATTGAAATTATCCACCGAATTTCTATTGCACATACACAACTATTTTTAGAATAATAGAAAATATTGAAGGTTGAAATATTCAAGAGGTAGAGTACTTGCCTGACAAACGAAAGATCGTCGGTTCGAACCCAGATCGAGGCATATAATTTTTTTTATTAATAAAATGAATTTTGTTGAACACATGTGAATCTATTTGTATAATATTATAGCCCATAAACATAAAATGGTCAATTGTTACAATAAAAATTAAAAATTTGTAAATTAATGTCGGTTGTTACAATAGTATTACAATTTAATAATGGTGATATTACGTGGAACCACAAAATTTCGGTCGGCGAAAAATTCCGTTGCAACTACAAAACTCTTTTGAATGTATATGCAAAGGTAATCTAAAGATATCTAATAAAATTCCGATCTCGCCGCTTATTGATAGGGGTTAGCTGATTTCCATCTATAATGACCGCTGTGGTTCTAAACAGTTTGGTACACAAAATGAATTTTAGTGGACGAAAATAAGTGAACATTTTCATTAAAATAATGCAACTTTTTATTATAATTAGAACGAAACTTTTCTTATAATTAATCAAAAGCGTTATACTTTTTATGACACTAGTTTTTTTTTTTGCAAAAAAATTGCTAAAATCTTTTACTGAAAAACAAGAAGCTGATTTTTAGCAACAATATTAGTAGGTTCGGCAAAAGTTTTGCTAACACTTAGTGGATTAAAGATAAATAAAAACACTTGCAAAAATTTAACAAAATTTTTGCTGAATAGTAGTAGACTTAAAAAAGTCTTTTAACAAAAAATTTTTTCTGTTCAACCAATCAAATTAAAAATTGTATCGGAATTCAGAGCTCGAAAGGAATCCATGAAAATTAACTGAATATACTTATGGAATCTCAGTATGCAGGCTATTTCAAAAGAAAATAAAATATTTTGCGGCTGAAAATTTGAAAGGTAAATATTTAACATTATAATTTCGGTTTTCAATTTATTTATTTTTTGTATTTTTCAACATTAATATTTTTTATATCATGCACTAATTATTTTTTTGTTTTTATATATAAAAATTTAATAAAACAGAATCATGTCGGAAACAGTGTTTGATTTAACTCGTATGTAGTTACACAAAAAATTAGGTCGAGTGTACTGAATATGCTGTTCTAATATGGTAAACATAACTGCAAATATCCATAGGTGCCACCCAATAATGTGATAATACATGTAACTACCTAAATTTGGTTACCACAATAAATCCGATCTCTAAGTGCATAAACTTCTTTCGAATTTAATTCAACTTTAAATAAGTTAAAATTAGTTTTTCAACAAAAAGTTGGATATCAGTCTTTAGTTAGGTTGGAAAAATAAGCACTTTTCCAATAAATTATCAATTAAGCCTCGTTTAATATGGTTAGCCGTAGTAGTGTCAGTAGTTAACAGTGAGAGGAGGGGTGAGTTGGTGATGGTATGTTCTTTTTTCCTTATTGTCATATATATGAAACTACATCATTTATTATATTCATAAGTCAAAAATTTAATACACAATCGTTTATTTTGTTTTTGTTTTCGTTTTATTTTTTCATTTTTGCGACTTAAAATAAATCCTTTTGTTAGTTATTTGTAGAAACAAATTCTTTCCATTTTGTTTCGTTTTATACATGCACGAAAAACGAAATATTATATTTATATTTATAATATATTTGAGGTGACTACAACCGACTACTACTTGGTGGGTTTCTTTGTTAATCATAATCATGCAATTTATTGCCTTTTATCGCTGTTTATTGTCATGCAACAGTATGTTGTCGCTTTTCTTTCTTTTGGGTCTTAGTTTTTTTTTCTTGGTCTACAAAAGGATTCAGAGCTTATCTTTTAGGAATTTTTTTTATTTTCAGAAAATCAACAATATATTTTCCGAAATATTATAATACAATGATAGTTAAGCTGCTTAATATGATTGATAAAAAATTATTATGAGTATGCTTATTGTAAGGCATTAAGTGTAGCAAAAAATTGCTTGTTATGAGCTTACAATAAGTATATATTGAAAGAAATAAAGCTTTGTAGGACTTAGATTTCAAGGTTAAATAATTCAATGCCCAACGAAAAAAGTTTAAATATACTCATATATGGCTTGATATAATTATATATAATTACATATGTGGCCATACCCTTTCGGGAATGGGACGGGTTCTGCGTGTGTCACAGGATCGGTCCCTTCGTGCAATAGACCGGTCCTCTGCTAAACCCTACCCTATGTAAACAACCGGCAACTTTAACATTGGCTTGTCATAGGAGGGGGCCATTTGTTCTGCTTTAAACCACATAGTGGCATGCCACAGGACTAACCAAATATGGGCATACCACAAGACTGTCGCAAAAAGGCCATTTCGTATAGAATAAACGAAAACTAAACAGCTTCCAATGTGTAAAATTCTGGCCAACTGGCTTTTTCTTGTTAATAAGCATTCTGGTTAAGTGGTTACCAGTCATCATGTTATATTAAAGTTGATCTTTTTATCTCATCATATATACTTGATACACCTAAATACGAGATCACATATACTTCTATCTATAAATATATATAAGTATATATGATGAAATGTAACCAAACAAATTCTATCAATGCATAAAATTCTATATAAATATATGTGTTAAAATTAAAAAAAAAAAGTATATCTCTTTTGTATATAAACATTAGAGCGACTCACCAAAAAAGTGCTCGCTGTACCCTCCTAAAAATGAACCTTGGACTTTTTTAAGATGACATTTAAAATATTTCGGCTCCAGCTTTGACCTCTCGTGAGCTGGACCATTTTGAAAATGGGTCTATTTTTGCATGTTTTGTTAATTTGAGAATCTGTTTCCTAACCTACATATAAAGGGTCCGCCATCTAACGTTTTTTTTTTCAACTAGTGCTTATTTCGTGAATGGTAACACTTAGCTCATGTCTGATTTGACAGATAATCAGTTTTATCCTTCCGCTGAACGAATATGTTAAGTATGTTCGTTATCTTGTGAAAAAAGTGAAAGAAACTGGCATCCTCATCGATAAACCAAAGCGTGAGAAGCCAAACACAGTGCGTGCACCCGAGAATATTGCTGCTGTGGCAGAAAGTGTACGTGAAGCGCCATCAACATCAATTCACCGTCGATCTCAACAATTGAGCTTTTCGCTGACATCATTGAGACGAATTTTGCATAAAGACCTTGGTATGACGCCACACAAAATTCAATTGGTTTAGGAGTTCAAAAAAAAAAAGTTATTTGGCGGACCCTTTATAATGTGGGTATCATAAGAAAGGTTTTTTAAGGCGCGTCCAACTGTATATAAAATTTGTCGAAGGACGATCATCCATGTCCTTTTTTAAAAAAAAAACGGTTTTTGAATTTTTTGTTCGGGGTTGTTTGTAATAAAAATGCCAAATTAACATATTTTAATCTTTAGTCGATTTAATTAAATACGGGTCTCAGCTTTTTTTGAAATTCGTGCTAGTTCACGTTTTGACAAAAATGCAAATGGGTGGTAACTCTTTGTTTTAAATAGGGCAATATGCGTATCAAACTGTTTCTTTTGGCAAGTACATCATCTTTGTATGTAAATAATTTAGATTTTTGCAAATTAGATACATTTTACACGGTGCTCTGGAATATATATAAATGCAATTTTGTGGTAACTCTAATATGATAGCGGATTTAGTTTCTAGATCATGTATGGATGAAAACAGGACCAAAGAAAAAAAAAAAAAAAAATGATCCACGACTTTTTGGCGGCATATTTTTTTTTCAAATTAAAAAAAGAATATGCAGCCCAAAGTCGTGGATCATTTTTTTTAATATGGTAAATAATAATCCAAAAATCTGATGAAAAGGCTATTTTAATGCTCAAAACTGGAAAATCCAAATAAAGCAAAAACAATACAACTCACATATATGGGCAGGGGCTCCACTGTCTATTCTGAAGCTTCTGGACCGTGTTCAGGGGAGGGCGGTGAAGCTTATCAATGACAGTAGTGTATCCAACTCTATTGATTCATTGGAGCATCGTCGGAATGTGGGTCGTGTGACACTTTTCTATCGATATTACCTTGGGAGATGCTCATCTGAGATAAGTGAACTTATTCCACGAGCCCGAGTTTTTATTCGTAATACTCGCTTATGTAGTAGAGCACATCCGTTTGTAGTTGATTGTCCTGTATTTTTTTAGTCGAACGATTCGTTTGTGGAACAAAATTCCCGCAGAAGTCTTTCCTGTTACGTACAATTTAGAAAAATTTAAATCAAATAACCACAAATACTACTCCCTCCTTCCTCCTTAACATACCCTATTTTCCTGATCAATACAATGCACTGCATGAGTAGGGGGCATCCCCTGAGTATTGGTTAAATTAAAAAAAATATATATCATATATATATATCACATATTAGTCAAATCGAAATCACCAATTTTCTGGTCCATTGGTTTATAATAAAACTTTCATTATTATTTGGAATGTAAAACAAAATAATAGGGGGGATTTCCCAAGAGTTCAATGAAGTTATATCAAATTTTATAAACTTATACATAAGTTGATCAAATTATATTAGTTGGGTTCTCATGAGGAAAGATTATGTATGTATATATGTATGTATGCTATATGAATATTATATATGCTTATATATACCGACTCAAAAAAAAAAGTTTTTTTGTCCACTCCTCAAAATGTACATAATATGTTATCGCATGTCCGGACATATTCTATTTTTTAGGGATATTCCGCAAAAAATATATTTTATTTTTGGTTTTTGTACAGAGATTTTTGTCATATTTTAAGCCTTAGTCGACTTAAGCAAATACATGTTTCAGCTTTTTTGGAAGGTCGCACTAGTTCGCGTTTTACTAAAAATGCAATATGGTGGGAATACTATGTTTTAGTCATAACAATACCGGTATTAAAATTTTTCGTTGGGCAAGTACACCATCTATGTATGGAAACATTTTAGAATTTTGCCAATTTAATACATTTTCCTCTGCGCTGTTTAACAAATTTTGAGAAAATATTTCAGTTAATAAAATCTGCAAATGTATTCAGTTTCTAGTTGATGTAAGGATGAAAATGTAGCTTGAAAAAAAAATCCAATACGCGTTTTTTTGTGCGGCATAACCTTTTTCGTGAATTAGAAAAATGTACTCAGTTTTTTATTTTTATATATATTTATCTTAAATTGTTGAATTTTTAAAACAAAAAACTTTGTAAGATTGTGAATTCGCGACAAAAATTATGCCGGCAAAACAAACGCTTGGTAAAATTTTTTTCTTTAATCTAAATTTTCATTGTTTTATCAATTAGAAACTCAGTCGGCTGGCAGACTGGATTAATTAAAATTTTGTTTGAAAATTTGGTTTGGAAAAGCGTGGAAAATGCATTCAATTTACAATTTTTTTTATTATTTTGCACATATATACTTATTGGGGGCGGGTCAAATTGAATGGAACGATTTGCTTTGATGAAGCGTGTAGCAAAAACGTAATATATAGGTGATTCTGAGAAATTTTGCTCAAAAGACCATAGTTCTAAATCGAATTTGGAGCCCCCCAAAATTTCAAAATAGATATTTTTCCATATATACATAGAATAATTTATTTAAATTCATCATAAAATCGGATAGAATTATAGCAGATTTCTCAATCTGGGCTTGTTTGAAAGGTATTTTTTTATCTGTATTGATACCAATATTTTTTTTTGTTTTAGTAGAGATATTATTAACTTTTTTGTCTAAAAATAGCCTAAAATGAACTTTTAATTAATAAATTCTGAATTTTCTTCGATTTTTTTCGAGTTTTTTTTTCTTTTGCAGATTATGAAAGTTCAGATAATTTTCAACAACTTTTATTACGATAAATTTTTTTGTTTTCGAACACCTTTTTGTAGGAAAATCGATCTGAAAAAATCAACATTTTCAAGGTTTCAACAAAAAAACACTATTTTTACATTTCTAATTCAATTTATTTTTAAATATTATTCTGGACCTACAATTTAATGTTTCAACGTGGTAATATTATTTTTTAAGGTAATTTTTACTTTCCATTCGAGGAGCTTTCTTACGACTTTCTAATGTCACTGCCATAACTCCTTCACGATTCTTTTCTATAACTCCTTTTGAAACACTCGTTAATAATTGTACATATCTTTCTGTTCCTTGTATGTGCATTGGAATTTGTGGATCTGCCATTGACGACTTATTGTACAGGTATCAATACAGATTCTGAAAGGTGATAAAAATACCTTTCAAACAAGCCCAGATTGAGAAATCTACTATAATTACGTTTTTGCTATAGGCTTCATCAAAAAAAAAAAAAAATTAACCCGCCCTAATACTTATACTTAACTAAAAAAGAAAATAAATATTGTAATTGAACCGATTAGAACACAGTTTTCTCACCCTACTGTACTTTTGCTAAAACGAGAACTATTGCGAATTTC
Source organism: Delia radicum (assembly GCA_021234595.1). Lineage (NCBI taxonomy): Eukaryota > Metazoa > Arthropoda > Insecta > Diptera > Anthomyiidae > Delia > Delia radicum. The sequence continues at coordinate 16,848,683 of CM037854.1, read as the reverse complement.
GAAAAAAGTTTAGCCTTTTACTCAAATCGTCTGAATATGTCAATTTGACAATTATATCCCAAAACCTTCCGTACATAAAAACAAAAAAATCCTTCTCTTTTACGTTATTAATCTTATACACATTGTCTTTAGATAACATAAAAAACGGTCCAGCTCACGGGATCTCAATGATAAACACGAAATATTTTGAAACTCATTCTAAAACAAATCAAGGCACATTTGGAGGGCCGGACAACAATTTTTTTTCTCCATACTAGGTGAAGTAGTCTAATATACATATATCGGAACTTTTTTCATCGGGTAAATACGCACACAGAACAGAATCGCTGTGACAACTGAATTTGTCGACAATTTTAGTAGACACGTGTATTATCTTTATTCCATTGTAGTTACTAGGGTGATTAAGGGAGTAAACATCGAGTAATTTGGACAAATATCAAAATTCAAACTTTTGGCAACATGAATAAGACAAAGAAACAATTCAAATAAATAATTATATTTACAGTTTTTTTATTAATTAAGAATTTTTTTGTAAAGTAGCGTTTTTTAATGAATAAAACTGCTTATTGTTCGATTAATTATTACTCAAACAATTTTTCGCATAAGTGTAAAAATCGAGTATAAGGAATTTTTATAGAAAATTGATTTCTTTTAAAATAAATTTGATTTAATCACACCCGGCCAGAAGCAAAATTAAGTTGGAAAAAAAATGACGACAAAAACTGACTATCTATCTTTGTGGGCTATCTACCCTTTCAAAAACCGTATCCCATGAAATCGTAGCTGATCCTTAACCAAAAATATCATCATTTTTATTTCAAGATCCAGAATCTTCGATTTTCAAATTTGAGTCTTACTTTAAAGCCCATAACTTTAAAACGGCTTAAAATAATTTCAATCTGTAAAATTTAGTTGATTGAAAATTCTTCAAGCTTTCTTCTGATGTATACTATTGTATGGGTTACTTCTCGAACAAAATTCATAATTCTTGTTCAAGATGAAAAAAGTTTAACTCGAAGTTTAATTAACAGATTTGATATCATGTCCACACCATCCTTGGCGCTTTTTTTTTAAATGGCATCTCTAATAGACCTAATGCACTAATATACAATGTTTTTTATAAATACTGAGAAGAAAAAGTAACTACCGTAACTACTGAGAAGAAACAGTAGTTGTGTCATCGAATATATATCTTCAATCAATCCCAAAATTACAACTCTTTCGGTAGTTAGTTTTCCTTCTCAGCATTTAAAAAAAAAACATTGTTTATTAGTTGATTTGGTCTATTGGAGATACCACTTAAAAAAAAGAGCCGATGTGTCTGTCCCAAGGATGACGTGGATATGATATCAACTCTGTTAAATAAACTTGGAATACAATATTATATAGCATAAGAAAGCTTGAAGAATTTTCTATCAATGGAAAATATTAAAGATCTTGAACTGGTTTCTTTGAAAGCATAAAAATATAACAAGAGTGGTACAATTTTGTTACACCATCAACTATTTTATTTAAATTGATATGTGCTTGTATCAATAAAAAACCAATAGCCAGTGCATACGTCATGCACTTAATATAAGTATCCAGTCAAAAAGTGCCTGTGGTACAAAAAATCAAGCACTGGCGTACAACTGGTTAACCAAAGAATTGTAATTTTAAAATAGATTCAGGAAAATATTATCGATGATTTAACTTTTTTGACACGATAAAAAAGCGGTAGTTACATTTTCTTCTCAGCATTTATAAAAAAACATTGTTTATTAGTGCATAAGGTCTATTAAAAACGCCATTAAAAAAAAAAGCGCCAAGGATGCTGTGGAAATGATATCAACCTTGTTAATTAAGCTTGCAGTTAAACTTTTTTCACCTTGAACTAGAATTATACATTTTTTCGATAAGTAATCCATACAATATTATATATCATAAGAAAGCTTGAATAATTTTCTATTAACAGAATTTTACAGAATCAAATTATTTTAAGCCGTTTTAAAGTTATGGGTTTTTAAATAGGACTGAAATTTGAAAACTCGAAGATCCTGGATTAAATTGAAACGATGACATTTTTGGTTAAGGGTCAGCTACGATTTCATGGGATACGGTTTTTGAAAGGGTAGATAGCCTACAAAAAGATGGCATAGTCACTTTTTGTCGTCATTTTTTTTCCAACTCAATTTTGCTTCTGGCCTGGTGTGTAATGGGTTCAACAACATATTTAAAAATTTTTAAATTCGAAATTATTTATTATTGAAGTTATAAGCAATTTTCTTATTACTGAGTTTACTCGATTTGATCACCATAGTAGTTACCGTCATTTACAGTTAGACCAACTATACTAGTATAAATTATGAAAGTAGATGCAACCGAATAACTTTGGTACCTCCAAATCGAATTCAGTTGATCCGACCGAAGTTTTATTTGTAAATTAAATAAAAAATACTGTTTCCATTAGTTTTTAATTTTTATTTATTTATAGAATAAAAACAAATGGGAATGATGCTACAAAAACAAAGATAAATATTATATTTAAAATATAAATATCATTCGTAAAGTTAGCAAAAAAGTTAGTTAAGTCAGCAAAATTTTTGGTGGGAAGTTTCTTGCAGAAAAATTACTAATGTCCGCAAAAGTGTTTCGCTGAATATCAGTGAGCTGATTTTTAAAATTAGTAAATTCACCAAAATTTTTTGCTGACACTTTGTTCAACGCAAATTAAAATCTGCTTGTTGAAATCAGCAACATTTTTTGCTGGAGCTTAGTTGATTAAAAAAAGAATTCAAAAACTTATTATAAAATTTTTACTTTAGTTAATTTATTTTTCTGAAATTTAGATCTATTTTTTTTTTTTTTATTGTGATTGTGATTTGTACACACAGAGAAATAAAGTGCCAGCCGAATGAAAAAGTGTATGTTAATGTTAACAACTTATAAATTCAGTTAATACAATGATACTTGCATTCGATTTATGAATATTTTGGGTGTTGCAACTAAAATTCAGTTGAATTAACCGAAATTTGCTATGAAAACTAATGTAAAGTTGTGCCAACAGTCTGAAATTCGTAATAACAGAATTTGAGTCGTAGTAACCGAATTTCATTAGGCAAATAGCTAAATTTTTCTCTGTGTGTAATAAATATATATACAAATGTCATGATTTCCAGATCATTAACATAACGCAGTTAAATAAAAAATCTGGATATAAATAAAATATCTTATTGATAGCATTAAGAACAAAACATAATATTTCCCAATTACTTACGTACATGTATGCATACACTCAAAAAAAAAAAGTCCGTAAACTTAGCAAATAAGTTAGTTGAGTCAGAAAAATTTATGCTGCGACGATCCTTGTAGAAAAATTGCTAATATCTGCAAATATTTTCTGCAGAAAATCAGTGACAAAATCAGTTAGTAAATTTGGTAAATAGTTTTGCTGACACTTAGGTCAATGGAAATGAAAATCGAGTTGTTGAAATCAACTAAAATATTGGCTGGAGCTTATTAGATATATTAAAAAAAAAAAAAAATAAGAAAACTTAGAATAAAATGTTTACTTTAGTTAATTTATTTTGCTAAAATTTAAATCTAAATTTTGTTTGTGATTGTCTTGAATATATATCGGCCGTTCCACCAAAGCCCAGGCAAAAAAGAGCATTTTTTGATTTTCGGTTTTAAGATTTCAACTAAATTTTTTGCATTTAGAAACTCTATGGAACCACCTATAGCTTAGAAACTCTGTGGAACCACCTATAGATTGTCGAAAAATCCACGCTTTTCAGCGCGATTTATTTTTTTTTGAAAAATGAGAAAAGTACAAAAAAGTGTTTAAATTTGAATATTCGTATTTTTTTTATTATTAATCGGATTATCACCATTTAAATTGCACTGGAATGGTATAGCTTTTTTTATGCAATTGTTTATGAACTTTTTTCAAATTTGAAAAAGACGCATATTTGTAAAATATGCATTTTTTACTAAAAAAAATATGGGTCGCGGGGTTTATCTATTATTAAAGATTTATTGAAAAAATCTTGCATCATGTTTCCATAGGAAAAACAATAATTTGTTACTTTTATAGTAATTAAATGTGCTAAAGTCTTATTTAACAAATTGTGAAAAGCAATCTGATGTAGGCGTGTCCCTATCCGGATTTCATTCCTGCCTAAGGAAATCTTCAGGGGACTTTGTTATTAGAATTACTAGAGATATTTGTTATGTTAAATCAAAATTTGAAATATCAAAAAAAAAAAACAAAAACAACAACAAAAAATTGTCACAATTGGCTTTGTCATCTTCCAAATACTACTCTGTTTTTTTTGACAGACCTAGCAATGTAGTGACGTTTATTCAAATAAATCAACAATAGAAAATCATATGTTTTCTATTAGTGTCAGTTACATTTAAATTTGCACTTTAGCACATTTAATTACTATAAATGCAATTAATGTTTATCCCGATGAAAATGAATTTAAATAATTTGTTACTTTTTTTAATTTTTCAAAATTAAAAATATTCAATTTAAAAATTGTTGACGTTAACGTTTCTGTTTCAAAAACCATGCATTTTAAAGATTTCTTCTCTACATGAAAGTTCAACAAATATGAACTACATGTCAGTGTATTAAATGGACCAATCACGTCACGTGACTTGGTAAGAAAGACCGGTCCTTTTACTAGATCTTGTATATGAAAGGAACCAGTCACTTCCCTTAAAATAATCCATGCATTAAAACATTAAATTTATGTTGAGATAAAACTTTCTTAAAAAAAAACTTTCTTAAACTAAAATTTTCGTTATTTTACAAAAGTTTTTGTTATTTTTAATTTTTAATTTTTTTTTTGTATTTTTATACACGTATTATTAAGATCATTTAACTTATTATGGAAAAACTATTATGTTTTTTTTTGCCATTAAAAAAAATTTTAAAATAGTCAAAAGTTCAAAAGTTCAAATTTGGGGTTTTTAAAAAATGAGTACGAAATATACAATGTTTCAGGTCTTTTAAACGCGTTAGCAGAAAATTAAATATCATTTTAAAAATCACATCATCTGAATAAGTACAAATATTTAAATAAATTGTTTAAAAATTTAACTTTATATGTTCTTTTATATATTACGTGATAACGAAAATCTGAGTACGCAGTTTAACTACATGTTGTTTCATGTTTAACATCCATATAGATTTTACCAAGCGTGGCAATGGTATTATGTGAATACACAAAATTTTCATCTATTTTTTAACCCCTCTGATTCCCAGCTTGAAATTGGTATCTTTGAAATGCTACTTTGAGCTAATTGCAAAATAAATTCTATAAAAATTAATAATGAATTTTTTTTTTTTGAGATATTACCGAATGAAGGACATTTTTTCCATTAAAAAATGAAATATTTATGCAGCACTATGCAGAAGAGAATTTCGTCTTAAAAATAACACAATTTTTCATTTTTTAGTCGACGCGTTCAAAAGTTATGATAATTCAAACATTGTATATTTCTTTCACATTCGTTAAAACCCCCCAACATTTAGCAGCGATTAAACGAGAACTATAACGAATTTTAGAAAAAGAAAAAAAATATGTAAACTCCATATTTACCAGGAGAATGTTTACACCAAGTTTTACTAAAACCAGAAGAGCCTATGTTGAAAATGTTGCTTTTTTTTGCTCATAATTTTTAAATTGTCCTATAATTAAAATCAAGTTTTATTGTTGATTTTTAAATTGTATGTCAGATATTATTTTAGAACGGTAAAATATCATAAATTTTTTTCTAAATTAATAGAAAAATTAAAAATTATTTGTGGTAATTTACTAAAATAATTATACATCTGCCGAATGGAATGCATTTTCTGTTCAACTACGACATTCATCAACATTCTTTGTGCCCTATAGTGTTATTTATAAATATTTCTTATTTAACTAAACGAAGTTAATCTGTTTTTGGTGTTTGCTCAGTACTCATTATCACCACATTTGTCTATTTGATCGTCGTTTTATTATTCTGTTTTATTTTTCTATCCAGCACTTTAACGATTTGTCTGCGTTTTTACGATTTTTGAAATGAAATATGGTAAAATGACAATCGTCATTTTAAATCAAATTAATTGTATGGAAAATGACGATTTTTAAAAATTAGCTAAATATTATTTAGGTTTTAAGCTCTAATAAAATAAATTTTGGAATATTTGCGCATTCGTTTGGTAATCTAATGATTTCCAAAGCGCTGAATGATAATTATCCAATAATAAAATACAGCCCTTTAACACATTGAGTGCCAAGCGGTTTAGACAAAAACCTTCCCAGGAGGTCAAACATTTTTTTTTTGTTAAATGAGTGCATTAGTGATAAAAAAACGATTTCTGAGTTATCCCTAGTCCATTCTACCCTTTACTTTTTATTTTATATAGGCTTTTTTGTGTCGTACATTTCTGCACGACGTGGCACTGTATGACGGGTATGCATTTGTAAAAGCCGCTGTCGTTCAAAAACGTACGACGCTTCTTTCTTGCTTTTTGAAGTGGTATAGGAAATTGGCCTCTCAATAGTCAAAGCGTATATTGTCTATAAGGAAGCTACAAAGAAGAACATCAACATACGCGAATTCCGTCAACGTGTAGCTAATGGCCTTTTGGATCTAACATCTCCGCAATCAGTAAACCCCGGCAAACACATTATAACTAAAAGGGTAGATGCCAACAATAAAACAATTCGACGTACTTGTGTTTTGTGTTACGCAACTGCAAAAAAACAGCTGGACCGGAAAACAGCAAGGAATCACTTTAAAAAAAAACGAGTACTTATTGTCCAAAATGCCCGAATACGCCACACTTGCGCCTGCAGTGTTTCCCAAAATACGTCCATCTAAAACAATAACATGTATACTTTTATCTTTTCAAAAATGAATATAATATTAAATTACTTTGTTTTAATAAAAGTTTTAAAAAAATACATTTCTACATTTTTCACTTTATAAAACCTCGAAAAATCATCCTAGAAACATGAATGATTTTGCAAAAATGTTCAGTAAAGGATTCTTTATTTAAATATCGCAACAAATTCCACTCAGTGTCGTATATAAAAGAACTACAGGCTCTAAGTAAAAACAATCACTGTCGTACGGAAACATACGACATGGCACCCCACGACGGGATAGGTGTCGTACGGAAACGTACGACGTGGCACTCAATGTGTTAAAATTAGTGGTTTGGAAACTGCTAAGTGTTAGTTAACCATTTTTAACAATTTTTTACTTGAAATTTTTAATTTAAATCATCAACACCAAAAACTCACATATACACCACTTCTTGTGGTCAAAAAATGGCTCCTATTATGCAGTTAAAGACTCAAAAATGATTTTCTACGTTCTCTAATATTTCTCCTCTGCATAGTCCTTTGAGTCCTTACCATAAACTTTATTTCATAAAATTTTCATTTCCATTTATTTTTATATCCGTTTTTTCTTTTTTGAAAATTCCTTTCAATCTTTATTTAATCCCAACAGTTATAGTGTATGTATTACAATAACACCCTCTATATCTCTGATGATTTATTATGATTTTCTAAGAAAATGGCATGCAAACGAATTTTGTTATGGCAAAATAAAGAAAACATTTTTAGAATATTATATTTTGTAACATATAAACAAGTAACTATTTATTCCAAGTTAGAACAAACGAGTATGATACCAGGAATATATTGACAAGTCATGTATTTCTTGTGAATATATATATTTTTTTAACTTAACTTTTGTACTGCTACGGCATGCATGAAGAATGATTGTTTTGAGTCTCTAAGACTTTCAAGGTTTCAAATATTTTAGCATAGTACGTGTTTGTTATAATGTCATTCATCCCAGCGCTTATTACATGGCATTTCACTCTTCTAAACACACACAACAAAGTCATGTTATGGTACATAGGGACCAACATGTGAAGTGTTGCATATCAATTTAAAATTGAAATTCACTGTTTTTCTTTACTCCTTAAAAAGGGAGTTTTCATGTATACAATAGCAACAAACAACAACTAAAACAAAAGCAATGTTATGTAAGGGAATATTCGCTTATTTGGACTGATCGCTAAGTGGAACTTTCGTTTTTTGTCGTAGTTTTTATGAATATGTATAAACTGTCAACTGTCACACTCATAATAATCCATGCTTAAAAATACAAATATATTTTTCGTAAATTTTTTTTCGTAGAATGTACAAACATTTTGTTTATATTACAAAACTTTTGTATAAAACAAATTAAATAAATTTACAAATTTCGTAAAAAATACAAACATGATTTCGTAATATTTTTTTAGTACATTGTACAAAAATTTGTAATGTTACAAATATTACATATGGATGTTGATGTGGTTAGAGGTCGGATTTGCAATCAGAAAATTGCGAGTTCAACTCCTGGCCAGGACAATTTTTTTTTTTTTTTTTTTATATTTTTTTAGTTTATTAATGGTTTTTAAATTTCTATGTTTTATTTTTCTATTTCATTATTACTATTTTTGTGTTTTGATATAAATGAATATTTTATATTTTGTTTAATAAAGAGAATCCTAAAACAAGTTAAAGAGGACCCGAAAACACTACTTCCACTTTATTTGCCGGGTTTATTATGAAATTCAATAAAACAAATATTTAAAAAGATAAAATATTTAATAATAAAATGCAATTAGTTTGAAATTGTTATTTAAGTTTTTTATTATTATTATTATTTTATTTTGTTTTTTAATATATTATTTGATATATTTATAAAAAAATTATATTATTTTATTTAGTTCAATAAACATAATAAAAATATTTGATTGCCATTTTACCTTTTTTATTAAATATTTGTAGCATATTATTCTAGTTTTCATAAAAATTTCATAATATTTTCGACTTAAGTTAATTTTTAGTTTGTGGTATTGCATCAGCTACTTTGGTGCAAATGGTAGAGGGGTCTACTTCAACACAGCAGGACGTCACTGAAATCGTGAGTACGATTCTGGTGTGGCACCATTACATTTTTTTTTTAATTTTAAAATAAACCCGTAAGGTATGCACCACATTTTTATTTAAAAAAAGTTTTTACAAAACTTTACGAAATGTGATTTGTATATTCTACAAATTTTTTCGTAATGTCAAAATAACCAAAACTTTCGTAAAATGAACAACGGTTTTCGTGTATTTTACCTATAGATTATTATGAGTGCATCAAGTTTAATTTCCGCTATCTATCCGCTATCTATATAAAAAATGTTGGATGTGATTGCACCCGGTTTTCCTGGTTTAATTGTGTCGTTTGCTAACGATTGAATTTTTGTAAACAGTAAGAATTTTATTCACACACATGTTCGATCCCAAAGAGTTGGCCTATTAGCAGATGAATTCGGATTTGGAATATGCAACTTAACTTGTTTTTTTATAACCGAGATATAAGGCCGCATTAGCAAACATTCTCTTATATTTATTGTTAAGAATTTTGTTTATACAATTTCGTATTGTTTACCAGAATAAACTACAGGGAATTAGAACTACGACTTAATTATGAAAAAGTTTGAATATGTTTCCATAACTAAAATGTGTTTTTGTTAATAAGAACAAAACAAAAATATTAATGCATATTTAAAATAAGTATATTTGTATGCACATTTTATTTAAAAAATTCTTGTTGAATAATTTTATGCTGATGAATACATTAATGTGATATAAAATGTATAAAATAAATATTTTAAACAATATGTTGATTAATATTAAATGATGGAAAGGTTGTGAGAAATTTTAGTTGAACATTTAAATTCCCAGTGTGGAAAAGCATTACCATAAAAGTGGTAATGAAATCTACATACAATGAAATTTACATACAAAGAAATGTACATACAATGAAATGTACATACAATTGGTAATGACATGTACATACAATTGTCATTACAATTGTCATTACAAATGTCAATACTTTAATATGTGGATGTTGCGAAAAATAATGACATATCCCCTATGAGGAATGGGACCGGTCCTGCGTTTGCCACAGGATCGGTCCCTTGGTGCCAGAGACCGGTCCTCTGCTAAACTTTAACATGGGCTTGTCATAGGAGGGGGTCATTTGTCGTGCTTTAAACCACATAGTGGCATGCCACAGGACTAACCAAAGATGGGCATAAAGATGCGCATAAAAATAAACGAAAACTAAACAGCTTCCAATGGGTAAAATTTTGGCCAACTGGCTTTTTCTTGTTAATAAGCATTCTGGTTAAGTGGTATGTCCTCTCTCTACCAGTCACAGGATTGGTAATTTTAGGCCAATTGACACTACTTAACCCACTTCAGTATTAAATTATACCAGTCCTCTGATAAGTCCTTCTTCAACCAGTGACTTTTAAGGTCAATTGACTCCTCATTCCGTATAGGGATCAGTATACTCATAAAAACCCATGTATAAAAATACGAAATTAATGTCAAAACAACGAAAACTTTGGTAAAATTCACAAAATTTCGTTTATTTTACGAAAATTTTGTTATTTTGACATTTGTTTTCGTATTTTTGTACATGTATAATTATGAGTGTACTAAACACATTACAAAAATTAAAAAAATATATTGTTACCTACATACAGTGGTGTTCAAAACATTTGCAACTGAAATTATGTTTTAGGTAATTATAATTTTTGTGATCAAAAAGATTTGTGGTATAAGTTTTTGTTTTTTTTTTCTTAAATTCAGTTATAGCATATTATTTTACAAATACAAAAAAATTATTCACAACTTCTTAAAAATAAAAAACAAGTAATTTTAACAAAATAAGTCGACAGTGCAGTGTTCAAAACATTTGCTACTCTTAAAGTAGCCATTATTTTTTATAACTTCTGAAAACCTCTTTGGCATTGAGGCAATGAGCTTTTTAATATAATCGTCAGAAATTTCATTCTACTGCTTCTCCACCTCGACGAAAAGTTCATCACCATTTCGGAATACTTTATTGCCGATATTCCGTTTTACAATCATCCACATGTTCTCAATCGGGTTGAGATCGGGAGATTGAGCCGGCCACGTCATGATATAAATTTAATTTTCCTGTAGCCAAACTTTTACAACCCCCGCCGTGTGTTTTGGGTCGTTGTCGTGCTGGAAGGTCCATGCGAGTGGCATTTCCCATTCAGCATACGGAAGCATAACTGAACTCAAAAGATCTCTATAGATTGTGGCCGTCATTGTGCTAGTAATGCAGTGAATTGGGCCAATCCCATTTCCTGAAAAACACCCCCCACACCATAATGTTTCCACCTCCGTGCTTCACTGTGGCGGTTGTGTATCTGGGATTAAACTTTTCGCCTCGTGGTCTTCGAACATTGGCTCTTACATCTGATCCCCGGAGGTTGAATTTATACTCATCTGACCAAAATACATTTTTCCATTGCTGTTGAGTCCAGTTCAAATGGGTGCGTGCAAAGTCAAGCCGAGCTTTTCGGTTTTTTTTCCGACAAAAACGGTTTTTTTTGTACATCTATAACTTCTAAGACCATATTCTCGAGCTATTCTTTTAATGGTTGGAAGACTGGCATCTATTAAAAGCTCAGTTTTAGCTTCTCTCTTACAGTTGTAATATGGGGTCTTCCACCTTTATGAGTTGTGTGGATGTTACCACTATTAACAATGCGGCAAATCGTTGATTTTGGAACGGAGTACTTTATAGAAATTTATTTTTGGGAAAGTCCATTTTGAAAATCATTTAAAACTTTTGATTTAAAATCAGAATTGTATTTATTTCCTGCCATTTTTTACAAAAAATATTCTTACGATGTTTATGCTTCCAACATCTTATTACAACTATTAAAGAACAATAATTATAATAAATTTGTTAAAAAATGCACCGGCCTGAATCTCATATTAAAAAGGAATGCGATTACCGTTATATCCTAGCATTTGTTAGTATAAATGGTTGCGTTAAGAGTAAGAATAATGAGAGTTGCAAATGTTTTGAACACCTGCATTTTGAATACCTCTATTATTATTAATTTTTTTGTTGTTCTAAAGGGCCGATGTTGAATGTGAACCACACCTAAACGCCAAGTTTTTTTCCGAATTTTATTTGACATTTCTCTATTTCAGACTTACTCAATTTGAACCATAGAGAGATACACAATCCAACAACGTGTTAAAGTTATCCAGACTTATTATGAAAATGGGCGTTCAAATCAAAATGCATATCGTGCACTTCGTGATTTTTTTGGTCAATTTGATCGTCCAAATGTGCGTACAATCGCAAAAATCGTGGAAAAATTCGAGCAAACCGGGTCTGTAGAAGATGTGAGAACACCAGTGCATGCTCGTACAGCTCGTACTGCAGAAAATATTGCTGCTGTTCGCGATAGTGTGGCTGAAGAGCCGTCCACCTCAACTCGTCGTCGTGCCCAACAATTGCACCTCTCACCCTCGTCGTTGATGAACATTATGCATAAAGACTTGCATTTACACGCTTACAAGGTGATATTGGCTCAAGAACTAAAGCCTCTTGATTATTCCGAACGTCGTGAATGGGCAGAATGGTGGCAAGAAATGGCAACAGTGGATGATCAATTTTCGAAGAAAATCATCTTCAGTGATGAGGCACATTTTCACCTCAGTGGATTCGTCAATAAACAGAATTGCCGCATTTGGGCGAATGAGAATCCAAGAGTGATTGTCGAAAAACCAATGCACCCACAAAGAGTGACTGTTTGGTGCGGTTTATGGGCTGGCGGCATCATCGGGCCGTATTTTTTTCAAAATGAGGCCGGTCAGGCAGTTACTGTGAATGATGTTCGCTATCGTGAGATGATAACGAACTTTTTATGGCCCGAATTGGAAGATATGAATGTGGACGATATGTGGTTTCAGCAGGACGGTGCCACTTGCCACTCAGCTAACGAAACAATGGCTCTTTTGCGCAACAAATTCAATGGCCGTGTTATCTCACGTAATGGCGATATCAATTGGCCGCCAAGATCATGTGATTTGACACCGTTGGACTTTTTTCTTTGGGGTTATTTGAAAGAAAAGGTGTACGTCGATAAGCCAGCAACAATTCAAGAGATAAAGGATGAGATCATTCGGCACATTAACGGCATAGAACCTCCATTATGCCTCAGCGTCATCGAAAATTTGGACCATCGGATGGAGGTGTGCCGCCGTGGTCGCGGCGCCCATTTGGCCGATATTTTATTCCATACATAATTGAGTAATACCAATATATCATAATAAAAAAAATTACAATAATTTCCTAAATAGTTTGTGTTTTAATCAAAATCAACATCGGCCCTTGAAATTTAACCACCCTTTAATTTAATATAATTAGTTTTTTTTATTTGTTTAACTTAAAACATTGTATGAAGAATATGTAAAAAATAAATTTTAGCAACTAAGTGTGATTTGAAGAATCTAAATCAGGGACCGTAAATAATGATTATTGCTCGTTTTTTTTAATCAAAAAATCAATCACTTAGAAGAGACATAAAAAAAATTATTGCACCATTATTATTATTTTTGACAATCTTTGCATATCCGTCATGATTTTTAAATTTTTGATTTTTAAAGTTTTCTTCAATGGTAATGATTATTATTGAGTAATAATAAAAAAAATCAGCCATAATCATTATTTTTGAGCAAAAAAAATAAAACTCAAAAATAATCATTATTTTTGATTTTTATTTTTTTCGCTCAAAATAAAACTCACTTTCAATGTGTGGGATGGACAAATATCTCAGGAAGTAGGAGGAGCTTATCGAAGATTATGGTATCAATCTCTTCTTTGGAAGATTCTCTAGCAGATTAATGCATCAATCATATTTGTGGGTGAGGTTTAAGGGATTAATTTTTAATTTCAAAATAGGGCTTTTTTTGCCGTATTTTGTGAAAGTAACAATGTGTGGGATGGACATATCTCAGGAAGGAGGAGGAGTTTATCCAAGATTATGGTATCAATCTCTTCTTTGGAAGATTCTCTAGCACATTAATGCATCAATCATATTTGTGGGTGGGGTTTAAGGGGATAATTATTAATTTCAAAATAGGGCTTTTTTGCCGCAAAGTCAAAATTTGGAAGCTCGATTTTCACCGTAGACGTATGTTCTAGTGGACTTTTTTGCTCAGTACAATCCCAAGAATCAGAAACGCGAAGGGCCCATTAAGATTTTTTTCCTTCCATACTAATCGCCCCACCCTAATTTGTATATATATTTACACCTACATGGAAGTGAGTTTTATTTTGAGCGAAAAAAATAAAAATCATAAATAACACAGGTCAACAGCAAAAAAAGGCTTGACTAACCACTATATAGATTTGATGCATCATGGCTGCCTAAGTACAAAAATGGTAAAATTTTTCAATTCTATGGATAATTTTTTTTAAAAAAATTTTTTTTTAAAATTGACAATATTTTGAGCCATTTCTCCACTTATGTTGTCATAACTCAAAAACACCTCGTCCGATTTTGTCAAATTAAATTTACAAAAATTAAGGTTTACAATATCTTTAAAGAACTGTACAAATTTTTTTAATGCGATCAATAGTTTCAAAGTTATGAAACAAATTGTTAGCAAAAAAAAAAAAAATGCTAAAAAAAAAAAAAAATTTGAAAAACAAAAATCTGGAAAAAATCGAAAACTGCAAAAAATATTACTTTTTATTTTTTTGTAGTAAAGCTACATATCATGCGAATTAAACTAGATATGGATCATAAAAATCGATGCATGCTTTACATTTTTATTTACAATTAATTGAAGGTATCGCATATTTACAAGCACTGTAGAAAATTGTACCTACATAATGAAAATGCAGAACATAAAAACTCAGGTGCATTTTACGACACGCATTTTGGCAAAACCCCTTTGGGAAAAACGTCTATGACATTTTTATGATTCTAATAATTAAAAAAAAATAAGTAATAAACAAAAGATTGTTTAATTTTTACGATTGCGGTAGGATAGTAATAAAACGCTCATAAATGTGCGTGTACGCTGAAGTGCTCTTATTTTCCGTTAGCTACCTGTAACGGATATTTTTTTTTTTTTCATAAAAGTCCTTAATGTTTTTTAGGATTCTTGGGAATAATAAAAAATTTGCAGCACACACAAACTGTATCCACACAAAGGGTTATCCCAAATTATAGTATCAGTATTTATAAGATCTCCTTGACCCTTTTTATTTCATTCAAGAAGTGTTTGTGATAACGCAAACATCATTTAATACCTACACAAAAATTAGAGTCATACAGCTTAGAAGTTAAAAACAATTTTCAAATATTAATAAAAATGAGCCAGAAAGCCAGAACATTTTCATGTAAAAACGATCCAGATTTATTTTGTTATGTGTGCGGCCAATATATCACCGGGAAAAAACGGAAGTGGTTCTTAACTTCATTGCAAAAGTCATATCAAGATTGCTATAATATCTATCCGCACAATTTGAACCAGCATTGGACACCGAGTACTATATGCATTCCATGTCGATTGAATTTATCTATGAAGTCTTCTAACGTAAAGTAAGTATAAATTAATAGATTTAGAATATTTTATAATTACAATATTTCTTAATTAAAATTTGAATTCTTCATATTCCTGATTTCAATTTTTTTTTTCATTTTACAGACGACACTTGGAAATTTTGAAGCCTATGCTATGGAGAGAAACAGCGAACCACGCATCCGAGTGTTATTTTGTTTAAGTACAAAAAGCATATTTGATGGCCCACAAATTCGCAAATTGGTGAACGATACTGAATTTGGCAGTTCAATGTCAGAAATTGAGAAGAATGCATGGGATTCGTTTGTATGGGTTATTCAAAATTTCTTAGGAAATAACAAGGGTGATGATTACGTTGCGCACGTTGAAGAGATGTTAACTCACTTCCAGAATCTTGGATGCAACATGAGCATCAAATTACACTACCTGCACAGTCACTTAGATCGTTTTCCTGAAAATCTAGGAGACTTGAGTGAAGAACAGGGCGAACGATTCCACCAAGATATCCGGACAATGGAGGAACGATACCAGGGTCGCTGGGATGCACACATGATGGCTGATTTTTGCTGGAGTATTCAGAGTAACACTTCGTTATTCAACAATAGTAGAAAATCGACTAAAAGAAAATTTCAGAGTTTGTAGTTTATAATACATATTTATTTATTTATTTTCTTGTTTTATTTATTATAATAAATGTGAATAATAAAACATAAATTTTCTACTATTTAATTTATTTATTTATTTACATTTAAGCTCATCCAACACAAATGTCTTTCCGAAGAATAGAATCAGTATATTCTAGGTAGGGTTTTGCCAAAAAATACACGAATGTTACTATGTAATGCATTTTTGATGTGAAAATTTGTACATAGCATGGGGAAAATGTTTTCAAAATTCAATCAATCGAAAGAAGAACATTAACTACTCAATTTTATGTATATCAGACAAAAAACTAAAATTTGGTGAAAATGAGCGAATTCACTTAATTGTGAATAAATTCGAAAAAAAATCAATCGATTTTTATGATCGATATCTCATTTTGTTCCTATTACATGTGGCTTTGCGATAAAGCAATAAATCTGAACGATTTTTGCCGTTTTCGATTTTTTATGATTTTTTTTAACCAAAAAAATTTGCTATTTTCACGTAAAAAAATATTTTTTCCCTCAATTTTTTATTATAACTCCAAAACTACTGATCCGATTGAAACGCAATATATTAACGGATTAAAGGCTATGTAAATTTCAGTTTTTCTAAATTTATTTGAATAATATCGGACTAATTTTTTTTAGTTATCATTAATTATGTGGAGACACGTCTAAAAAAATTTATAATTTTAATTAAAAATTTTTTAAAAAAAAAACCTCTCCATAGAATTTCAAAATTGAACCATATTTGTACTACTGGGACCACAATACATCAAAATTGTATAGTGGTTTTCAAAGCCCCTAAAATTTTTTCAAAATTGTTGCCTTGTGTAATGATTATTTTTGAGTTTTTTTTTTTTTGCTCAAAAATAATGATTATTGCTGATTTTTTTTATTATTACTCAAAAATAATCATTACCATTGAAGAAAATCATTAAAACTCATAACATAATCATTATTGTGTAATTTTTATTATAAAACTCATAATGATTACGGTCCCTGATCTAAATCAATGAAAAGAACAAATGCGATCTCAGTTCCAAATGTTTTGACCACTACTGTATATGCTTAATAGTAAAAATAATTATAACAAAATTCGTATGAGTGTACTAAACACATTACAAAAAATCGGAAAATATGTATCTACTTACATATATGCTTAATAGTAATGAGTCTAAAAATAAATTTTCAGAAAAACTAAATATAATAAAATAATTTTTATAGAAAATTTTTTTTTTAATAAAATGTATATTAACGGAAATCGAACCTGGTACTCCAGATTGTCTGTCAACCGCTCTATCTTCTGAGCTATTGCGACATGTTATACTCGATAGATAAAAACATAAATGTCTTGCTTGCACAAAATGTCATTACCTTACAACTTACAAAATTCAATAAATAATTAGTGATATATGTACTTACTAGAGTTAAAAAAAAATGAGGCTACACTCATACAAATAATTCTGTAAAAATAGCAAATAAAGTTAATAAATAGTTAAATATTACGTTTCCGGAAAAAGCAGTAAATTTAGCAGAATCTTATTGCTAAATATTAGTGAAATAAAGAGTGTAAAATCTACTAAATTTTAGCTACATTTTTAGTTATTTGCATGAAAACGAAGAGTCATGTATTAGTAAAAAATTTTATTATAAATAATAAGACAACTTCTCGGTATTTATAATATAAAAAAAATATACATAGTTATATCCTTTTTATATTTGCGTTTGTTATTTTCCTTTTGTTCCTTTTGTATGTACATCGGAATGCTATAAGAAAAAATCATGTATTTATTGTTAACACACGTTCTGAAATTGTAATATCGTATTACAGTCCGACGACTTTATGTCAAAGCCTTTTGAAATCTTTAATTTTAAATATTTTATTAATAAAGTTTTTTTAACTAAAAGTCAAATCTACTCTTAATCATCATTTTCAGTAGGATAATTTCAAATAATTTAAATAAAATTTCTTAAATTTAAATTTTTCTTCTCTCAAAATGTATTTTAACACTTTCACTACCGACTTTTTATTTGTGGATATATTTCTATTTTGACTTCAGATTCTTTGTAGGGGTCTTTGAATTTGCAAGAAAAAGGTTGACACGTATGGCCCCTGCCTGTCCTACCCACGAAAAAATGGGTCGAAAATCGAATTATTTACACATCTCAGCCCATTTTTAAATTGGAATTACCTAAACATGCTTTTTTTAAATTTGTTCTGGTCATTAAATTAATCTACGTGCCAAATCTCGAGATTCTAGCATTTGCTAGCTTATGAGATACTCCAAATGCATTTTTTGGGAGATAAAGGCTGATTAAAAAAAATTGGAGTTTCTTAACAGAAATCGCGACTTTATAGCCCTGACGCACAGTTTGTGCAGAAAATGTATTTTTCTCAATGACAAATATCCCCAATGAACATATTTATACCAAAATAACAAGTTTTTAATTCATTATCATATTTTTTATATTCTTTTAAAAATGTGTGGTAAACAAGGGTAGTCAAAGGGTTAACATGAAAATTTTTTTGATTACATTGCTAGTAATATGTATTTTTGTTTATGTGGCAAATTAAATTTTCTTTTACAAGCAAAAAAAACTCATCTGATCTCAATTTAAAAACAATTTCCGTTATGATAATTGACAGATGGAAAACAAGTTAATGTACAAGAAGTAAAAAGACAACAAGAAAAACTACTCTATGTTCCTTTTTTAAGATTAATATTTAGTTTGCAGTAGAGAAAAAGTCACATATTTGTATTTTTCAAGTGGGAGGAAACAAAATATATTTGGAACAAAGGCTTATTTTGGATAGTTACTACACTTTAATTAATTTCTTGTGAAATTTACCCAAAATCTAGGAATTTGTAATCCTACTATAAATTGGTTAAAATTACTATATGTGTGTAAAATTACGTTGTATATGAGTGAAAATTAAATGAAATTATTTGTTAATTTATTAAAATCGTGCATAGAAAAGCTTATTTGAATAGTAAATATACTCATTAAATGCCTGTTATTATATGCGTACAAATCCTAAAAACCCAATGTTTAAAATAAAACAGCACATAAACATTTGATTTTTCAAAAATGTATTAGTTTATTTTTAATAAGTTTTAAAATATGTATATGTATATTAGAGCGACTCAAGTTGTATGGAAGCGAAATTCGAATTTTTTATGATGACATCTAAAATATTTCGGCTCTAGCTTTGACCTCTCGTGAGCTGGACCATTTTCAAAAGGGTTCATTTTTGCATGTTTTGTTAATTTAAGAATCTGTTTCCTTACCAACATATGGGTATCATAAGAAAGGTTTTTTAAGGAGCGCACAACTGTATATACAATTTGTCCAAGGACGATCATCCATGTCCTTTTTTTAAGTCTGTAAAAAAAAACGGGTTTTGAATTTTTGTTCCGAGTTGTTTGTAATAAAAATGCCAAATTAACATATTTTAATCTTTAGTCGATTTAATTAAATACGGGTCTCAGCTTTTTTTGAAATTCGTGCTAGTTCGCGTTTTGATAAAAATGCAATGGGTGGTAACTCTTTGTTTTAAAAAGGACAATATTGGTATGAATTTTTTTCTTTTGCCAAGTACATCATCTTTGTATGTAAATAATTTAGATTTTTGCAAATTAGATGCATTTTACACGGTGCTCTGGAATATATATAAATGCAATTTTGTGGTAACTCTAATATGATAACCGGATTTAGTTTCTAGATCATGTATGGATGAAAATAGGACTAAAAAAAGAAAAAAAAAATGATCCACGACTTTTTGTTCTTTTTTTAATTTGCGAATTTACAGAATATCCATAAAAAAGGACATGGATGATCGTCATTGGACAAATTGTATATACAGTTGGACGCGCCTTAAAAAACCTTTCTTATGATACCCATATTGTATATGTTGGTAAGGAAACAGATTCTCAAATTAACAAAACATGCCAAAATAGACCCATTTTCAAAATGGTCCAGCTCACGAGAGGTCAAAGTTGGAGCCGAAATATTTTAAATGTCATCGTAAAAAAGTCCAAGGTTAATTTTTAGGAGGGTACATCGAGCACTTTTTTTGGTGAGTCGCTCTAATATATATATATATATAGAGCAATTCCATATGAAAACGATCAAAATTGGCAAATTTTTGGACGACCCCTCTACGATTTTAAAATAAATAGTCTCAATCGATTGCCCAGCAAAAAATAATGTACCTACATATTTTTTTTTTTTTTATAGTGACTGGTTTAGTGGTGGTGTGCACCACTGTCATGTGACAAAATTGAAGAATTCTTCATAAGGGACCTCATTGAAAGTTGTTTAATTTTCATGGGAAAAAAGGTAAATTTCTGAGAAAAATTAGGAAAATTTTATTTTTCAATTAAAGCCTGATTCAATACCTTTCCAACGAGCTATCACTCGTTGCGATCGCTTTAGTAGTTTTAAACAACTTTCAATGAGGTCCCTTATGAAGAATTCTTCAATTTTGTCACATGACAGTGGTGCACACCACCACTAAACCAGTCACTATAAAAAAAAAAAAAATATGTAGGTACATTATTTTTGCTGGGCAATCGATTGAGACTATTTATTTTAAAATCGGAGAGGGGTCGTCCAAAAGGTGATCGCTTTCATATGCTCTATACATTTCAAATTGTAAAATTTCTACCATTTCAATCAAAAATATTTTATCACTGTCAATTTGCAACAGTTCTTTGTAACTTATATGTACACACTTTAAAAATGTTTACACATTTCTTATTTGTGGAAACATACAAGCGAAATAAACTGACAAAGTTTATTTGTAAATTAATGGTTTGGAAATGTGTCTGTAAATGACCCCTTTTTTGACACCACTCATACCAATATCTGTACAAACAACATGCAAAGTATAAAATAAGGATTTTGATGATGTATCTGAATGATGAAGAGCAACGCATTTTTCAAAAATTAAAAGTGGAGAGAAGAAAAGCACAAAATAAAACATGAAGGGTGCATATATCAAAACTAGATTTCATTTGACACACACACATATCCATACACAGTTATAGAAAATGTCAATACATGTTTGAGTACACTCAAAAAAAGTATGAAGTAAAATTACATATCGTATTAGTGATAACGTTATTTTAATTATTTCGGTAACATTATTTTAGGGATAACGGGTTTTCAGTTATTTCGGTAACAGTATTTTAAGTATAACGTTATATAAGTTATTCGGTGGCGATATTGCGAAAAACACGGTTTTTCATTTATTTCGGTAACGCTTTTTAAAGTGTAACGTTATTTTAGTTATTTCGTTATCGGTATTTTGTGGATAACAATAATAAACAAACTGTGAGAGAATATATTATATGCTCCAAATAATATATAAATATGGGGCATTATTTGAGAACGGGAGACCAACAGCTATCCAAAATTGAGCTTGACATATATATCTGTATAATGGTTTAAAATTTTGGTGCATATCTCTATTTTCAGAAATCGAGTGGCGCAATATCCTTTAACGAATATGGAGTCGCGAGTTGATAACTGCTTCAGAGACGCTAAAAACGATGTGAATGAGTGACGGAATCAGGTTTTTTAAACTCAAAATGACAGATCCAATTTCTTCTAAAAGTTTTATAGGTCGTTAAATGCAAACCTGAAATCAAGTTTTAAAAATTTAAAATGGCGTATAATTTTTCTGAAAATTGATTGGTATCGTATCAAATGCTCCGCCATTTTGAAATTTTAAAATTTGATTTTAGATTCGTATTTAGCGACCTCTAAAACTTTTAGAAAATATATTTCATATATTTCGAAGATTATCTAAAAAAAATTATTCGCCATTTGAAATATTTCCAACCTGATTTCAGATTCGTACTCAGCGACCCCAAAGATTTCGAAGAAAATATTTGATACAGAAACGACAACTTTACAAAAAAATTTCCACCATTTGTAGTTTTTAATATATGATTTCAGATTCGCAATCAGCGGCCCCTTAAAATTTCCAAAAAAAAATATTTTATTCAAATCCGATGACTTTCAAAAAACAATTATCAGCCATATTGGATCAGTCATTTCGTATATTGAAAATCTAATGTGACAATTTTAAAGCAAATTTCAAATATTTTTTAAATCATCCGCCACATTGGATCTGCCATTTTGAATTTTAAAAATCTGATGCCAGATACGAGTCCAGCGACCATAAAACCCCCGTATGCAAATTTTCAATCCGATTTCGTCACTCCTACACAAAGTTTTAAACGTCTCTGAAAGTTGCATCTCAACTCGAACCTCCCTTCGTATTGTCTAAACCATCATTACCTCCATATTACAGTACTAGACTTTTGAAGTTAGAGACATACACCAAAATGTTTAGCTCTGTACGTAAAGCTCTGTGATCTCAAGGGGTCTCCCGTTCCCAATGAATGCGCTTATAGAGTTTATTTTTTCTGATATCGACTTAAACTAATAAAATATAAAGGTATTGTTTTTAAAGGGCAACGCTATTTTAAATTATTTCGGTAACGGTATTTAAAGGATAACTCTATTTTAATTATATCGGTAACGTTATTTTGGCGATATCGCTTTTTTAGTTATTTCGGTAACTGTATTTTAAGAATATCTGCATTTCAGTTATATTGGTACCGGTATATGACGGATAATTGAAATACAATTATTTCGGTAACGGTATTTTAGGGATAACGATAGTCAGTTGAAAGGGTTTTGATTCGATAACAATTTTTTTTTGCGGTTAATTTTCCATTAGTTCAAAAATAATATGACATTTTCTTTAACTTTCCTTTCTTGTATTAATATGATATTCTTAAGAAATTTTAGCAAATATATTTATTTTTAGTAAAAAATCTTAAACCTTAAGAATGTATTAAACTAAAAGTTAAGAAACTTAAAATTACATTAAAAACTAAAAGCAAATACACACTTTAATTTAGTTTAAAATTTGTAATTTCTAAAAATTACGTATAATAACTTCTTAAAAATTTTCTTTAAGAAGATTCAAATTATTAAACCTATATAATTCTGATTTGGTTCCAAGTTCAAATTATATAAGTGTCCGGTCAAGTAAAAGTTAAGTAACAAAAATTAAGTATTAACGAAAATAATCTTATAATTATTTTCGTCAATATTAGCTTACCGGCCATTGTAGGGAATAAGCACAATACAAAATGTAACGGAAAGGAAAACCGCCACGGAAAAAATAATGAACAAAATAGCAATGGAAACAGAAAACTGAAAAATCTATCTCAATTTCACTATTCAACAGTTTTCAACTTTTTGTAGAATTTGTCTTTGAGGTACATATTTTTTTATTAGACTTAGGTACGTTGAATCCAAATTTGACAAAAATGTATTTTCTCATTTCCAGTTTTAAAAATATCGCGATTTTTTTATTTTTTTTTTTTTGGTATATAATTGATTTCCCAAAATTTAACTGCAAAATCATTAAATATTTTTTAAGAATATAAATCTACACAAAATTATCTTTCATTTGAGTACAATCATGTCGCAGTTTGTTTCTCAATATTTAAAGCATGAGGAAAATTAGTTAAAATTTACAGTTTTCTAAATATTTCATAACATTTTCAATGGATTTGCAGACATACAATTTACAAGTATAAAATTAAAACAGCAAAGTTTTCCATTTCCTTGCAATACCAGTAAGAAATCTTGCAGTAAGATATCCAATGTCATGATTAAACTCAAATTAAAGACATATATGGCAGCATTCACAGAAGATTTGGCGAATGATGTAAATATAAAAACACCGCCATTTCAAAAAATGCAAATAAGAATTTTTTTAAAGATTTGGATTCAGCGTACATATGTAGTTGTATTAAAAAATATGTATTTCCAATCCAGCTATTTTTAGCAGTCGAGTAGTGTTATTTATATAAAATTAGTTTTATCGCTCACTGAAATCGGGGCACGAAATCAAATGTCAAATTGCATAAAAAAAAACCGAGAACTTTGCATTGTGTCTATACTCGTAACATGTAAGTAAACCATCGCAAGTTGAGAATACGTATTATCATCGAAATTGTCAAAAAAAAAAACAAGCTACATATGGGCATTTCCACAGAAAAGTCAACCACGACCAAACAATTAAAAGTTTCCCAAAAAATTTTCTGACTTGTATTGTTAAAGAAAAATAGTTATATTTTATTATATTAATGAGCCCAAATCCCATTTAATTCATCATGATGATTAAACTGACTTCAAAGTTGCGTTCCTGATTTGGTCACCTTTTTATCATTTTTAATAAAATTTTCTCTTTAATAATTTCTTCTGTAGAAGCGATGATGCAGATTCACTCTTATATCAATATATTTGTTACACCAACAATTAACTAAAAAAAATACAAAAGGTGTAAATTAAGACCAGTAAACATTGAATTTTCGATTTAATTTCAATGACGTTCTAATGTCACATGCGTAACTGCAAAACACAATTTATTCTATGTATATCTATATTGTTGATAGAAAGCGCATTAAAGTTTAAATGAAAAATCAGTTAAGTGTGGCAAATTAAATTACAAAAAAAAAATCGGAAATAATAAAGAAATTAAATTTTTTATATTAATTCAAAGTTTGTCACGGGCGTAACTTGGAACAAATTATCGTAAGTGCAACATCTTGCATAGTGAAATATTGTTATCTTAAATTATATATTTTTTGAAGTAGATGGAAACTTTAGCTGATAGGAATAAGAAAAAGGCTCAACGGCACAGAGAAAAATTAAAAACTGACCGACTTAAGTTGGAAATTTACCGTAGAAAACATAAAGAGCGAGGACAAAAGTACAGAAAAAAAACGTTTGGAATTGGAAGAAACTAATAAAAAAATATTGGAGGAAAGAAGAGAAAAAGACCGAATAAGGCAGCAAACATGTCGCACAAAAAAGAAAAATCAGAATCGAACATCAGCATCACGTGTAATGAGTATACCTGTAAGCAAACATTAGGAAAAGCATTAAAAAAGGTTGAAAAGTCTTTGCCCAGTAACTTAAAAAAACGACAACAAATTGTGGATCTTTTGCACAAAAAATATGGCACTACTTCTGAGGAACAAGAAACCAAATCAACTACGAATACAGAAAAACAAATCCAATTAATTACAAATTTTTACGGGCGTGATGACATAAGTGTCCAAGCCGCAGGACGGAAGGAAACTTGTATAATCGATGGTGAAATAGTCGGTAAACGTTTTATGCTTATGACTGTTTCTGAAGCTTTCGAGCTATATAAAAAAGAGACAAATATCGTATGTGTCGGTAAGTCTACATTTTATCAATTTCGGCCAAAACACATCCAACTTTCAAGCAAGATGCCACATAACATGTGCGTGTGTATGTACCATGCTAATTTTAGATTCCTTTTGGAAGGCGGTTAAAAGATAATAAAATCATTTTCCTGTGATTTCCAAAGTTTTTTAGAAACCGCGTGTTGTAATATAGAGCAAGAAATATGTATGATACACAATTGCGAAAATTGTGTTAAGAATATAGAAAATGATTTAGTGCCTTTAAAATACTTATCAAGTATGGACGTAACCGTTAAATGGCAACATTGGCGTAAAGTGGATGATCGCATAGCATTAACGTACACTATAGCACCTCTATCTGATCTGATACATGAATTGCAGGTGCAGCTTCCGTCTTTCAAAAGGCATTTTTTCGTTAAACGTGCCCAACAAAATTATTTTGAAAAAAAAAAAAAAAAAAATGTTGAGGCTGAAGACCTAATAATACAAATTGATTTTTTTTTTTTTTCGTTTATTTATTTATCCATAATATTTACATTTACATTTCAATTTGAATTACATATTAAGTGTTCAAGATCTTTCTTTTTCAGCTTAATAATAGTTCTATATATTTAAAAAAAAAAATTCTATATACATATACATAATATATTATTGGAGGAGAAAATTTGGCAAAAACCTATTTGATAATTATTTTAACCTAAATACTTAAACTACTTAACTACAGACTAGATAAAACCTAAGCTGAAACTAGCTCATTAATATGTAAGAAATCAGAATTCTGACATCTGGTATTAAAATTTTGTGTAAGCCTATTAATCTTGTCTGAAACTAATTCCAAGCCCGCAATGTCATGAAGGCGTGTGGTAGAAAAAAACCAAGGTAGGTTATATATAAGTTTTAATAACTTATTTTGAGCTATTTGCAGTTTTTTAATATGGCAAGATGCGCTAGTAGACCAAACGGGAACTGCATAAAATATTACAGCGTGAAAGATGGACTTTAGAATGAGTTTTTTATTATTAATATTAAGGCTTGATTTCCTATTTATAAAAGGGTATAGGATACGGGTTAATATGTTGACTTTATTTATTACATAGGGTATATGATATTTAAACTTCATTTTCGGATCAAGTATAATACCAAGGTATTTTACTTTTTGTTCCCACTGTATAGAATTGTTATTTATAATAATATTGGTTTGTGGTATATAACATTCTTTGCGTTTCCTTGTAAAGTATATCGCCTGAGTTTTTTCATAGTTCAATATAATTTTCCATTTATTGAAATAAGTTAAGATATCCGATAATGCTCTATGTAGATTAGCTATTATATCAACAGCCAAAATTTCAGAGCTTAGGATTGCTGTGTCATCAGCGAATATTGACAAAGTACAGTAGTCTAATTGAGGAAAATCAGAGGTATATAAATTATAAAGGACAGGGGATAAACATGACCCTTGAGGACAACCTGCCGTTATAAAATGGCTTTCAGAACGGTGTGAGCCAATATGAACTTTAAATGAACGAAAAGTGAGAAAACTTTGAATAATTTTAGTCAATGCTATTGGGAAATTTAAATTTATCATCTTAAATACGAGACCTTCGTGCCAGACTGAATCAAAAGCAGATTTGACATCCAATAGCACCATCCCAGTTGATTTTTGATGGTTAAAGTTTGTCTTTACTAAATTCCTTATTCTTATCAACGGATGAGCTGTGTTGTGTTCCTTTCGGAATCCAAATTGTTGAGGTGGAATAATATTGTTGGCTTCTATAAAATCATTTAATTTAATTTTTATGACTTTTTCTAAAATTTTACTTACACTCGACAACAAGCTTATAGGACGGTATGAAGATGGACAATCATATCGTTTACCAGGTTTTTTGATTGGGATAACTTTAGCCTCCTTAAACTTTTGGGGAAAATAGCAGAGAACAAATTGATTTTGCGGAAAACTATCGGTTAATCTGTCAAAATGAAGTACAGAGCGCGCATTTTAGCTATCGCCAAGTTACAATTTTTACATGCGTTGCCTGGATTATTAATGGAATAAAATCGTATGCAATAATAAGCGACAAACTCAGTCACAATAAATTTGATGTTTACTGCTTCATAACAAAACTTGTACAACAGATAAAAAACGAACACGGGCCATTCCAAAATATTTATATATTTTCGGATGGAAGCAGCTCCCAGTTTAAAAACAAATTTATTGCCAGAAGCTTATCTGATTTGCTCTCAATATTTGGCTGCAAAAACATCGAATGGAATGCAACACACTAAATATATAGGAAGTATTTCCTGAGTGTTGCCTCTCTTTAAAAAAAAAAAAAAAAAATGGAACTACTTCGCAACGTCTCACGGAAAAGGTGCGGTCGACGGAGTAGGAGCCGTTATAAAAAGAAAAGTTTGGCAGTTGACAAAAACAAAAAATTTGGTATTGCGAAATGCTTTTTCGTTTTTTGAATGTGCTCAAAATCACATTAATGGGGTTAATCTAATTTACGTTTCTTCGGAGGAAATAGAAAACTTTTCTTTACCCTTGATCGAAAAGTGGAAGGCTGAGTTGCCAAATATACCGGGAATACAAAAAATTCATTTCATTTCGTCTGATGAAAGTTTACAAGTAAAAACAGCTGCAACTGCATTTTCCTCCAAAAATAATATTTAATAAAAATCAAGGTTGGATACCGGTACATACCGGTAAATTTGTTTCGGTAACGATGTACCATTATCAAAACAATGCTAAATACCGTTACCAACACAAAAACCAAAAAATTATACCGTTACCCTTACCGACTGATTCGGTAACCAACCTCGATAAAAATCGTTGCTATTCTTAGAATTTCATACATTTGAGTTATAATTATGTTAATTTAAGTTAATTCCCATTTTTTACTTAAAAAAATAAAGCCAGCAAATAAATTTCTTATTTTGTTTTTATTTAATACATAAAAAAAAGTATTTTTGTAAAATTTATTAGAAAGGAAATTTATGTCACGTGACGACTCGTCACATGACGTACCACATTATGGGCTGTAAGAAAAAAAAATAAAAAATTTTGTAATTCGAAAAGGTGTAAAATAACTAAATATATTCTAATTATTACTATAAAACAGTTTTATCAAAAAAGTCCTGAGCAATTCGCAGAGTTTTGCGTTTTTGTGCAAAAAGAAAAAACCTACTTCTATTTTGTCACATGACGTAACCGCCTTTAATTGCTTATAACTTTCAAGTATGTTGTTCGATTGTTTTCAAATCTTTTACTAAATAAAGAGTTACTTACGTCCTACAAAAAAATATAAAGAAGTAAAAAATAAAATAAGGGTTTCGTAGTTTAGCATCTCATTGAAACGTACGACTGTCACATGTGTTACTATGGAAATGCCCATATTCGAATGTCTACATTATTACGTGCAAGTTACTCAAATTATATGAATTCAGTATTTCCAAGTATTCCTAGTTAAGCACATCCAGGGCATTTTTTTATACAAAAAAAAAACTCATAAAATTAATATTATAAATTATTATTAAGATTTGGCGGTGTATCCTTCGTTATTTGTTTTTTTATAACTATATAGCTGACCCGGCAAACGGTGTTTTGCCTTCAAATTTTAATTGTAATTAATTCTTTAAATCAAGAATTTTTTTTACGCAAATAAATAATTAAAAAATAAATTCACATTAATAAACCATTTTAAAATTTGTAATTTCTTGCTGAAGTATATAAAATGAATAGCTGAAAACAACTGCCATAACAACTGCGACGTCACCTGTCACCGGTGCATTGAAGCGCCGCTCATGCTCACCAGCCGATGTCTTGTCAGCTCTTATCACAACCGTATAATTATCTCTCGGCATCTGGTTTAGGGCTATTTTGAATAGACGGATGAGTCTGTTGTGTTCGTGTAATATAGCTTGAAGATGAACATAGGTTTTTGTAAATATCTTCGGAATTACATAACCGATTTAAGAGTTTGATATCTCGTTCTGAAAAACATGACAACGGCTTTCAAAAAAAATAGAATAAAATAAAAAAGCAAAAAAAAAATAAATATATGTATATGTCATTTTTGGTACAATATGAAAATTGGATTTTGCCACGCCCCTCCGCCCACAGACCGAAAATCAAAAATCAGTCGCCCGCCTGAATATTTTGAAGATTCCCTGAAAATTTCATCAAAATCGGCCCAGCCGTTTTGGAGTCCATACTTTACATACATACACGCATCCTGTTTTATATATATAGAAGACACATAATCAGTCATAATTATTATTTCTTCGTACTGAAATTGACTAAATACAAGGAAACTGGTAGAAAATGTAATACTAGGCAACACTGTTTTTTTTCCCTTTGACGTCTAACTACCGCAAGTACAAAAAATTCATTGCCAACAAAATTGCGTTGTGAGTTGAGTGGCAAGTGACAAATGTGTAAATGTGTTAGATAAAAGTGTGAGTGTTTTTCGAACTTGGAATTGAGTATGACAACGGAAGGTTAAATATACATAAAAGTGATCACTTAACTGATAGGTGGCAAAACTTAGTTACTTATATTCTTGAGGGGTATATACCTTATGAGAGTAACGAATTAATAAATAATATTATAAATAAAATTAAACAAACAAGTAAAAATTTGTGTTGCTGTTTTTTTTTAATTATACCTACCTTATGAAATAAAATTAAATTTATTTTGCATCAGCACAAGTTCAAGCGTCTTAAAATTTATGAAAAATTAACTAGATTTAAAGAGATTTTTACTGAATTTAAGCAAAATGTATACTTAATATAAGTCAAAAATAAACTAAGTTCTAGTAAAATTTCATACAATGTAAGACAAAAATTCCTAAATTTTAATACAAATTGAAGTAAATTGTTTTAACTCGTTTTTAAGACAACTGCATACTTAATTTGAGTTAAATTTTCATTGGAGCCAAATCATTCTTGATTTTCTAAAAAATCTAGTTCAAATTACTTTATGTTTGGTAAACTTTTTTTGAGTGTAAAAAATATAAAAAAATGAAAAATACATAGCTATGTTATGCACGTAAATGATGTCCATCACATCACACAGTGGGGTGTTGCATAAATATTTTGGAAATAATGAATGAATGATTTCCAATTTGGTTTTAGGGAATGATGTGGTACAGAGGAAGCTCTGTAGATTATGGATTTAGTGGAGTAGCAGGTATTTTTTATGATTTTAGCAAGGCATTTCATCTTATAGATCATGATATTTTCCTGGAAAAATTAAAATTTTATGGTATCTGTGGAAGAGAAATGTATAGAAATGATGTAGGCGTGTCCCTATCCGGATTTCATTCCTGCCTAAGGAAATCTTCAGGGGACTTTGTTATTTATATTATTTATATAAAAGGTCATACAAGTTCACTAGGTGCAGTTGAACACGGTGTGCCACAGGGTAGTGTACTTGGGCAATTATTATTTTTCATTTACCTTAATGATACATATGTATGCTGATGATATTTGTTTATTCTACCCCTACAAACACGAAACAGTCGCCAAGGTTTATATGGAACGGGATGCGTCGTTATTAACGGAGTTTGCCAGAATTAACAAACTAGTTTTAAATCCAACTGAAACTAAAATAAGATTTAAGCCACATGGTGACCGCAGTCACTTTAGCGTATTTGTGGATGGTAATGAGGCTTAGGAAGTTAGTTCCATCAAGTATTTGGGCGTCAAACTCCAAAGTAATCAATCTTGGTGTCAGCATATTCGTAATTTAAAGACAAAAACTGCTCACGGTGTAGGTTTACTTTACAAATTTAAAAATAAATTTGATAAAAGTGCAAAAGTATTACTTTATAATGCTTTAATTCAACGCCGGTTAAATTACTTGGCTATATCGTATGGATATAAAAAAGCAACTAGCTCAAAGCGTTAAAAAGAATGCAAAATAAAGCGTTAAAAGTTGTAGCTAACCTTCCGATAACCTATTCTACGGTGTTATTTTATAGAAATGTCTTTAAAAATGTTCTACCTATTCACGGAATTTATAAGTTGCAGTTATTAATTTATGTTTTCAAATGTCTTCACAATATTGGTCATCACACTATAAGTTTTTCAAGAAACCAGTCTTAGTTTAATACACGAAACAATATGAGTTTATCAGTTGCCCGGTGTAGGCTGGAAAGTTCAATAATTTGCCTCTAAATTTTAAAAATACAGACAGAACTTCAATTAAAAAAAAAACGTTAAAGATTATTTATCTCAACATATAGAAGAGATCTTATCATAGCGATTACAAAAGTTAAATTAATATATAGTAAAGATATATACATACAGTGGTGTTCAAAACATTTGCAACTGAAATCATGTTCTAGGTAATTATAATTTTTTTGATCAAAAAGATTTGTTGTAAGAGTTTTTTTTTTATTAAATTCAGTTATAGCATATTATTTTACAAATACAAAAAAATTATTCATAACTCAAAAATAAACAAAAGTAATTTTAACAAAATAGGTCGATAGTGCAGTGTTCAAAACATTTGCAACTCTTAAAGTAATTAACAGGAAATACAAACAATGGTTTTAACGCTCAGTATTTTGTAGCGTAGCCATTATTTTTTATAACTTCTGAACACCTCTTAGGCATTGGGGCAATGAGCTTTTTAATATAAACGTCAGAAATTTCATATTCATTTGTTGCCGATCTTCCGTTTTACAATCATCCACATGTTCTCAATCGGGTTGAGATCGGGAGATTGAGCCGGCCACGTCATGATATAAATTTCATTTTCCTGCAGCCAAACTTTAACAACCCCGCCGTGTGTTTTTGTTTTTGGGTCGTTGTCGTGCTGGAAGGTCTATGAGAGCATACGGAAGCATAACTGAACTCATAAGATCTCTATAGATTGTGGCCGTCATTGTGCTAGTAATGCGGTGAATTGGGCCAATCCCATTTCCTGAAAAACACCCTCACACCATAATGTTTCCACCTGCGTGTTTCTCTGTGGCGGTTGTGTATCTGGGATTAAACTTTTCGCCTCGTGGTATTCGAACATTGGCTCTTTCATCTGATCTCCGGAGGTTGAATTTAGACTCATCTAACCACAATACAGTTTTCCATTGCTTTTGAGTCCAGTGCAAATGGGTGCGTGTAAAGTCAAGCCGAGCTTTTCGGGTTTTTTGCGATACAAACGGTTTTTTTGTACATCTAAAACTTCTAAGAAGACTGGCATCTATTAAAAGTCCAGTTTAAGCTTCTCTGACAACTGCTTTGGGATATTTCGTAAAAAAATTCTTGATTTTCCGATCTTCTCTTACAGTTGTAATACCCCGTACTTCCACCTTTATGAGTTGTGTGGATGTTACCACTATTAACAATGCGGCAAATCGTTGATTTTGGAACGGAGTACTTTATAGAATTTCTTTTTGGGAAAGTCCTTTTTGAAAATCATTTAAAACTTTTGATTTAAAATCAGAATTGTATTTATTTCCTGCCATTTTTTACAAAAATTATTCTTACGATGTTTATGCTTCCAACATCTTATTACAACTATTAAAGAACAATAACTATAATAAATTTGTTTAAAAAATGCAATGGCCTGAATCTCATATTAAAAAGAAATGCGATTACCGTTATATTTGTTAGTATAAATTTTTTCGTTAAGAGTAGGAATAATGAGAAAAATGGTATGGAGAAAGCCAAATACTGAAAGGAATCCGAAGCATTTGACACCAACTGTGAAGCATGGGGGCGGCAACGTGATGTTATGGGGGTGTATGGCTTCTTCTGGTGTGGGTAACCTCGTTTTTATTGAGAGCACGATGGATAAATTTGCATATTTAAATATCTTAAAAGAAAACTTAAAACAAAGTGCAGAAAATTTAGGTTTGGGACGTTTGTATCACTTCCAACAGGACAACGACCCCAAACACACCTCTGGAGTAGTGAAGGAATGGCTCATCTATAATGTTCCAAAGCAATTAAATCACCCAGCTCAGTCACCAGATCTCAATCCCATTGAGCACTTATGGGACCACTTGGAAAGAAATATCCGCCAGCACACTATCACTAATAGAGACCAACTTAAAGCCGTTATTAAGGAAGAATTTGAAAAAATAGATTCTGTGACCACAACAAAACTTGTACATTCAATGAAAAGCCGATTAAATGCTGTAATTGCCAATAAAGGAGGACCTACCACATATTAGATGCAACTGAGTTTGATATTAGGAGTTTGAAGCTAAAAATGAAGAACTGTACGGATACTTTTTTGGTTTTGTTTTTTTATGAAGTTGAAGAAATTGCTTTATTTTTTTTTGTTTTTAACTAAAAGTCTTATATTTATTTTATATTATTTTTAGTTTTTTACATTTTCTATAAAATAGAATAAAAAAATTTCCAAAATATACATTAAAGCGATCATAAATTATTGATATATATAATGAGAATGTCTGTACGGAGACTTATTTGATTCAGTGTACATATCTTATGTTTGTAATATTTGTATTGCCAACTCGCTCTACAATGCCTTTAAGACGCAGAGGCAACAAAATTATAATGAATTATTTACTTCAAACAAATAAAGACCTAATAAATAAAAAAAAAATTCGGCTAATTCTTACTGACTGATCGGATTGCCATTAAAATCCAGACAGCCATAATCAATGTAATCTTAAGTTTGAAAAAGGTGTCCACTATATCCATTAAGAGCTAGTGAATAAATCGCAATGAAATTTTATACTAAGCTATACCTTGCTATTGTTTTTATTAAAACAGAAAAAAAAAAAATAATATTGGACAAAGGAAATCGAAATCCCACAGTTCTCAGAAAATGTCAAAAAATTTAAAAAATGGATTTTTACATTTATTGCTGCCTTGTCCACATTTGAAACGATATTAAAAAATGATAATGATATCATATTTGGACTATGTTTTGGCACCTGCACCCGTTTTGTATTTACCAATTTTGGTGCTGCGTTCAGAGAAAAACTTGCAACATAACGATTTCAATTTGAAAATCGGGTAATAAATTGGCGAGCTCTATAAATTTTTGACTACCCCATGTGTCCTACTTTGGAGCCTAATTGATCACCTCCTGATGGATCAAGTTGGCCTTTTTTTCTAAAGAGAATCAATACTCAGGAAATTCTTCCTATTTATTAATGTATTGCTTTTCGGAAAGGGGATAGTGGAGAGATGAAAGATTGGGAAAGACGGAATGCTTCAAACATGGCAACACTGTAATTGCTTGAGATGATAAGTATTTATTAGATCATTTGGGCTCGCCACCAGAAGTAAAGTTGGCGAACTTATTGCAGCTTTTTTGTTCATACCCCTGATTCAGTATTTCAGTTCGGTGGAGTTAAGTGCTATGGTAACACCGAAGGTGATCGCTACGATACATACGAGGGATAGAAAACTCAAACATATTATTTTTCTTAATTGATGTTGCCGTCACCAGCAATTGAACCCGTAACCATCCGTGTAACAATCTACATTACGTTTATTATGACTATGTGATCAGTTAATCCGATTAGCCACTAAGAAATTTCTGAATTGTTTCCAAAATATTTGTGAAACATCCCAATTTGGCATCATATGTATTTACTCGTACGTTTGCGTGTATGCATGTTGGTTAAGTTTATTACCTACTCAGGACTGAAATACTATGTGTTGCAATGTACTTTTATTTGCAGTATGTTATGTTGACGACTACAATTCTAACAACTTCATGTTGTTTGTAGTTGTATGTAGTTGTTGTTGAGAATATGACAAGTGTGTCATTTTGAAGCATTTAAAAGAAAACCAAGAGGTTTCAAATATATTTGTCTTTTTGCCAACATTTAGTCCTCACATTTGTGTGATTAAAAAGAAGTGGTTGTAAGCAAAAAAAAAAAAAATACCAGCAAATGGCATGTCCTGTATTATGCGATGTGATGATATTTACTTAACTTATCACATCGTCATAATCCAAAATTTAAAGTAAGTACATATGGATATAGTTAAAGATTTAACAATTCTTTAGTTTTTCTTACATTTCTTTATAATAATGAAAAAAGAAAAAAAGAAAAACCGATGAAAATAAATTTAAATAACAAATATGCAGGTGCTTGTGCAAATTTAAATGTAACTGACACTAATAGAAACCATATGATTTTCTATTGTTGATTTACTTGAATAAACGTCACTACATTGCTAGGTCTGTCAAAAAAACAGAGTAGTATTTGGAAGATGACAAAGCCAATTGTGACAATATTTTGTTGTTGTTTTTGTTTTTTCTTTGATATTTTAAATTTTGAATCTCGCTCCTAGACGAGGACAAGAAATTTTCATTGAGTTTGTGATTTAACATAACAAATATCTCTAGAAATTCTAATAACAAAGTCCCCTGAAGATTTCCTTAGGCAGGAATGAAATCCGGATAGGGACACGCCTACATCAGATTGATTCACAATTTGTTAAATAAGTTTTGGGACTTTAGCACATTTAATTACTATAAATGAAATTAATGTTTATCCCGATGAAAATAAATTTAAATAACAAATATGCAGGTGCTTGTGCAAATTTAAATGTAACTGACACTAATAGAAACCATATGATTTTCTATTGTTGATTTACTTGAATAAACGTCACTACATTGCTATGTCTGTCAAAAAAACAGAGTAGTATTTGGAAGATGACAAAGCCAATTGTGACAATATTTTGTTGTTGTTTTTGTTTTTTCTTTGATATTTTAAATTTTGAATCTCGCTCCTAGACGAGGACAAGAAATTTTCATTGAGTTTGTGATTTAACATAACAAATATCTCTAGAAATTCTAATAACAAAGTCCCCTGAAGATTTCCTTAGGCAGGAATGAAATCCGGATAGGGACACGCCTACATCAGATTGATTCACAATTTGTTAAATAAGTTTTGGGACTTTAGCACATTTAATTACTATAAATGAAATTAATGTTTATCCCGATGAAAATAAATTTAAATAACAAATATGCAGGTGCTTGTGCAAATTTAAATGTAACTGACACTAATAGAAACCATATGATTTTCTATTGTTGATTTACTTGAATAAACGTCACTACATTGCTAGGTCTGTCAAAAAAACAGAGTAGTATTTGGAAGATGACAAAGCCAATTGTGACAATATTTTGTTGTTGTTTTTGTTTTTTCTTTGATATTTTAAATTTTGAATCTCGCTCCTAGACGAGGACAAGAAATTTTCATTGAGTTTGTGATTTAACATAACAAATATCTCTAGAAATTCTAATAACAAAGTCCCCTGAAGATTTCCTTAGGCAGGAATGAAATCCGGATAGGGACACGCCTACATCAGATTGATTCACAATTTGTTAAATAAGTTTTGGGACTTTAGCACATTTAATTACTATATATAAAAAAAACCTAAAGTTGAGTAATAACATTAAAAAGTAAGAAATTCCTTTTCTTATACTTAATATATTAAACTTATTTCTTTAATTTTTTCTAATATTAAACATTCTTTCCAGTCACGTTTTGGCTTACGCATGTATTAGTAGTACTCATACCTATACATTTCGTTTGAGGAAATATTAAGGTATTCTCTATGTCAATATCCTTTAGTAAACCATAAATACTTTTTAGCTTTATTTTGTCAGAAAAAAAGAAATACCGCATATAGAAATGTTTCTTAATATGTATTGTACAACGTACATGCATATTGGATAAGAGATTAAGTAAATTCATAAAAATACATGAAAAAAGCATATGCTTTAAAATTTCCCAGGCAGAAAAATAAAATCGGCACAGTGTTGGCAAAGCGTCGGCTACGGTCGGGCATGGGTTGGTAGAACGTGGGATTAACCATATTGGCAGCATTGCCCTGTTACCCCATTGATAATAGAGTCCAACCATTGGCTTAAACTAACAAGTAAACATTGACCTAACGTTGGCAATTCAAAAAAGGCAGTTTAAATTAAACTAATTTTTAGGTCTAATAAAACACATTTAAAAGCAGTAATACAGCTCGTTCTTAGTCTTATACATCATATTTAAAAGTGTGAAATATAATAAAATAAAAATGGTGTTCCCCGGAACTTCCGCTTTTAAAATTTGTAGTTGTTTGGTATTTCATACAGTTTCTCTATTTTTTATGTAAATATCAGTCATTTGTAGAACAAATTTTCTTTGTTACTTACCTAGTAGTTCATTTAAGAAAACAAACCACATCAAATGACTGTTTTATGATTTTACATTCATTTCTTACAGTCGTATTTTATTATTTAAAAAAATAAAAAAAATAAATGTTTGTTTATGTTTTACTAACATATGCGGTTCATTTTTACTGCAACTGTTAGTATTTTTTAGAATAGTAAAAACGAGTGACAAATGTTAGTTGAATTTAATGAAATAATGTTAGTCGTTCTTTCTTGAAGTAAAATTGCATTTGTTTTTGACTACAATTTACAAAAATAGCAGTGGCTTGGCGGTATCATTTGGGTGGTTTAACTGTTTTTTTATATACTTCATCGTGTATATATTACAAATGAAACAAAAAAAAAAAAATTATGAAAAAAACATTACAGAGGCGAACAATTTTTTTTTTGGTGGGTGAGTTAAAAAACTGTTTTTGTGGTAAAAAAAAAAATTTGAAGTGAAAAATGTTTTTTGAGGTGAAATAAATATTTAAGATGAGTTTTAAATATTATAAATCCAAAAATAGATCTGACATAATAAATATGTTTTTCTGATATATAAATAATTGTGATTTTGGGAGCAGAAGTCGTTCAATCGCCATTTTTGTGTTAAATTTTGCACTACATTTTTCATGTAGTGAGTAAACTATGTTTGTATGTATGTTTGATGTTTGGCATGGGATTGTTACCGCTTTCAAAACGTGTTCTGATGATGGGAACCTAGAAAATTCCCGAAATAGATCTATCAACACATTCCTGAAAGGGTCAAATAATAAATTTGAAAACAAAAAACTCTATAGATTATTTGTTAGGACAATATCCTAATGAAGAAATATAGAGTATGGCCTCGAACTTGAATAATTTTCATTTTCATTACACAATTAAAGGTCGAAAAAAACATAATTTTTATTTTTAATAAAAATTATAACAAACTTGTATAAAAGGCAGAGTACCGCCAAGTTTACTTCCCCTGTTTTGCTTACAAACTAAACAAAATATAAAAAGGAGAGAGAAACAAAAAAACGTGTATTTAATATCCACCAGAGGTGGATCTTGCACATCAAACAAATTTTCAATTTATTTTTTGATCAATGGTTATAATCCTTAACTTCAAACTCATATGTATATTAGTTCTCATGTAGTGAGTAAACTAGTTCATATGTATGTTTGATGTTTGGCATGGGATTGTTAACGCTTTCAAAATGTGTTCTGATGATGGGAACCTAGAAAATTCCCGAAATAGATCTATCAACACATTCCTGAAAGGGTCAAATAATAAATTTGAAAACAAAAAACTCTATAGATTATTTGTTAGGACAATATCCTAATGAAGAAACTTGAATACTTTTCATTTTCATTACACAATTAAAGGTCGAAAAAAACATAATTTTTATTTTTAATAAAAATTATAACAAACTTTTCCAAATTCTTTTAATTTCAATTGAAATAATTTTGAATATAAGCAAACCATTTTATTAAAAAAAGGGAACAAGATATAAAAATATAGATTGTTAGTGTCTGTGCCGTAAACAAATAAACTACTATATTCCGTTTTTGTGGCTAAATTTTGATGAAAATTTAAATAAATGAAAATAATAAATTAAACTAAAAAAAAAAATAATCGGTAAATGAACCTGCAAAAAAATAATTAAAATTAAATGAAACTAAAAAATGTAATTATTTTGAACAACTGTTTAAAATGTTTAAATAATATTTGTTTAAAAAATTAATGCATCTTCTCTATTTTCAATTCAACTGAAAACATTTTTTTTTAAACAACAATTAATTATTAAATTAAATAATTGTATTGCTTATTGTGAAAACTTGATATGCCACATTTTATTTTTAGTTTATTGTGCATTTTAATGATTAAAATAATGCAAAAAAATATGAGTTTTGCAGAAAATTTATACTCTACGTACTTGTAATAAGTTTATATGCGACACTTCTATCGAATTGTTATCAATAGATGTCTAGAAAACAGCGAAAATCGATGAAACAATAAATATGACTTATCAAGATTTTACAATAAGCCCTTCAATTGTATGCTTACAAATAATAAGTATAGGCCCCAATAAAAAAAAAATTTGAGTATTATTTGTAAATTAATCAAATTTAAATATTTGAGGTCACATTCGATAATAAAATCTTTGATGTTAATTTGTACAAATAAATAAACCAAATAAAAAAATAAAATACCTATTCTGTTTCTTTATTGAAGGGCAGATGTGAAAAATAAACACAGGATATTTGAAGCCACTATAATAAAGTTAATAAACTATAAGTACTCTCATTTCCCCCATTTATTAAAAGGAAACCTTTGTTTAAGGAATTACAATAATTAGTCTCGAACTGATGAGTACTCGAAAACATTTTTTATACAATCTAATATTTCGCCTTAACCATATAACTAACTACAGAAAAAAAAACATAAAAAATTAAATACATATATCGCACTCCCAGTTCAAAAGTGACTTAACTCAAAATTTAAATTTTTGGTTTTATATGCTTGAACAATGCACAATAGACTTGTTTATCTATTAAAAAAATATCAGTTTATTTTGTTGTTGTCAACTGCTGCTAAAGAACAGTTATGTCTTTCTTTATATTTCAATTGGTATAAAGTTGCAAATGTTTTTTTTTTTCGATTTCTGAAAAATGAAAAATTTTGAGTTGAGTTACTTTTGTACTAGGTGTGTGATATGTTTATTAGACCCACTCACGAAAAAAATTTACTTTGGTTAGTTTAATGGAGATCCCCAAAATATTTCGTGCTTAGCATTGACTTCCTATTTTCAAAAATAATTTTTTTTTTGTTTTTCAAAGAATTTTGAACTTTAACTAAACTGAAAGTATACAATACAGTATTATATGAAGATGTTTTTAAGGCGCGTCCAACGGTATATTAAACATGTCAAAGCATGTGCAGACATATTCA
The DNA here is from genome assembly GCA_021234595.1 of Delia radicum. Classification (NCBI taxonomy): domain Eukaryota; kingdom Metazoa; phylum Arthropoda; class Insecta; order Diptera; family Anthomyiidae; genus Delia; species Delia radicum. The sequence goes on along the minus strand of CM037854.1, from coordinate 16,808,217 downwards.
TTTTTCAAGGATATCCTGTAATTTTTTTTTTTTAAGTTTTTGTGCAAACATTTCTTAAATTTAAATGTAAAATTCATATATTTTAATCCTTAGCCGATTAAGCTTTATTGAAATTCGCACTAGTTTGCGTTTAAACCAAAAATTTAATAGGGTGGACAAACTATATTCTAATCAATTCAATTTCGGTATTACAAATTTTGTTTAGTGAAATGTGGAAATAATTTAAAATTTAGTAAACTGAAGCACGTATTTGCTTAGATCGATTGAAGTTGAAAATATGTCTATTTGACATTTATATTACAAAAACCTCCATACAAAAAACTTAAAAATTATTTTTTTTACAGAATATCCCTGAAAAGGATATATCTGGACATGCTTTACATGTTTTATATAACGCGCCTTAAAAAGCACGTTCATTTGATAGCAATAATGTATACTTCAATTGTAGTAAAAATGAACCACAAATGCAGTAAAAAATAAACAAACATTTATTTGTTTTGTTTTTGTTTTTTAAATAAAAAAAAAAAAACTACGATATAAAATGAATGTAAAATCATAATACAGTAATTTGATGTGGTTGGTTTTTTAAATGAACTTCAATTGTAGTCAAAAATCCAATTTCTTCCACAAATGACTGTTTTTTTCATTTAAAAATAAAGATACTGTATTACAATTCAAACAACTGAAAATTATTATTTAGAAACTTAAAAAAAATTTATTTTTTTAAAAACGTTCCAGCTCATGGGATCTTAATAATAGACACTAAATCGGGATCATAATGAAATACACGAAATATTTTGGAAATCATCATAAAACAAACTAAGGAACATTTTTTTTTCTCTATGCAAGCTGAGTCGGTCTAATGTTCATGTATGTATTAATAACTAGTAATGACACCAGCTACATACTGTTTGTAAAAGTAAACGATGAATACAATGATATTGCTCATTTAGTAAAAGACTGTCATAAGTCAAAAAAACGATTTGTGAGCTAATGAAGTAGATTTATTAGTTTTATTATGTTTCACATTGTGTAAAATTTTAATATTAATATCATGTATACTTTTTGAGCTAGAGGAGAATATATTTTATTTTTTTCTGGAGAGTGGGTGCCAAGACTATATTATTTATAGAGAAACTATGCTACCTACGATATCTACTCTCGATAATTAGCTAATTCGCACACAACCCTCACTAAGAAAAAAATGCATTAAAAACCTTATTGATAACAACCGTGACCAAATAAATAGAGGAAGGTACGAGCGAAGAATATATTGATTGAAAACTTTAAAGGCTTTTTCTGCAAAATCGTGTTTTTTGAGTTATGTTAGTCTTTTAGTAAATGAACGATTTGAACATGTTTTTATTACCCAAACATTGACAAATCTATCACAAACCTTATTGATAAATAGAGGAAGGTACGAGCGAAGAATATATGGCTTGAAAACTTTTAAGGCGTTTTCCGCAAAATCGTGTTTTTTGAGTTATGTTAGTCTTTTAGCAAATGAGCGATTTGAACATGTTTTTATTACCCAAACATTGACAAATCTATCACTAACACCTGACACATTACTACTACACACACACACACACACACACTATTTCGCATGAGTATGTACTATAAAATATGTATGCCATCAATTGTTGGCTGTTGGTTTAAACATTGTATTGTTGTAGTCTTTTACTATTTTTTGTCATTCTTCTATATTAGGCTCGTTTAAGTTAAAGTTTTCCTTTTTCGTTGCTTTGTCGTTGTCTGTAGGAGTCTCCCCTTCTCCTTCCTAAAGCTAGTTGCGTTTTCTTATCACGCATTGCTATTTATTCTCAATAGCCACCGTAAAATCAAGTTAAAAAACCATACTTTTTTCCCTTGACATGCCTTTCTTATTTCTGGTATCGAATAACAAGGATAATACTCAATTTTCTTTATAGTATCGTATGCATATCATGGTTTTTATTTTTTTTTTTGTTATTTCTCAAGTTTTTTTTTTGTATAGGTTTAGAATAAATTGCCTAATTTCTTCTAAAAGTAGTATAATCAGTATAGGAGTATAATACACTGAAGGCGAAAAGTATAACACATATAATGAACCACTTTGTATGGAATTTCTTTATCATTAAGAAATAACTCCACTCCACAAATTTCATATATTTGCAGCACCTATCATTGAAATTCGTATTTTTAATAGACTTCGGTGCGCTGAATACAAATCTGTCAAACTTTACTTTCTCATTTTCAATTATATCTCGATTTTTATCTAAAATATCTCGGTTTTTCTAGTAGTGCTATTTAGAAATAATGTATATATTCTTTCTTAATTTTAAATTTTTCTAACTCTTACAATCCATTTACTTTTGGACTATAGTGTATACTATATATAATACAGTTTTTCTATTTTTGTTGTTATTGTTTTGTTGTTTTTTTATTTATTCTTGGTCAGTTTAAAAATGTACTCATAAAAAATTGTTAGTTCCAAAGTCTATTAAACGTGTTCCAATTCGGTAGAGCTTATTTATTCTGCTGTTTTCGTTTAAAACCTGTTACTTCACTCAAGTTTTTGGTAATCCCATTTTACCACATGAACAAATTTTAGCCGTGCTTGAACTAATATATCGTCTGATATATAGTTAGATTTTTTAAAAGTTATTGAGAACTCATACTTATTTGTAACTTTTTTAATGTACGGCTGTGTTTTCAAAAGCACACGTTGTTTTGTTGCGTGTTTTAATGTGTGTGTAGTGTTTTTTAATATGTTTTGTTGGGCATCGATTTTACAGACGTTTGATGGTATTTGTGTATTTTTAGTGTGCGATCGATTGTAGACGGTACTAGGAGACAACATATTTTATTGCATCAGTTGAAAATCAGTGAAAGAAACAGAAAGAAATTTTCCCTGTATCAAATAATATAAAATGAATAAACTTATATTGCAAATTCTATATTATAAATATATATTGAATAATGTGAATAATATTATATATTGTTTTTTTCTTCTTCCAGCTCTTTAGTATGTTCATCAAATTCTAAATGGCATTAATAAAGAAAACACCAAGCAAACGATAAGGCAAACATTCTTCACATACACATGACAAGAATGATCGCGAAAAGTAAAGTGGAATGTAAATAATAAAAGTGATTATCAGTATTTTATATAGCGTTGTGTTTTTTATAAGATAATAAAATTAAATGAAAAATATTTATATAAATTTGTGTTCATTAAATTAATAATTGGTAAAAATGATAGCAATATCAGCAGAAAATTTAGCAGATTTAACTGAACTGTTTACCTGTTTGTAATGAACTAACGTTTAGCAGAAAACATGTACTGAATTAATTTTCAATTTATAACGAGCTTTCAACCTCCGTATATTTACAAAAATAAAGCAAATCAAACATATTAGCTAGGTTGATACTAGTATTTTAATCTGGCTAAAGATCTCATCAGAAGCCGAAGTTTAAGAAAAGCTAAAGCTTCCATAATAGGCAGAACTTTAACAAAAAAACCTATTAATCATCAATTTTGCTCCATTCTTGTCTTCTTACACTCAAAAAAATAAGTTAGTAGAAAAGTTAGTAAAACGTCTTGTAAATCAGGTATACTATTTTTTAGCAAATATTTTTGCTAAAATCGTGTTTTTAGCTAAAATTTTTGTTATACTTATTCAGCACTTAACTGTTTTATACTAATGCTTTACTAATATATTAATGTTTTACTAATTAATTTTGCTAAAAAAAATTGTGCTGATAAGCAGAAGTCGCGGCATGTCAAGATGTAGTAGAGAAGAGGAAAATGATACTAAAAACTACAACTCTAACAAGACAAGTAAAAAAATCAACAATGAAAAAAACATACAGACATGTAGACAGAGTAAAGCGAAAGAGAAAGACACACATCTTAGGTAGATTTGTATGGTTCCTTTTTCTTATTGCAAAAAAAAAGGGTTGTTTTTTTCGTTTCGTTTGTTTTTGTTTTTGTTTATTTTTTCGTTTCGTTTCTAGAATTATCTTCGGCAGTTGCGATAGCATCATTTAAACGATAGCATCATTTAGACAACCATTGATGTAAGTAGTTGAAAGAAAATTTTTATGTTATATATATTTATTTCTATATATTTTCAGATATTAAATTAATTCATGTCGTCAATGTGGGAAAATGAAAATTTTTATATTTCGTAATTATTGTAAATTATTTTTAAAAGAATCACAAAAATATGTTTTATGATTTTCAGCAAATATATTAACTAAATTACAATTTTTTTTACAATTTTTTTGTGTTTTTTTCAGTCTACTAAAATTCAGCAAAAAATTTATTAATTTTTACCAACGCTTTTTTATTTGTAATCTACTAAGTGTTAGCAAAACTTTTGCTGAATCTACATATTTTGTTGCTAAAAATCAGCTCGCTGATTTTCAGCAAAAGATTTTGCTGACATTAGCAATTTTTTTGCTAGCATCCTCCTGACTAAAATTTTGCTGACTCAGCAAAATTTTTTGCTGACTTTACAAACTTTTTTTTTGAGTGTAGTAATCAAGCACGTGGTTAGGGTCTTTTCCTAACAAGCATCATGACGTTACTAAACTTTGAAGACCAAAAATGTTCTATTTATGTAAACAAATTTTAGTGTTTTCTCTGGCTCAAGTAATATTTTTTACAGTTTCATTTCAATTTAACAAAACTTTTTCTAAATTATTATATATTAGCTGACCAGGCAAACGTTGTTTTGCAAATAAATAATTAAAAACAATAAATTCAAATTAGTAAATCATTTTAAAATTTGTAATTTCAGGGGAAGCCCAACGCCTCTTTGTCCTTCTATCGCCTTTATTTGCTGAAGTATATAAAATGAATAGCTGAAAACAACTGCCATAACAACTGCGAAGTCACCTATTACTTTTTACTTACTAAATTTACTTCTTTACTTTACTTTCTTTATTTACTTCTTATTTACTTCTTTATTTACTTCTTCATTTACTTCTTTACCTTTTTCTTTATTCTAGGACTATGAGGAACGCTAAAAACAATTTTTGAACAACATTATTAAATAACCTTGCAAAAAGTCTTGAATGTGATAATTTATTTTAATGCTTATTTGTTTTTTGCTTTTGGTACCCACGCCCATTTATCCCATTCCGCCCATTTTAGTTCGACTACTAATATTTGTGATTGATGGACTCGTACAAAATTTGAAGGCTATATAGCTAATATAGAACCCTAGATATTTAATATTAATATTAATTTTGTATATGAGCTAAATAATCACTTTGTATGGGAGCTGCCACGCCCACTGGTATGATCCCGCCCAATTTTCCCATGACTATTCATAATATAATCAACGTGCACAAATTTCTAAGACTGTAGATATATGATATTAAATATTTACTTTGTATGGGAGCTGACACGCCCACTGGTCCGATCACGCACATTAACAAATAATCAACGTGCACAAATTTCTAAGACTATGGCTATTATAGTACTGTAGATATATGATATTAAATATTTACTTTGTATGGGAGCTGCCACTCTCACTGGTCCGATCCCGCCCATTTTTTTCCTGATTATTTAAATCAGTAACATATGGGATACTGCAATGTTTCAAAACTCTTGCTATCACACTAGTCAAGATATATGATGTTATTCAATTTATGTGGGAGGGGCCACGCCCACTTGAAATATATATATCCGAAAACCTAATTTGGACTATTACCTTTCAAATGAAACCGGTTTGGGCCAAATCGGTTGGATAGTTTTAGAGTCTATAGAGGACAAACATACAAACATTGTATTTTATATATATAGATTATTTTTATATTTCCGCTCATAACTTTTAAAAAAAAAAAAAATCGGAACGATATATAGCCTATGTCCATCCTGGAGGACCAAATTAAATATTGGTAAAAAAAATTTAGAAATCGTATGATTAGTTACGGAGATTACTTTCTACAAACAAACATACAAACATTACCTCTTTATACTGTTACTTACTGTTTTTCCCAAAATTTATGTCACCTAAATTTAGCAGAACGTTATTCTCAACTTCATTGAAAATTCTGTTGGCTCAAATTCGGGTACTACTTGCTTGGTCGTAGCTGATTTTCCAACTATTTATACGGGCTTTTTTTATGAGTGTTGTCAATTTAAGGACATTGTCCAGTGTATTGGTGGTATAGTAAATTTCCGTTATTTTATTTGTTATTCTTCATTGAAGTCACGTGTAAAATCCATAGAATTTCATTGGCATAAAAATTATCTGTTCAAGCGTAAAATTGTATACACGTGTGTGTGTATGTGGACAGTAAGATTTTAACTGTGATTCGAATTTTATTTAACATTTAAGTTATAGAGACAAGGCTTTCGTTTTGATTTGAAAATTTTAACTTATTATGCATTTATATCATGTGTTAATAACTTATAGAAGTATTTTCTAAAATTTGAATCCGGGAACATTTTGTATTAAATACTTATTACACTAAACGATTTATTCGAAAAATAAGGTTATCAGAAATAATTATTAGGATTGGTGGGACTACCAAATATTATTTCGCTGTTACAATCAAAATAATATTGCATCAAACTCTTTACTTTTTAAATAGCAGTTATGTCCCCTGTAAGAAAACTATACTTTTTCTTTGCAATGAAAATGTTTCTCACTGCCTTTAACAGTTTGGTATTGAAAATGGTCAATATCGTTAAACACAGAGAGAAAGCAATATCGGTCCACACAGTTTAATGAAATATTTTCATTAAGCTTATGAAATTTTCTTCACAATGTGAATGAAAAATTTCAAAAAATCTTATGAAAAAGATTCATAGTTCTAATGAAATTGTTTTTAATTAAACTGTTTCATTAGTCGCATGCAATTTTTAGTAAGTGTAATTATATATTTCATTAAATTTGATGAAAACTTGCATTAATTTAATGAAAAGTTTCAATGGACTAGTTTCAGTGACCTTTCATAAATCTAATGTAAAAATTCATTGATATCATGCAGAGAGTTCGCTCAGTGCAGGGCTTCAAAAGCATTAATTCAAATTTCACCAATATAGTTTTTTCCACTTATCAAATTAATTTTTTTAAATGTGTTATTATCACAAACCCTTTAAAATTATAGTGCATTATTTCTAAAAACGTCTTTGAGTTGTAAATCCTTCCGTATTAAATATTTTGAAATACTCAAATTTTAAAATAGATAAGAATTTCGATAAGAAAGTTATAAAAAAAAACATTTTTATAAGTTAATTCCTACAAATTTTAACTTTCTTCCAAAGATATGTCTTCTATAGTTACATTTATAAAAAATTGTGAAATAATTTTAGGGGCTATCTGTCAATTATAATTATTTCTCTTAGTTGCCAAAACCTTAATTAAAATTAAATAGAAAACGATTACCATTTACCAACAAATTAGGCTTATAAAATCATCATTAAATCATTACGGACACACTGTACAATTTTCTACCCAGTACTTTTAAACGGATATACTTTTTAAGTGGTTGAAAATAAGTTAGTGATTTAAAAACCATAAAGTTAAATAACATCTCGACTACAATCATAAATAACAAAATGGAATGTATTTGTATCTTGAGTTACTAAATATTTATTTGGATAATTCTATTTTTTCCCACTGTTCAGATGGGACCTTATTTTGAAATTATTTGAAAATATAAAAAAGAACTAACTTTAATGTTTCTAATTATTATTATTAATGAAAAAATTTGATTCTTTATTACAGTGGTAAAAAACTGTTTGACAATTATATACAAATCTTGAAAATCTTTAAAACATACAAAACTTATTCCATTTCCACTCAAATAATAAATAATGGCTAGTTTTTATTGAAATTCTATTACATTTTAAAAATTAAAACCTCAGGGTTGACATATTCCAACATTTTTTATATATTTTATTGATACTATTATTAGTTTTTATATGACAAACCGAAATTTTACTAAATCGAAGAATTTGACTTGGTATATTGAAGGCGTATGATGAATATTAATGCAATTAGTATAACTTGTACGTATGGCAAGGAATTTTATGCAAATACATGTTTTTTCTCGATAATCTTAAACTGATATAGACCAACCCCTATATTCATAAAAATAATAATCAGCATTTCCAATACATTTTATTTAACACACAAATTTTAGCCTTAAAACTCTATTCATAGATGAATATAAACTTTTGCACAAGGTTTAAAATAGGAATTTTAAGCTAATATTCGTTTATGAATATAGCTTTAAGGATTAAAATGTGTTTTAAACAATCCAACTGGCAAACAATGTTTTGCAACGAAATTCATACACACAGAGAAATAAAGTGTCAACCGAACAGAAAAGTTTATTTAATGGTAACAACTTACAACAGTTAGTACAACGATATTTACATTCGATTTTCGAATATTTTGGGTGCTGAAACTAAAATTTAGTTGAGTTAACCGAACTTTGTAGTGAGAACTAACATTCAGTTGTACCAACCGACTGAAAATCTTAATAACCGAATCTAAGTTCAAGTAACCAAATTACAGTTGGCAAAGAGCTAAATTTTTCTTTGTGTGTACCATGTGCTCCACTCGAAAAACAAATAATAAGTTCTTCAACAAAATTGGTTTTCGTTGCCTAATTAAGGCGAAATTAAGCCAAAATATTTTAGGGTGCATTTTGGAAACTAAAACAGTTTTGGACAAAAAATATTTCTCTTACCAAGATATAACCACGCTCAAAAAAATTTTTTTCTGCTCCTATTTAAGAAGATATCTCGATTTTCGCTTTTTGGAAAAGCCCAGTTAGACAAAAAAAGTATCTAATCTATAATTTATATGGTTCAAACTTCTACGCTGTGCTATTTATAAGTAATGTCTTCTTTTTGGAAAATTTCATAAAAATCGGTCTATTAGCTTGTAAGTTAAAACGATATCAGTTAGAGGAATCCTGATAAAATCCTATGAGTCCTTGGACTAAAGTAAGGACATATTATTGAGATAAAGCTTCAATCTTACTTATATTTTATTATAAAGAGTTTTTAGTCAACTTAAATTGGGTTTTAGATTTTTGAAAACTAAATTTTTTATTTGATTTTGCAGCTTTCTCGCTTCCAAACCGTGGACGGCACACGAAAAATTTCTTCGCAAAATATTTAGCAACTTTAGTTTTCTATTTGAATATATTAATTTCTAAGTACACAACGCTCATTAGACGCATTTGTGGCAAATTTTATGAAGACTGCCCTGAGGCAGCCTTACCCGTTAGAGGGTTAACTAAAATGTATTTGAAATATAAATTTAGACTTATTATGAATACGGGAGTAGATATATATCCGAATAATCAAATTTAAAAGCAAATGGCATTGATTTGTAGTTGCAAAATTTTCATATTTCGTCAAAAGTGTATTTTTGACTTTTTATGCATATTTTGCGCATATTTTGTCCTCTTTAGATCATATTTGTGGCTATTCTCCATTTATTTTAAGTATTTTTTTTATAATTTGTTAAAAAAATAAAATTTGGGAAGATTTTTATATTTTGATTTAATCAAAATCATGTTTTTAGTTAGTCTCTTTACAGGAAGAAGAAGAAGAAAACATTTTTATTGAAAAATTTTACGGACACAAGGGGTACACCATAAAAATGCCGCAGTTTCGTCCCCCTCCTGGGACTCGTCAGTGGTTAATTTATGTGTCAATTGAACAAAGTATTTTATATTGTTAATTTGCTGTATATGAAAAACTTTTTTACTTTTTTGCTGTCGTACTGGTATTCGAACTCACTGCCTTAGCATCAAGCTATGCATCGTAATCTCACCTCTTAACGAGTTGAGCCGCGGTCGACACAGCGATGACTGTGGCTAAGTGGAGTTTTATCACACTACGTACACACAAGTATTATTTCGATCAGACGAGACAGAATTAACTAATACCAATGCACAATTAATTTCTCAACTAGAATGCTTCTTCTTCTTAATCCTATTTCTTTTTCACAAGTAATTATCACGTTTTTTGATGCGCTTTATTCACATACAATAGTTGGATACCAAGTGTAGGTTTGAGATTTAGTCGCCATTAAGCAAGTTTCTTCAAATTTTGCATTTTAAAATCTTGCTGAACCGAAGAAAATCATAAGATTTTGTACCTATTGAAAAAAGAGATGCCATTTTTTTTCTTCTTTATTTTCTATGTTTTTAAGCTTTAATTTTTGCAAAAAGTGTCCTTTTAAGTGCATATTTTTTTAGTTGCATGAAATTCCTTACGATACTTATACGCGTTATTGCTTATTTTAATTTAATTAAGTTTACTCAAAATATTAATTTCACAATACTTAAATTTAACTAAATAAACTTTTAAAAATGGTTATATCAATTTTTCTTTGCAAAACATTAATAGCAGTAATATTTCTGCACATTAACATATTTTCAATTAGGGAAAACTATCTGTTGTGGTTAGAGAACAAAAAACTGTGATCAGAATGCAAATTACTTAATTATGCAATTTAAAATAGGGAGCAATTTGCATCATTTAGTAATAAGGGCAGAGTAAATAATTTTAAATAATACTTTACAACTTAAGCTCCACTAAATTTGTTTGTACTGTTTTAATTAAAAAAATCAATTTCAAAGATTTATATTTTTTTTGCAATTTTACTAACTGGCGTAATAAATATTTAAATTTTTGTTTATTTGTTTAATACTTTTTAGCTATATATTTAAATAAAGCAACATTTTATTACCTTAAGTAACCTTAAGGAAACGTGGTATATAAAAATATATATTTTTTTATACATTTTTGTTCTGCTTTTCGTTTAAATGTTTTGAATTGACTTTAACAAAGATGCTAAAATATTTTACTATCTTCTTTTTTGGCTGAACAATGTGAATGAAAATTATTAAGGTAGCCTTTATTCAGACTTTCGATTTTCTAAGAAATATAAAAAAACAACTCAAATAAAAAAGTATGAAAATTTTCAGAAAGAATATTATTTTGAGATATCACCAGCTAAAACAAACAGAATATACGAATTTAATTAATAAGAATATAAAGGGTCCGCCAAATAACTTTTTTTTTTGAAAATGCTATAAACAAAAACTACTGAATATTTTCTCAAATTTCTTTTTTTATTTGAAAGTACAATCCTTCCGGTTAATAATGGAAAATAATTTCATTCAAATGGCTGCCTCGGCTGGCCATGCAGTAGCCTACACGATCGGTCCAATTTTTAAGCACATTATCGATTGTGTGCAGCTGTATTTCACCAATGGCTTCACGGATAGTGTCCTTTAAAGCGTCAATTGTTTCTGGCTTGTTGGCGTAACACTTATCTTTGACGGCACCCCACAAATAATAGTCCAACGGTGTCAAATCGCAACTCCGAGGTGGCCAAACGACATGAGCTCTGCGGCTGACAATGCGATCTTCAAAAACAGGGTGCAAAACATCGAGTGTAGCTTCGGCTATGTGGCACGTAGCGCCGTCCCTTTGAAACCAAATGTTGCCAATATCCTCCTCTTCAATTTTTGTGAACAAATATTCGTTCAACATGGCCCGATAACGATCGCCATTGACTGTAACGGGCACTCCTTGCTCATTACCATGATTTTCAAAGTAATGTCGCAATATTTCCCAGCGTTGTTCAAGCGTATACACAGCCATATTCGTTCAGCGGAAAACGTTAGATGGCGGACCCTTTAGTTCAAACATATAAGTAATATTAATTACAATATTAAGCATACGTTTCAATTATTGTAATTATCTTCGGTATTAATACTGTTTTCGTAGTCGTATTCTAGAGTAAGTCCAATTTGCTGAAAATGCATTAGTCCCAGTGTAGAAACGATAATGACATGTCACTGGTTTTAAACTACTAATTTGCGTTAATTTAATACAAATAATAATGACAGACTAATAACTAGTTATTCCACTATTCCAATACAGAAAATAATGCGGTAGACATACGTACTTAGTTTTATCATTATTTTAAATATAAATTAATGGTGGCAAGTATTTTTTTGAAAATATAATTTTAGACCCATTACTGTTTCTACTCTAGTAATTAAATATATAACTTATTGTGTTTTGATTTTTTGTAAGATGGCAAGTAATCACATTTTCAGCAAGCAAATCATTTATGGTGTTATCTATCATAATAGCTCAGATGGTAGATCGGATATCCTGCAGTCCCACGTGAGCTCATTTTATTAAAAAAAAAGAATTGAATAAAAAATTTTCATTTATTAAATTAAGTTGTTTTTAAAATTTATTTTTAGGACCCTTACTTATGTCCATACTGGTAAGCATATAAATAGCCACACATTTGAGTTTTGATTAGGTGTTCAGTAATGATATGTCAGTACATCCCCATATAAAAGTAATGAGATTTGTAATGACTATCGTAAGTACTTGCCATTACCAAATATATACTTTAGAGCGGCAATTTTTTGTATAAAAAAAAAACTTTTTTGGAAAATTTATATTTACTGATCATGTTATTGTAGTATTATGTCTTAAACTTACTTGGTGCAAATTTGAAAAAAAAATGGATAGCTTTACCACATGTCGCCAAAATTTTCGATTTTTTGGCGGATCGAGTATAATTGGAATATTTATAACAGGTAACGAAATTGTATTGTACTGGGAACGAATTTTGTTTCATCTGAGTATCTAATAAATAAAAAAATAAATCACCCCGTGGCCGCTTTGTAAAAAATGGAATCATCGGTATCTTTAGTGTGTACTAATACTCATTTTGAGCAAAAATTATATCCGTTTGCGCTATCTCGTTTAATTTTAAATACCGACAATTTAAAAATACGTCATTTTATAAAATGACTAGTATCACAAAACATAAGCGAAGTATTGAAAAACGAACTAAATATTTGCAGAACTTGACCAACGTAACACATACCGATAACGCATATGTATGTGTTTCGATTTCACTAGCTCCCCGTTTCGTTTCGTTCCATTCCATATCATTTCATTTTTTACCAATGTGCCATTCTATTATCAGAGTGTTTAAATTTGTAATTTCATGTAGGTATATGGGTAAAAAAAGAATTAGGACACCCTGTGGCTGTTTAATAAAAAAAAATCTCTCCGGATCTATCCCTGACTTAGCCAATTTTTAATATTAGGGTATAGTAATATTCCTACGGAGCAAAAATTTTTTCCGCTTCGCTCTATATAGCTTGATTCCGGAGATATCGGTTATTTTTAAAAAAAGCCATTTTATGAAATGGCTCAAAAACTAAGCGATATATCGAAAACCGGACAACATTTTTCGAAAACTTGACTTTGTAACACATACTTTGTAACACATCCGATTCCACTCGTTCCCGTTGCATTCCATAAAGATCCATTTTGGACCAATTTTACATTCTATTATTGGAAGATTTCAATTTGAATTTTCACGTACATATATGGATATATCATACTACAATTTGCTCCTTTTTCTTAAAAAGTTCTTTTAACATTTGTGTGTCTAGATTATAAGTGGGTCATCCTTTACCAATTCTAATTTCTTTATAATTTTCAATTTAAGTAAAAAAAAGTTGTATAGAGACAAAAAATTCGACTACAGATTCTACCACCGTAATTATGCCTATAATTAATCCTACATATGAGTTATACATATTAATTACAATATGATTAACACACTTGATTACATCTTAAGTATAAAATGAATCATACGTAATGGATCTCACTTTTTTGGTTAATGTCTAGAAAATGCAATATAATTTTACCGATCTCGAGATTTGTTTTACAATTTTATAATTACAACCCTAATAGTGTACACCAGATAACAAAATGCCTCTAGAGGTCCAACAATATAACATTGCTATACACTCAGAATATTTTTAAAGTATATTCAGAATATTCAGCAGAATATTCTTAAATATTCTCTACATGTAGGTCATTCGGGTAGTAAACAGTATTTGTTCTTTTAACTGCAATTGTAGAGACTTTTCTCTGAGAAAATGAAAAACGACTAATTTAGACAATCATTTCAAAAAATAACTAACCAAAAATACTGTCCTTCCATGCCAGTTTAGTAGTTATTTTACTATTTTAATAAACAGCTACTAACAGTTGACTTTTGTTGGTTATTTAAAAATAGAAGATTGTGTCTAGTTTTTAAAAATTCTTGTTTAGTATATATTTGTTATTATTAGTAATAAATAGAAAATTTCATTATATCTCCATTGCAAAAAAATTACATTTATACCGTTAAGAATTTTGACTTTACATTTTAAATATGATGTATGAATTACAAATTTTTATTGTAATTAAAAAAAATATATATTTTTTTATTAAAAAATATTTTCAAAATACCGAAATGTAACTGTTGAAAACAGTACTTTTACAAATGTTGCTTGTTTCTTTAGTTTATGCATTCATTTAAGCTTGGTTGTACTTGACCGCTTCGATAGTGGTTTTTACTAGAATTGTATTTTTTTTTTTTTAATTGTTATTTTTTTTACCATGGTTAGTCATTTTCGTGACAAATACAGTAATTTATTTTTTCATTACATTTGTAGTCACTTTAACTGTAATTTTTAGTAATTTCTGCCTTGATCATTTCCTGAGTGTAGATATAAACTTCATCATAGTATTGTACTCTTCGCAAGAAGAGGATAAAGTCTACTAAATTCTTGTAAACGGGTGCATAATTTCAAAACTAGTACAAAAGATTACATGGACTATAAGATGGCGGCGCTAGTTTACGATACGAAAAATAGTTAAGACTATTAACTAAATGAACACAAACATTTTCTTATGAAAGCATAAAATATCAAAATACCTTTTCTTCTGAATATTCCTCCAGGCTATGTTAGTAAATACATTAAGAGCAAAAAACAAAAAAAAACAACAGCAGAAGACAACTAAAGCGGCATTGATTTTTCTACACTTTCTGGTGGAAGTTAATACCAAACGGCATTTAAATAAATGAAGTTTAAGTTACATTTAAATACAGCCAAACAATGTGTAAAGTATAAACCTAATTTATGGCTTAAACTTAAAAAGTAATTAAATTATAAAATAAAAACAAATCTCAAAGAAAAACATAAAAATTAACTGAAGATGTAACATTTTTAGTTAAATACACTGTGCTAGAAAATTGACATCTAAAATCGAAAAAAGCATGCGATCAAAGCATTTTTGTGCATAAGCAAAAAGACACAGCTGAACACTTATTTTGTGTAAAAAAAAGAAAGTGCGGTCAATGACAAAAAAATGCGAAATTAGCATACAATTTATAAGACAACATAGGGAAAATGACGACCAATGAGTTCATTTTATAGTATAAAACGTAAATTGATTGCAAAGATGAAGTGTAACAAAATTCAGACAAAAAAGTTGATATTTGCGAAAATGTATTTAACAAACACTCTGATTACAGAGAATGTCTGCAAATTATTTTCAAATTTTATTTTAAAATTCATACAAATATGTGAACATTTTTAAAATAAAATTGGAATCTATTTTGCAGACATTCACTGTAATGAGAGTGTTTGTTAAAAAAACATTCGCATATATAAAATTTTTTGCCTGAATTTGGGTATACTTCAGTTTGTAATCTACGAACGACTTTTATGTATGTACCTTAATATACTAAGATAAAATATTTGATTTTTAAAAGTTTATGTATAAAAAAACTGCGTTGAAACAAGCAAACCTTTAATGCAAATTTGCGAAAAATCTGGCAAATGAGTGAAGAAAACTGGGTAAGCCCCCGGCCAGAAACTTGCAGTGTGCACAAAATATCAAGCACTGGCCTAATAAAAAAAAAAAAAATCACAGCATACATTTTTTTGTGATTTTTTTATACTTTTCAATATTTTTTTATACAAATGGACTTGTTTTGTTTCTGCAAAAGCCTCTGTCAAAACCAACGTGCCTTTTTCCAGTTATATTAGTTTTTTGTTTTTATATACATCGAGATATTTATATGTTATTTTCAATCTATAACGAGCTTTCCAACCTCCGTATATTTACAAAAATAAAGCAAAATCAAACATATTAGCTAGGTTGATACTAGTATTTCGATCTGGCTAAAGATCTCATCAGAACCCGAAGTTTTAGAAAAGTTAGAGCCTCCATAATAGGCAAAACAAAAAACCTATTAATCATCAAATTTGCTCCATTCTTGTCTTCTTAGTAATCAAGCACGTGGTTATTGTCTTTTCCAAGCATCATGACGTTGCTAAACTTTGAAGACCAAAAATATTCTATTTATATAAAAAAAATTTTAGTGTTTACCCTGTTTTTGTTTTTCCAACGTTGGCTAGTTGATTTCACCAAACGTTATGCCAGTGCTGACATATTGAGGCATCAAACTGTTACCCAGCAGTTCTCATTAACTTACGATTTAAGCTATCAGTAGGTAGAGCTGTCGCCTGCCAATCCGTCGGTCGAGGTTCAAGTCCCGGAGAGACAAAAAAAAATTGTAAGTAAGTTCTTTTTAATTTTATTTAGGAACATCTATTTTTTAGACCACCTATTTTATGGTGTTACTAACATTTTGTCAACGTTTGAAATTTCGTTTCCCTAGTGCCTGTGCGACACTTTTTGAACAGACGGACCTTTTGTTTAATGATGTTATCAGTTTGGAATTGGAAAACACTTGTTGCCAGCACTTGTGATTTGCCAGTGGTGGTCCGTTCGACTTTTTCTGATTCGGCCATTCAAATCTGCGTGGCCGAACTATTTAGGATCAAAAATCGGTTCTCTTGTATTATTTTTCGAATTGCTATTGAGATAAATTTATTTCTTGTCTTGTTTTCTTTTTTTTTTTACCAAAAATACTTGACAATCAACAACTAAAATCTAATATAAAAATATCATATTATATTTTTGGACCTGTGGTAGAACAATATTATAACTAAATATATAAAAATATAAAAAGTCCGAAAAAAACAATTTTTGTGTTTTTAATACAAAAATTAAATAATTTTTGAAAAAACTTAAAGTTAAGCTATTAAAAATTTAACAATTTATCGGCTCAATTAACATTGAATGTCACATAAATTGTAAAAAAACTTTATTATCTTACCACATCCCATACAGTCAGAGCATAGTCAGACGTAGAGACATGCAATGTCATTTTGTTCTATGTTGTTGAGACTTTGAAAACTGTAGAAAAGTAAATTAACATAATGAGTGAAGGTCCTTAAGGGACATTCAATAATTGTAATTTAAATACTATTGAAAGGAAAAGAGGAGAACTATAATACTTTAAACAGTTGACAGTTTCTTTTTCAGGTTTAAATTAAACAAAACGTTTTGGTTTGAATAAGTGTTTGCAAAATAAAAATCAATGGTGGGCGACTTCTGTAGGAAGTATTTTTTTAAGAAATGAGTACTTTAAAGTATATAAAGATCCCGCAGTTGAAAATGGGGTCGCATGTGAATACATAAATGGTCATACATGGGTTTGTATATGACTAGTAGGATGTCCCTGAAAAAAAATTAGCTAATTTCCGTTTATTACAAATAGTTACGCATGCAAAATAAGACATTTTTGCTTTTAACCAACACTCAGGGGATGCCCCCTACAAATGCAGTGCATTGTGTTGATATCTGGAAAATAGTGTTTGTGGACATTTGACTTTGAACATTTCAACATTGTAATTCTAAGAGAAGACCTCTGCGTGAAGTTAATTCCACATACGGCAAGTTCGACTGATAAACGAATTTTCGCTGTAATGCGCTGTGCGATTAACTGGACAATCGACAACAAACGGATGTGATCTACGGATATGATGTACTAGATAAGCGGTTGTTGCGAACGAAATTTGTATTGTTAAAGGATAACAAATTTGAAGGTAGATTTAAAATAACATCAAAACTTGGGAGTTTAATCCATATAATTTTAAATACATAAAATGCGTTACTTATATATTCTGAAATTTAAGTTTCAAACATAACTGCTATTAATTACATACTATAATCAAGTAATTGCTGTATTTAACAAAATTTATGAAACTAATCATAAATAATTTATTCTAAATGTTTAATAAAACTTAATGATACTATTCTTGCATAATTCTAATAATAAAGATGAATAAGCATTGCATGCCTTAAAGTCATCTATCAAATTAAATTGGATATAAACACATATAGAAATACAACTTCACATTAATTTCACATAAAAATTATGATATGAGAGGTTCTAAATAATTTAAATATTAGTAAAATGAATACTAGTTAGCAAATATATATTACACATACTCAAAAAAAAAAGCAAGTAAAGTCAGCACAAAATTTTTGCGGCGTCAGCAAAAGTCAGCGATCTGATTTTTAGCAACAAAACTGGTAGATTCAGTAAAAATTTTATTAACACTTAGTGGATTAAAAATAGAAAACCCCTTTCTTTGTTAAAACTTAAAATAAGCCCTGAAAAATTCGATTTTTGAGTTGAGTCACTTTTGAACTAGGTGTGCGATATATGTATCCATTTATGAACATTTATGAACTCATTTATGCTCATGTATGAAGTGATGCTAGGTGTTAATAAATGTGCACATGTGTGAAGCATGTGTTTTCATGCACGGATCCATATATCGCACACCTAGTTCAAAGTGACTCAACTCAAAAATTTAAATTTTTCAGAAATTGGAAAAAAATATTTGCAACTTTATGCCAATTGAAATGATAGACATAACTGTTTTTTAGCAACAGTTAACAACAACAAAATACACTGATATTTTTTTTATAGATAAACAAGTGTATTGTGCATAGTTTAAGGATGTAAACCCGAAAAATTAAAATTTTGAGTTAAGTCACTTTTGAACTAGGTGTGCGATATATTGATTTTTAACAGGGATGCTAAAAGTTAACACAACTTTTGCTAAATATTAGTAGACTGAAAAAAACTCAAAATTTTTTTAGAAAATTATAATTTAGTTAATTTATTAGCTGAAAATTAAAAAAAAAATTAAATTACAATACGTTAGAACACGTAAAAATATTCACAATAACACATTGACGATATAAATTAATGTAATATCTAAAAAAAAAGGAAGACAAATGCCGTAGATAATTCAAATAACAAAATATGACATAAACAACCCTTTTTTGCAATTAGAAAAAGGAAACATAAAAATATGTGTGAGATATGTGTTCTTGTCTTTCGCTTTATGATGTCTTCCTGAACATATATTTGTTTGCAATTTGACCACACTACATTATTTATCTCTACAAAAATTTAGTTTACAAATACCCATGCAATCTTTATTAAATATAAATATTTTATTTTGTCGTTTATTTAATCAATAGAAATTTACTTTTACAAGCCGGTTACAACACAAAATTTAAATGTTTTAGTCGATAATTTTGTTTTGTGTATGAGAAACAGATACAAAAATCTTACATGGTTGATTATTTTTATATCTTACAATAATAGTACTTTTTAGTATAATTTTCGTCGTCTCTACTACATCTTGACATGCCGCCTCATATTACTTATTCTGCGTATATCTTCTAATTTGGTTGTAGGCCACACTACTAATTATCAGCACAATTTTTTTTTTTTAAATATATTAGTAAATCATCAATAAAATATTAGTAAAACATTAGTTAAATACAGTTAAATGCTGAATATATCTAAAATTTTAGATGAAAACGTAATATTAAATAACAAAAAATTTGCTGAAAATAGTATACCTGATTTACAAAATGTTTTATTAACCCTTTATAGCCTCAGGTAACATTACTGTAACAAACCCCAAAAACCCCGAAATAATACATACTGAATTTATTTAGCTCGCTCAAATTTGTGTCACCCAACTGTGACACACCACTGATCAAATTAGTACCAAAAAAAATATCATAGATGGCGTAATTTTTATGACTTTCGTCAAATGAAGTTTGCATAATACGAATAGTGACAAGTTTGAACACGTGTAAATTTAAAATTTTATAAAAAAATACAAAAAGAGCAAAAATTGGGTTGTGTTTATGAAAACATGTGAATAATAGTTTTTACTTATTGTATACAATGCATATTTTTAAATTTTTACATGAAAAAATTATATTTTTATGTAATGTAACAGTAATGTCACTATCCCTAAAATGTCAAATAAATAATAAATAAAGGATATTTTTTAATTTCTAAGTAATACGTTTTCCCGTACCAAACAAATTTTTAAGTTCATGGGCTACAAAGGGTTAAGTTTTGTACAAACTTATTTTTTTTTTTTTTGAGTGTGTAAATATGTGAAACAACTTAAAAAATATTTATACCCCTATTAATATATTTCGATTGCTTTAATTTGCTGATTTTTTTTTTCTTTAAACTTTCTATAGTTTATCAGATCTGCATAGATTTTATCAGATCTGCATAGGTTTTAGATGATCAGATCTAATTAGATCTCAAAAATGGGGACAAATTTGAGATATAATTATATCTGATCATATACGTTATGAGATCTGTTCAGATCAGGTTAAACAGATCTGACTAGATCTGGTCCGATCAGATCTTTTACACGGGTTATTAAAAACATTTTTGAGGCAGAAAAACACAATATTAGATTTAAAAATTTTAAATTATAAACATTTTTATTTAAAATTCGATGTAACATGTAACCAGGGTTGCCATATCATTATAAAACCTTTAAACCTTTTTTTAAGGCATAATTCGGAACCATCGTGGAGCCATTTTTTTTTTTTTGCAACATGTTGATAACAAATTGTTGCTTAAAACACTAACTTTTATTTTATTTATATCCTCCTCAGTCCCGAGGAAAAATCTAGCGTCAGAAGTCTTCAAAAATTTTTGTTTTATGCTTCTGAGAGAAACAATAGAAAAAAAAATTGTTCAAGGACATAAAGGACGAAGCGATTCTAAGATACTGCAGGTGCAGCCGGCTGGACATTTGTAACTAAGTGAAGCGATTCTAAGATACTGCAGGTGCAGCCGGCTGGACATTTGTAACTAAGTGAAATAAAAAACGTGCCATTATTTTTGTAATAGGTAACAAATGTGCAGCGGGCTGGACTTGTAAAAAAATGCTAAAATAAGGGTCTAACAATAAAGTTATTGAAAATTTATGTACTTTAACTTGTTTATTGAACTGTTAACAATAAAATTATATATTTTTTTTTTAATTTTTATATATCACAATTGCAAAAATTTAATTAAAATGGTTAAGTGCTTTAAAAAACGTGTTATACGATCACCTGATCACAAATATAAAGCAAAATTTTTTAGAGTGACCAGCTTGCAAAAAAAAATACTGGTTTTTAGTACAAAAAACATGTTCAGTTAGCTGTACAAATGGTCATAAAATTAAAAATAATTTTTGAAAACACGTCTGCAAACGTTTGAAAAATGTCCAGTAGGCTGCACATGAGGAACGAGGAGGATATATTGTTATTTTTTATTAAAAACTAATATATTTAAATTTTATCTTGATGATTCTATCATTAGTATTTGAAATAATTAAAAAATTTATTAAATTATTATTTAAAAACATGATACAAATGAATTTCAACTTTTAAATTTCTGTAACATGTTTTCATTTACCCGGTGCGAGTTTACGAACAAATAAAAAGAGATCATATTGAGCGACAATGAGTAGTATTGAAACCGACTGATATTACGCAAGCAACAAATAAGGCAAGGAGTATGCTCAACAAGCTGTTACTTTTTTATTTCTACGAATTTTTCGTCTCACTTTCAACACACTAATTTTTAACGGCTATATTTTTTTTACAAAATAAAGTAAATTAAGTGGTTCAAAGCACTGAAATAATTCATCATTTTGGCTACAATCGAGCTTCATACATAGTTAACGATATTATTCAGAATTTCTAAATAAGTATTTGAAAAAAAAAATATTTCCTCTTTTAGACGGAACTTTTTCAAAAATTTTTTGAAAGCTAAAAGTTTTTTTTTTTTTTATTGATGTTGATGAGAAAATATGTATTTTTGTTAAAAAATAGTTCATGAATTGTATTAAATTTCTTGAAAATCTTACCGATCGGATCATGAAATTTTTTAATATACATAGTTGAAAATATGAAAAACTATATTTGGATTTTTATTAATATATTTATATAAAGGGTCCGCCATCTAACGTTTTTTTTTTCAACTAGTGCTTATTTTGTGAATGGTAACACTTAGCTCATGTCTGATTTGACAGAAATTTAGTTTTATCCTTCCTCTGAACGAATATTGTTGTGTATACACTTGAACAACGGCGCTACGTGCCACACAGCCGAAGCTACACTCGATGTTTTGCGCCCTGTTTTTGAAGATTATATTATCAGCCGCAGAGCTGATGTCTTTTGGCCACCTCGGAGCTGAGATTTGACACCGTTGGGCTATTATTTGTGGGGTGCCGTCAAAGATAAATGTTACGCCAACAAGCCAGAGACAATTGACGCTTTAAAGGATAATATTTGTGAAGCCATTGGTGAAATACAGCAATTGGACCAATTGGCCAGCCGAGACAGCCATTTGAATGAAATTATTTTCCATTATTAACCGCAAGGAATGTACTTTCAAATAAAAAAAGAAATTTGAGAAAATATGCAGTAGTTTTTTTTTATAGCAGTTTCAAAAAAAAAAGTTATTTGGCGGACCCTTTATATATAATGGCGCATAAAAATAATAAAAAGTTTTAAAAAACGGCCATATATTTAAAAAAAATTATAAATATTTTCTTAGATTTTTGAATAAATACTTGTCCATAAAATAAAACACAATTCCAAATTTTAAAAAATTTTAAAAATTGGAATTGGTTTTCAACTTAATTTGTCTACTTAATTTCTATTGATTATTTCTAAATTTAAATGGTTTTCCTGATTTTCAAATTATAGGAAAATAGCAAAATAAAATATGTTCCCACCGTTAATAATAAAATGATGGCGATTTATGAAACATTTGATATAAATTTTTAGGAAACTCTTCTTCATATCTATGAAAAATTCATTAAAATCATGAATAATTTTACATCTTAAGTTAAATAAGTATCCCCAAAATCGAAAATTCACTTCTTTACTAACTATATAACCAAAATTTTCTCAAAATTTGAAAGTTTGCTAACTTTTTTTAATTTATTTTTTTATTGCCAAAATTTATTTAAATCAATGATTTTCTATGTAAACACTACAGGAATCCAATTCTAAATCAAGACAAATGCCTGTAAAATAAAAAAAAACAAAAAGTTAAATTTTAAAAAATATGTACTCGATAATATTATATTCCAGGCGACTTATACCACAAAATTTTATATTTCAAAACCAAAACCAAAAAAAAAAAAAATGTATCATAGGCCATAAATTTGTTGTCGATGTTGTCATCATTATCAGTTTTCTACAAGTTAAATAAAATGTCAAAATAGCATTAGTGTAGTAATTTTGTTAGGATTAAACCATCATTTGTATTAAAAAAAAGTAAAAAACTCTATATAAGTTAACTGACAGACAAACAGACAGATAAAACAGAAATTTTTTTCTATACTCGCAAACGCAAACCCAGACACAACGATATATAGTCACATCTTATAAATAGATAAGCACTCGAACAAATGTCTGTACGATTGCACTAGGGGTCAGGTGTTTTAAATATCGATAAAATAAGAAACAAAAAAATTCTTATAACGACGCGTATGAGTAATATTTCAATTTGATTCAAATCAATCATACGCAGCGATGTTCGCTCAGAAATATGCTCGGCATCAAGGAGAATTTATAGATATTGAAAGATTATTTCAGAAAAAAGGAGAAACGTTTCAAATTTTAAGTCGCATGTAAAGTTATTCATACACACAGAGCAAAATTTTGCTTTTTTCCAAATGAAATTCAGTTACTACTACCTAAATTCGGTTACTACGAATTTCAGACGGTTGGTACAACTTCACATTAGTTTTTTTTTATAAAGTTCGGTTAATTGAATTTTAGTTAATCCACGAAAAATATTCAGATATCTAATGTAAATATCATTGCATTAACTGAATTAATAAGTTGTTACCATTAATATACACTTTTCAATTCAGGTGACACTTTATTTCTCTGTGTTTAGATATAAAGTTTATGTTCAAATCTAAATATTAGGGAGTGAAATATAAAAATCTCCGACACATATTTTCACTTATAACTTTTTATGTTTAAAAGTGATCTTTTTTCTTATCAAGTTATCGTTAAGCGTTTTACTAACATTAGAAATGAATAAAAGCGTCTATATTTAAGCAATTATAAAAAACTATATAAATGGTTCATTCAAAAAATTCTTTCTGCGATAGAAAAACACAATACTAGACAGGTTGTGCGCCCCGGTAGGCTAGTTGGTAGCGTGCTGGCTTATCTGTGCGGGGGCCGTGGGTTCGATTCCCAACAGAGGCACTGGTCTGTTTTCGCTACAACGTGCCGAAGGAAATAGTAGCTAGTGCTCGGTTAGGGTAATAGTATATAATTTCTAATTATATGATTATTAATTAATAAAATAAGTAAACAATACTAGACATTGTTTTAAAAATTATAAGTTAGAATTCAGACTAATTCTGGTAACCATTTCATTATAGACCCTTTTTTGTAAAGGCAAAATCGGGTGCCATCACGGAGCCTTGGGTATTACTCTGAGAAAAAAAGTTTTTAATTTTATTCATACACGAATAAATTCTTTAGTCCCCAACGTATCTGGTTTTTTAAATGTTTGATTTGCATTAAAATACTACGAGGGTAAATTCAAAAAATTAAAAAAATACCAAAAAAATTGTAAATTTTATTTAAAAAAAAAAAAAATATTAGGCAGAAATTTAAAAATTTCTCTACGTAAGGGACTTCATTTGAGTCCTATACATAACAAGCAACCGATTGCAAATTGGGCCACCCACCAAGACTGCACAGTGGCACCGGACTTTCAATATCTTGTTTTGAGAAAAAAAAGCATTTGAAATAAATATTGCTCATGTAAAATATAGGGAAAGGAGTTTGTTTAACAATATGTAACTTTTTTATTTCTCGATTTTTCCCACAAAATTTTCATAGCATATAGAAAAATTTCAAACTATTCAAATAGGAAAAAAAATCTAAAGCTAAAAAACCCCTTAAAATGTTTGTCAAAATATTCAAACCTTACAAATGGAATCTGAACAAAATATGAGTAATAAGTTGTGATTTGTATCTTTGTTATTCTAATTGCTACAAGATTTCCCGAAAAAATTTACGGTATTACAAAATTATTTTTAAGCCTTCATAAATAATTTAAAAGGAATCTTAATATCAGTTGTTTGGACTGAATTCTGAACAATGAAGTAAATTTTTTTGTGAGAAATTTAAAAATTTTTCTGTAATAATTTTGCTTTTTTTGCCTCACCATTTGTTGAAAGTCTCACGACTTTGAAAAAGATAACTTAATCTATGGTAAAGTACCTGTTTAGGAATAAAACGAGTTATAAATGAAAATGTGTATCGGGAATTTTCTCACTCCTCTTATTTTAAAGTATTGATCATCGACTATTATTGTATATTTTCATTCAGTTTTCTAGTTGTCCGGCCCATAGTAGTATTTTATGGTATATATATTAGATGAGTATGTGTGAAATTGTAGACGATTAGGTTTATTTTACACATACAATTTGCTAGGATTAGTTAAAATGCCTTTAACAAAAATAAAAAAAACACAAATGAAAGGAAAAAGATCTCAGTAATATTCCTGTCGTAAGCGATAAGATATATAAGTGAAGGATTTTTTCTGGAATTAAATAAAAAAATTAAAATTTTTACTAATTTTGAAAAGTACCCAACATCATTCATTCGGCTTTAATACAAATTCTTTAACTTAATGTATAAATTAAGAATTGTTAACATTTTATAACAAATTTTTTCACTCCATTATATGAGTAGGTAGAATGAATGCACATTACATACATTTTTTTTTACAAAATATTTATTTTTTTTATCCAGTTTCATTTTATGTTATACATAAAACTAAATGAAAATACTCTTGTACTATAAAAGCTTAACTGAGCTCTTCTTTGGCAATGGCCCTTCCATTTACCACGTTTTGTTCGTATTCTCAGCTCAGTTTTCCTGACCGGGTATTCAACTATTTTTACTGTTAATCCAGTTAAATTGGAATTTAAGCCCAAACAAAAATAAAAACGTCCAACCAAAAACATTTACAAACAAGCCACAACACAACAGAATATGTTTTGTTTTTTTTTTTCATCTGTGTTGTAACTGTTATTACATACAAACTACAGCGAACAGAGCTCATACCATTTAATATACATTTTCAGGATTATCGAACAATTTTCATACCCTACAACTTATTACATACACATAAGTATATTACACAGGCGACATATAAATATTAACATGATGTATATGTTACATTATTTAAATGCTTAAACTGAGGAAGAGAGACGTGGGAATTTATTTGGATTGTATTTAAACTCATGGAACTTGCTACGAATCCTATGCAGTAGTCAAACTATAGCTTTATGCTTTAATAAAAATTAAAAAAAAGCATTTGATCACAGGTTTTCTATTGCGGTCTGATATTAAAAATCAACTTATAACTGTTCCTATTATGTTGTTTAATCAATAAAAAATAAAAATTCTGAACATTCCCAGTCAGAAACTGCCAGTGGTACAAAAAGCAAAGCACTGGTATACCACTGACTAACAGATTAATTGTAAGTACACGACGGGTAGAATACTTGTTTAAGCTGATTTACCAGAGTTTCCAGAAAGCGTTTTGCCAGTATTTTTTTACAATAATTTTAATGGTCTTTAGAGACCACTATGCCAACGTTTGGAAAATGTGTTTCCCATCCGGGTAAAATTGTTAATATAATTATATATCATTTGATATATTCCCATATATAAACACATGGAAATCTACATGTATATATTAAAGTAGATATAATTTGATACAATTTTATCCGAGATTTGTCTATATCCGGGACATTAAATTATATCTAATTAGATATAAAAATATACGATTTTATGAAATTTAAAAAAAAAAAAATAATGCTTAATTTAATTTGAAAATTTAAATTCCTAGAAATCAACAATTTTGAAGAACAAATTTTGTTTTTACGAAACATAACCAAATTTTAAAAATTTTATAGAATAAATTTAGTGTTTCAAAAATGTACCCATTTTTTAATTTGAAATCAAAGAAAGCACTTGAAACTGATTTCGATATAAAATTTATATGGTTATATGTGAAGCCTTATTTAATAAAGTCTGAACTTTCAGATAACTTAATTTGATTTTGAACTTTAGCAAAATATGTATGGGATTATAAATAATGATATATAAAATTATAAGGAAAATATTTTTAGTATGAGGTCACATATAGTTTAATAAGATTTAGCATGGGACCATATATATTTATCGATATGATTATATATTGTCCCATGTATTATTATTACATGCCTTATGTAGTTATATATGGAGTAAGATTTGGAGACATAGAATAATATCAAGAATGACAATCAAAAATTTTTTCTCAATCAGATGCATTTGTATGTAACGATATATGTCTAATTGTGACCCCATACAAAGTCAGTTATGACTTACTCATACTATATATAACTAGATATAACTATTTTTACCCGGGACGTGCTATTTAGGCAGAAATTTCCAACGGCTCAAAAGTATAACCACTGATAAAGAATTTATTTTATAACCATTATGATGCTTCTCTCAAAAAAGTTTGTGGGAAGGTTTCTAGTTCGAGTCTGGAAGGTTCATAGTTCGAGGCAAACATTTTTTTTTGCTATTTTTTCGCGTTCATAATATTCTTTTTTATAAAATAGAAATTTTTGCTTTCGGAAAAGCTCTTATTTTTATTTTCCCAACGTTTGTTAGTTGTTTCCATCAAACCTTATGCCCGTTCTGACATTTTTGAGCAGCTAATACACCAGTTATCATTTTTTTTTTTTTTTTTGGTTTAAAGTTTCCTTTATTAAGTTATTTAGGTCTATTGCTGTTGATGTAAATAAACCAAATTAATAACATAGTTTTCCCTTCTAAATTAAAATTTCCTAAATTCGATTTGCACTAAAAGAAAATATAAATAAAATTTCACTTGTTTGAAATAAAGAATAACTTTAAATATTACATAGAACTTAACAAACGATTAAATAAAATATACACACAATTGGCAAACATTTTAATAAGGAAAGCGATTAATTTTCTAAAAATAAACTAATAATTAAATGCAATATTTCCTTTATAGCAGTTAGAGAACCTCCGCTTGACTTACAGAAATGCTAAATTATACTAGCTCAGCAAATAAATCCAGCTTCAATTAGATATTCGATAGGTCCTTAGAAGGCAATTGACTCATCACTGCCCGTAGGAGAAATAACAAAATACAAACTTTGACGCTTTTAACCCTTAGGCGTATGATTTATTTTCTTCGAAGAAGTTTAATTATTTTTTGTTTAATTTGCAATTTTAGACTTCTTTATATAATTGTTGTTGTCTACTTTCTCAATTTTGAATTTACCTTTTTAAGCGAGAGCTCATCAATTTCTTTGATTCTAGCAAATTTCATAATTTTGGGGTAGACTGGTGACATGTTCTTTTAGGCCACTTAGGTGATATATTTTATTGGGTATGTTTCGGAAGGAGGTTTATTGTGAACGATTCCACTCATAACAAAAATCGGAAGCGGATACCTCGGGATATACCCTTTCAATCGGGATCGTAGGGCTGCTTAAAAAACTGTTGATCATAAACAAACATAACTCATTGGGTTTATGTATGTTTTCTCATCATCAACTTTTTTTATATACAGATCAACATTATCCAGCACTACCTTTTTATATAGGAAATTTAAAATGCATAAATAGTGTCGTATTTGTTGCTTTTCTCCTCAACTTTTGTTGGATAAAACAAATATTTTGTGACATTCGCAAAAATTGTTGGATGGCGTGGCATATTTTTACACTCGTTGACACATAACTAAATTAATTGATTCCATAAATGTTGTCAAGTTTTTATGAGAGCATGTTTCCATTTCATTTCATTGCCGGTGATAAATTATGTCTGGCTGGTGGAAAAAAAAATGGAAAAATAACAAAACGTATTTTTAGAGACAGAAAATAAGTATATTTGTAAAAGAGTTAAGCCAACAAAAAGTATGCAATATATATATTTTTAAATAAACACCTAAAAATAGGCAACACAAATTGTTCGCTTTAAATTGTTATAAAGCTAAAAAGCTATTGGATTATGATTTCTTTTTTTATATTTAACACTTTTGTCTATATTCCATGTATATAAAAAAGTTGCGATGTACGTCAACCTCATATATGGGTGAACAACACTGAATCATTGATGTATTCATATAAATTCTAATGCCAAAGCATTGTCATTTATATGAAAACAATAGTGCCTTAATGCTAAAATCCCAAGTATGGTTAGCCCATAGAGTTATATATACACTCACAATATTTTAACAGTAACTGATTGTAGTTTATTTACAAAGTAATCAGTAAACTTTGCTTTTTAAGGAATATACATTTAAACTACAATGAAAACAAACTACACGTATATACTGTTTTTTTTTTTGTACCAGTTATTATTTTCATTTAAACTTTGCTTTTTACAAGAAATTATTTATTTGAACCAAAAAGTTAATGATAGTAAAAAGTAAAAGAAAACTGTTGTTTTTTAATTTTGCAGAAATTGAAAAAAAAATATATTGCAACTTTATACCAATTGAAACATAAAGAAAGACATAACTGTTTTTTAGCAACAGTTAACAACAACAAAATACACTGATATTTTTGTTTTTATAGATAAACAAGTGTATTGTGCATAGTTTAAGCATATAAAGCCGAAAAATTTAAATTTTGAGTTAAGTCACTTTTGAACCAGGTGTGCGATATGTTCCTTTAAATAAGACCTAACTGACTGATATATCACTTTTTAGAATTTTATCCAAGGATGTGATAAAAAAGGGGTTAAAAGGTGGGTAAATGCTGCGCCTTGGTGGCCTGGAAAAACTACTGAAGCAAGGAAATTGAAATTTGGTATGTATGTTCCTTATGCCGTATAGACATCCGCTTAGCGGGAAGGGAAAATGGGGCCTACTTGGCGGCCAGGCCAAACCGCTTAAGCTAGGAACTTGAAATTTGGTATGTGAGTTTTGTATACCGTATATACATCCTCTCAGAGGGGATTTTTGGTAATTTATTCATTGATTGGCACGAATGGCAAAATTTTACCTCTGGCGGCCTGTACAAAGCGATCAAGCAAGGCACTTGCAATTTGGGGTATTGGTAATTATGGAAATTCATACGGTGAGCTGCCAAAAAAGGGAAAAGTTTGCCCCTAGGAGGCTTAAGCAAGGAATTTGCAACTTGGAATGCGGGTTCCTAATCCCACCTAAAATTCCGTGTCTACTGGATTTCTGGAAATTCCTAACAAAAGGGGCATGCAAGAGAAAAGTCACCAACTTGGCGGCCTGAACAAACTGCTAATGAGAGGAAATTGAATTTCTGTGTGTTGGTTCTTATTACCACGTATACTCACCTCCTAGGAGGCCCAGCCTGCAGTGATTAGTCCCAATATAAGGAATGAAAAAAAAGAAGTAGTTGTTGTATTTGCATAAAAATTGGAACACTGGTTTCTTTTGTGAAAATTAAAAAATTTACATTTTTTAAGAAAATCAGCGCAAGGATACGCATACCTCCCATATATCCTGAATTATTAATTTTGGAAAAAATGCTAAAATTATCCTTAATATGTCGTCAAAATAGGTTAATGTTCTATTAAAAAATTAGGTATTGTGTACAACAATTTATATTTTGATCACAGCAACGACTTATATAGCTGTCATATGTGCTTTTTTATAAAAACGCTATAAAGCCTTTGTAAAACATCCGATTGTTAAACATTTGTTTTAACTCGTATATCTGTCTTATATCCGTTTATCTACAAGAGCTATAAATCCTTTGAAAATCATCCGATTGTCACAATCTTTTTTTATTTTGTCAGAGTTTTTCTTAGAATAGTTGTAAGCATATTATAAAATTCAACATATCATGAATTTTGAATGAAAGCTACAATTCTCTGTACAATGTTTCAAAAACTGGGTATTATATTTAAAATTGGAATCAGTAATATGTATGCTAGTTTTCATTTTAATCACAGCAAGGTCTAGTACAGCTGTTATATATCCTTTTTTCTAAAAAGGCTATAATCTTTTTAAATGTTATTGGATTGACACAAAATTTTAAAAAAGATAAGGTGTGTGAGATACTTTCAACGATTTAAAATTTTTGTCAAATCGTAGAACTGGTTCTGGGACAGTAATACCTTAAATTTGGACTTCTTAGAACCGGTGTTAAGGTAAGCTATTCTGTAATAGATTCAGAGGTAAACAGTTCAAAAAAATTTAGCTGGGTACATTTTAAATCTATTTTTTTTTTAATTACTAACATTTTTGTAATTTTTTTTTTTGCTTTAAACTATATGTAAAATATTTTTCTTAATTTAGCAACAAAATTTGGTACAAAGTTCGGTAATTTGTAAAATGAGAATAGTAGAAAATTTTACTGCAATAAAAAAATGTTACTAAAAATTAGCACAAAAATAGTAAAGTGCGATTGAAAATTTTTCTACTAAATTTTTTTCCGAGTGTACATTTAGTTGTTTGATAAAAACATTATTATTGCCTACTTATAGGCTTAAATTGTTTAACAATTTTTTTTTTTTTTTGACTTTTTAATATATAAAATTTAAATGTTGTTTAGAATTAAAAATTCTGTTGCTTACTTTTAGTTGCACATTAAAAATATCTATTCTGAAATACTTTTAGGCTTAATTTTTATTTATGTTTAAAACTATTTTTTAAGATTTAAATATTATTGTTTTATATTAAAATATATTTTTAAAAAATCTTCTCTTTTATTTTGTTAAGCAATATATCATAATACTTTCTTTTTATATTGCAATTTATTAATAAACAAATCACTTTTAAAGACTTTCAACACTTAACAAGTGTTTATATTTTGCTTTACAACTTTGCCCTTTTATTTACTGTTACACACATATACAATTTTTTTATGTTATTCTCCTAAACAAGTGTCAAATTTGTTATCCTTCTCCCTCCTTTTTCATGAATACGTCGGTTTTCGAAAGCAAAACAACTTAATTTATAAGTAACCTATAGCCAAACACTCAACCACTTTAGAAAATTGTACATATTTGATATGGGGTAGCTGTTCTCTAAATTATAATTTATGGCCGTTTATGGGTTTCTTCTTCTTCTTAAACTCAACACCACAACAAGAGCAATATCGAAAACACGTTGGCTTTATTTTCAACACTTAGTTTCGACTACTACTTTTAACATTATGTTTTTTTGGCAGGAAAGTAAAAAAAAAACTCTATAAAGAATGAAAAAGAAAAACAAGATTGTATTTAAGACAAGTGGATTTTCATTGCCAGAGATTTCGTTGTTGGATTTAAAAATATTTATTGGTGGTTTTAAATTGCACGATTTAAGGGTTTTGTTATAAAATGCAATAA
The DNA here is from genome assembly GCA_021234595.1 of Delia radicum. NCBI lineage: Eukaryota > Metazoa > Arthropoda > Insecta > Diptera > Anthomyiidae > Delia > Delia radicum. The sequence continues at coordinate 16,775,729 of CM037854.1, read as the reverse complement.
ATATTTGTTGTCCTTGTATATTAATAATGTTATATAGAAAAGAGACAATGAACTTTTAAATATAAAATAAATAAAATTTGTATAATGATGACAAATAGTTTGAATTTAGTTTACAATAATATTAACCCATTTTATACCATCCATCGATTCAGTCTGTATTTGTTAACGAAATTTGGTAGAAAGCTGTAGCGGTGTCTCATTCACACTTGAATTCAAACTTTGACGATTTATATGTACTTAAGGGGTTAAGATTTTTTTTTTTTAATTACAATTTTTATTGATTGCTGTAATACACAATTTGATCCGTCGGATTTGCAAGGTTTTTAGAATCTTTCAAAAATTCTGTTGTTTTTAGACAATTTTTCAAAATTGTGATATGACAACACTGGTGAACCAATTTAAAAAACCAATTGAAAGAAAATATAGAATTTTTTATAGTAAACTAAGAGTAATTTTCTGCATATTAAAGTTTTTACAAGTTTGGAAAGTTTCTTGATCCGATCTTATAATTTTATATAATAAGTATATACTGAACAACTTGTTCTTTCAAAAAATTTCCCATACGCCCCTAACGAAATTAGCATATAACCTTTATAACACCGGCCCTCTTTCTATACATTTATAATTTTTCAGAAAAGTTTATAAAAAATATCAAAAATTGCATTTTTAAATTAATTATATGGCAACAAGAGTTTTTAATTTTTTTAAATTCGTCGTATGGTAAGTACCTCAAATGATCACATGCATTTTACTGCGTTATTATATCTACCTATTATCGGGAGTAAAAAGTAGGTGTTAAAAGCAACTGCAGTGTAAAATTAGTTAAGAGCTCTATTGTCCGATTTTTATTAATTGTTATTAATTTAAATGGTTTAATTATTAAAGATATTCCGAAATTATCAATATCGCCTAAAAGTATGCAACATTTTTAAATAACATCCAACAGAGAGTGACGAAATTTAAAATTGTCATTACATTGCACTTAAAATAATTGAAATCAAATATTTTACCAAAAAAGTTTTCTAAAAAGTAAAGAAAACCAAATTTTCATACCCTTCCGAGTAATCCTCAGTATTCTACCATTCTTTCATTACCATTCTTTATTTAGAAAGTTATTATTATTTCTCATTCATTTCATTTCATTATTTCTTTAGAAAGTTGAAACTTAAAAATTTCAGAACTTACAATTTATCCAATTTTATTTGCTCTTAACCTCAAATATTTAAATGTAAATATAACAAAACCATGTCCAAATTACTTTACAAAACAACAACTCTTTATCCTCATTGTCTCTAAGAGACTTACAATCAAAAAATAAAATGTTATTAAAACCGTATTTAACTATGTGGTATACAAAACAAAATAAGCTTATAACTGGATAACTTCAAATTTACCAAAACAGAAAAAATCATTTATTCCCTTTTTGTCTCTGTTAGCAGATGATTGTTGAATTTGTTACAGTTTAGCACTGATTCAACCATTTGAATTTGGAGTTTTTTTTTGTGAGTATACTTTCAGGCGTTAACACTTTTGATGACAGTATACATTTATTTCAATTCAACTTTTTGTGGTTTTCTTATGATGAAATGGAATTGAAATTAATTTGACTTAGTTACTTTGTTGTTTAACAGTAATTGAGTTTTAAGTTAATTAAACAAAGATTTGTTTGGAATCAAATAATGATTGGCTTAAATATAAAAGATTTAGATGTTAAAGTTAAGTTAACTGGATCATTAGTAATATTAAATGGACACCAAGTTTGATATTATTAAAGATAAAAATTATGTTTATTTCGACCTTTAATTGTGCAATGAAAATGAAAATTATTCAAGTTCGAGGCCATACTCCATATTTCGTTATTAGGATATTGTCCAAACAAATAATCCATAGAGTTTTTTTGGTTTCAAATTTATTATTTGACCCTTTCAGGAATGTGTTGATAGATCTATTTCGGGAATTTTCTAGGTTCCCATCATCAGAAGATATATTTTATTATCATATACTGTAAAAAAAAAAAAAAAATACGTAAAGTTAGCAAACAAGTTAGTAGAGCCAGCAAAATTTTTGCTGGGAAAAATTGCTAATATCAACAAAAGTGTTTTGCTGAAAATCAGTGAGCTGATTTGTTATAACTTTTGTGGCTTATCAAGTTATTTCAGAAATAATTTAAAGAAGTTTCTACATATTTTGAAAATGGGTAGCTGGTTTTCAGGCGTATCATTTATATTTAAGATACAATTCATATGGTTTTATGTGAAATACTATCATCACATTTCCGTCGCTGGACGACTAGAAAAAATTATTTAAATATTGTGGCTTATCAAATTATTGCAAACATTTTAATAAAGATTTCCGTATTTTAAGAAAAGGTAGCTATTTTGCAGGACTTTCATACTCTAAATAATTGTCATCAGTACCAAGATGCGTTTTATATTACATGTTCGCCGCTGGAAGGCTAGAAGACAGAAAAAAAAACATTTTTAAGTTGCTTTAAAATTCAAGATTTTATCGTTTTGAAGCAAAAGCTGCTATTTTGATAATGGCTTATCAATGTGGCTTATCAAGTTTTTGCCGAAATTTGGATTAAGAATTTAATATTTTGAAGAAAATTCAGTTATTCTTCAGAACTTTCGTGCTGTAGATACTTGTAATATGTTTTCTATTACATATCCGTCCATATCAATGTATCTTAACAAGTTTTTGCAGACATTTGAATTACGATTTTGTATATTGATGAAAATTTTGCTATTCTTCAGAACTTTATTTGCTCTATATTCTTGTAATATAATTAAATTTTTGCAAAAACTTAATGGGTCACATGGTTTAATAAAAATAGTTTTAATGCCTACTAGTCTTCCAGCGACGGACATGTAACAGAAAACACATCCTGGTAATGAGATACTGAAACATATACTGGTAATCTAGATTAAAAAAAAAACATTTTAAGTAGCTATAATGTTTTCAGATTATGAACTTCTTTACTTACTCAGAAAAACTTTGGCAATGGGTGCTATAAAGTAATGTTATACCTATAATGTATACTCCTTACCTGTATCATTATTTTCCAAAAAAAAAATAATGAGTTACCGATAATGGGTTACATAATTCATAACATTTTAACGAATACACCTTACCTTCAACATTATTTGGAAACATAAAGCAATGGGTGACAAATAGTTAAATACATAAAACATTACATTGTAATTTATACTCCTTACATTCAACATTAGTTTAAAACATTAAGTAATGAGTTACTGATAATTCAATACTCATGGATTACCTTGTAATGATACCTCAATACTTTTAACATTCCTTCAAAACATAACATAATTACATAGTGCATGAGTTATAAATATATTATAATAATTACAATATATTTTTGAAAATCTATTTATACACGCATTATTTTGGGTTTTTTCGTAAGCATGAGGGTAAGGTGTATATTTTTGACATCACCAAAGAAAAAATTAAGCACAACAATTTATTTACTTTTTAAGCATTCAAATATTATATGTGTTGGGCTGGGTAACTCCCTTTCCAAGGATGATTGAGTCTCGAGGTAAGTATTGAATTAATAAGAACACTTGGGGTTTCTTAAAAATTAGAAAAAGCTTCTTGCTTTATTGCCTGTAATTTCTAGACTAAAAACTACTTAAAAAGAATTAATAAAAATGGAGTTCGTCTCCGTTAAAATATGTACAAAAAAAGATTAAACAGCCGTTCCATACGCCATGTAGAACCCAACCAAATATGGACTTTTGGGCCTTGAGCAGAGTCTCCGATGATTCGATCACCTCTGGACTTATGATGGATGCCAGCGTCCGATGACCGATTACCCCATCGATGGTGCGGCACGTAGCAAAATCGGGATGTGCCTTGGGGGCTAATTGTGCGAAATGCTTGATGAGCAATGGGTCCGTGATAGCCGGTGGTATATGAATAGCCTCGTTTAAAATGGGCAAACGCCAGCGAGCGATCGGTCCATAATGGCTGCGTGGTGTATACGTGGCAGAGACTGACCACCCGTACTGTCGTTCTCCCTGTTGTTCGTCTGGAGAGAACTCAGGAAACTCGTTTGCCACGCTTTGAAGGAGGAACGAGGACGGAGCTTCTGCGTCCAACAAAAACGTTACCCACATTGGGTCCCCCTTGTGTACTAAATTTACTCGGATGAGTGGGGGTACAGTGTTTGCCCAATTGTGTGGTTGATCGGGCAGCTCCTTCAACAGCAGGTCTCTTGGAGAGAGCAACATCTCTGGGCCGTATTGCGGAAACCCAGAATTGGGGTTTTCGTCTTCTCTTTCTTTAGGCTCTTCGGGTACCATGGACTCGTCGAGTACTGAGAGCTCTGTGGGTAGAACGGGCTCTTCAAAACTTGCCCCCCGGGCGTCATGGGGACGATCCCGGTGCACCATGGAGTGGTGGTTGGCTCCACAAATTGCGCAACGGTTTGCGGAATCACATTCCGGGCGCGAATGGGTTTTTGCCGTACAATTCAGGCAATATCCCCGTTTTTCCAGATATTCTCGCCGTCTGGCCACGTCCATTGACATAAAAACGCGGCAGTGCCGGACGGCATGGTTCATCAGACACAAATTGCAGCGTGGCATGATGATGGCTATAGGGAATAAAAGAGATTAGAAATACGCATTGTGTTATAGAAATTTTGTGAAGCGATTATTTTTTTTCTTTTCTTGCTCTTTGACTTGGTTCGGGTGAAATTTGGTGGGTTATTTTGTGAGGTTTGGTACTAAATCTGGTGGGGTGTTTAAGAGTGGTAGCACGCAAAGTTTTACGATTGGCCGGCGCATTGTGCCATTTGCAGTCTTTACTTCTGCGACTCGAACTCGGCCGTCTGATCCGCAAATAACGTTAGTAACGCGACCTAGTCGCCACTCCGTAGGTGGGAGTAAATCATCTTTTATGATAACAAAATCGTTTACCTTTACATTTTGTTGTTTCGTCTTCCATTTAAATCTTCGCTGAAGCTCGGTGACATATTCGTTTTTCCAGCGGCGGGCAAAAATCTGTTGTAGTGCTTTTAGACGATCCCAGCGTTTTATGAAACTTAATTCTTTTGGTGGCTGGTCTCCAGCTGCTTCGGGCGGAGCTATCATGGGAGCACCTCTCAGGAGATGACCTGGAGTCAAGGGCAATAGTTCAGATGGGTTTTCGGTCAACGGTGATATTGGACGTGAATTTAACACAGCTTCGATTCGAATGAGCAACGTGGCAAATTCTTCGTAGGTAAACGTGAGGTTGGTAGCGACTTTCTTTAAATGGGACTTCATGCTCTTTACAGCGGCCTCCCAAAGGCCGCCAATGTGGGGCGCATACGGTGGTATAAATGACCAGGAAAATCCATGGGAGCCATACTTTTCAACGAGGGCCTTTTCGGAAGCTTTCAGGAATTCGTTGTGGGTTTTAAGGAGGGATACACTGGCACCAAGGAAATTTCTCCCATTATCCGAAAACATGGTCTTTGGTAGACCCCGACGTCCTGTGAATCGAGAAAAGCAGGCCAGAAAAGCGTCGGTAGAAAGATCGGAGCAGACTTCTAAGTGAACTGCTCTGGTGGAGAAGCACACAAATACTGCTGCATTACCTTTTAGAAGTTTGGCATTTCGCAAAGTTGAGGACTTAATGGTAAATGGTCCGGCAAAGTCTACACCGGTATATGTGAATGGCAACGAGAAGTTGACCCTTTCCGGGGGGAGCGCGGCCATTATCTGGTGTTGAAATTTATGTTTGTAGATTGTGCAGGCTCGGCAGTTCCTAATGCATTTTCGTACAAGATTTTTTAAACGAATGATATAAAACCCTTGCCGAATAGCTCGAAGCATGATGTTGTGTTCTGAGTGTAGTAGAATTTTGTGGGTATATTCTATAAACAGTGTTGCAAAACGAGATCTTTCGGGAATTATGATGGGATGCCGCTCGTTGTAGCTGAACCCAGAGTTCTCAAGCCTGCCTCCGACCCGCAGCAACCCATCTTTATCAAGAAACGGGTTTAGCGTCAGTAGTCTACTTTTTCGGTTAAGAGGTCGTTTTTTATGACAACTTTCGTACTCCTTGTAGAAATAGTTCGTTTGGGCTAGCATTATAAGACGATTTTTTACAAATTGTATCTCTTCTATAGTGATGAAGGAGTCTGTTTTGAACGGCCGTTTCAATATGCGGTTGATGAAGCGAAATTGGTAACTAATTACTCTTAACGCTCGCTCCAGAGATGAAAATTTTCCTAAAATGTCGTCAGAGTTTCCCCCTTCTTGGGCAGATAAGTTCTGGTTGTCGCCATTTGATTGGGGTTGAATCAGATGAAAATTCGAGATCCCTTTGGTTTCCAAATCTGAGGGATCAAAAGTGCGAGGTTTTGGCCAAAATTCCATCTTCTGTTGAAGCCATGTAGGCCCATGCCACCATAATTCACTTTCAATGAGTTCTTGAGGGGTGCAACCCCGCGTTCCTAAATACGCTGGGTTGTTGTCAGTCTTTACGTGTTTCCATTGACTATTACTGGAAATGTCATGAATTTTTGTTACGCGATTCGCAACGAAGGTTTTAAGTGCTTGGGGCTCCTTTTGTAGCCATCCGAGGACGATAGAGGAATCTGTCCAAAAAAATAGTTCATAGGGGAGCTTAGCGGTTGTTGTCAAACTTTTCACAAGTCTTGCCAGTAACAACGCTCCGCATAATTCAAGCTTTGGGATTGTAAGCTTCTTAATTGGTGCAACCTTTGTTTTTGCCACTAGCAAATTGCTGCTTATTTTTTCATCAGAGGTGGTCGTTCGCATATAAATGGCACCGCAATACGCTTTCTCCGAGGCATCACAAAACCCGTGAATTTGTATGTGATAAGTTGGAGAAAAATGTATCCATCTAGGAATTGAGGGCAGTAATTTGTGGTAAATTCTTTAAAAAAGCATGCCATTTCACCAAAATAATCGGTGGGACACCCTCATCCCAATTTAGTTTTCTTTCCCACAACTCTTGCATTAAAAGCTTGGCAACCACGACAATTGGACCTAGCCAACCTAGGGGGTCAAACAATTTTGCTATAGCCGATAAAATTTGTCTCTTTGTCGCCGAAGGTGATATTTGAGTCGGTTCAACGACATAATAGAATACGTCAGACATCGCGTTCCAGCGAATCCCCAAAGTTTTCATTGTACTGGAGTCATCTAGTTTTAACAGCTCTTCGTCCAGAAGATCTTCCCGGGCCAGATGTTGCAACAAGTAACTATTATTGGCAGTAATTTTCTTCATGGGGAAGCCAGCAGAATTTAACGATTGGTTGGGTTGATCTAATTTTAGTTTTGCCTCCTCAAGAGTATATCCCCCTGACAATATGTCGTCTACGTAAATTTCATTTTTTAAAATCACTGATGCTTCTGGGTAAAAAGTTTTAAAATCTTCACTTAACTGTAAGAGCGTTCGAATGGCTAGAAAAGGCGCACAATTCACACCGAAAGTGAGGGTTTTCAATTGAAAAGATTTTGCTGCGCTTTCAGCTTTTTCTCGAAATAAAATTTGTTGATACGGTCGGTCTGCTTCATGCACTAAAATTTGGCGGTACATCTTCTGAATGTCGCCTGTAAACACGTACTTGTAGTTTCGCCAGTTTATAATTATTTGCATTAAATCGGTTTGTAAAATTGGGCCTTGATGAAGCACGTCATTCAAGGAGAATCCACTATTTGTTTTCTTTGATGCGTTAAAAAGCACTCGTACTTTTGTCGATTTACTTTCGGGTCGTATAACCGCATGGTGTGGCAGAAAAAATGAAAATTGTTTTTCACCAACTGTTTCATTGTGTGAAACTGGTTCCATATGCCCCAAATCTATATATTCTTGGAGAACACTCTGATATTTCCCCTTCAAGTCTGGCACTTTTTCTAGCGTTTTTTCCATGCGATGATATTGCGCTAAAGCCATGTTCCTTGAGGGACCTAAAAAAATATCATTGGGAAATTCTTCTTTGAATGGAAGGCGCACCATATAGCGACCATCTGGTTGTCTAATCGCCGTGCTCTGGTAAAAATTTTCACAAAAAATATCAGAATCTTTAACCTGGATTTCCCTTTCAACCTCTTCAAGTTCCCAGAACTTTTTAATCTGATCGTTCAACCTGACCTCCTCAGAATCGGAAACTGTAGTTGTAAACACCTGAATATCACTCAACGGTTCTGGCCCTAAAAGGTACCAGCCGAAATGAGACTCCCTGGCCTCAAATGTATCCAATACATTTAATCGTACCCCTTCAAGGTTGATAGAGGGTAAATAGTTGCTACCAATAATCATGTCGATTTTCGCTGGTTTATAGAAATATGGGTCAGCCAAAGTCAAATCCTTGATATCATCAAGGTTTTTAAGCTTGAATTGTCGTGAGGGCAAAAGACTTGATAGAGTTGGAACTACAACGGCATTAACTCTTAATTTAAAATCTAAAATTCTAGATTTTACGATAACATTACATCTTCCCTTTGATTTTCCTACTACCGCTCCACCTAGTCCCGAAACGTTTGCATTTTTTGTCTCAAGAGGTATGGCAAATTTTTGTTGCATGGCCGTAGTTATAAAACTTTTTTCGGAACCGGTGTCTATTAGAGCTCGAATGGTAAATAGCTCTCCTGCGCATTCTAATTGCGCTAGCACTGTAGGCAAAACTGTTGTTCCATCTTCTTGAACAAAATGCGCTAGGATCTCTTTACCCTCATTGGATGTGGTTGTATTGCTAACTTGCGTATTATATGTTCTAATTTGCGATTGAGCGCCCGAACCTGAAGGTCTTTCACCATCATGAGGATTTGGTTGTGAATGCGATCTGGAGTTTTTAAAATTCCCCGTATTCTCGCGTTTTTCTAAATGCAACATTGTATGATGTCTTTGATTGCATATACTACAAGTGTAATTACTTTGGCACTCTGATTTGAAATGTGAAGTCGACAAGCAGTTGACACAATATTTATTAGTAAAAACGAATTTAAGCCGATCATTTGGAGATAGCGCTTTAAATTGACTGCATGCTTTCAGCGGGTGATTTTGCCTGCACTTTTTGCAGCTGTAGTTTTGTTTTTCCGATACCGCCTGAGTATGGAATGAATGTGATCTTGAAGTTTGATTCTCCCTTCCTAAAGGTTTTCTTACTTCTGTCATTGTTTCTAAAAACTCTATCCTCGATGTGAGAAACTCGCTAAGGTTCGACCATGAGGGTAACTCCCTATGATTTTCTATGGTAATTTCCCAGGCTCTTAAAGTTTCCTCTGGGAGCTTTGTAGTTATTACATGCAGTAAAAACGGGTCATCATCTGCTATTATAACCTTGAAGGTTCTCAAAATTGATAAACAGTCGGCCACTGTATTTCTGATATACCTAATAGATTTCAGAGTTTCCGTTTGGGACACCTGAATCGCGTGCACCTTTTTCATCTGGTCATTTACCAGAAGCCTTTTGTTTTCAAACCTATTTTCCAAGGCCTCCCAGGCCAAGGTATAGTTTCCATCCACTGAGTCAAAATCTTTTATAACGTTAAAGGCTTCTCCCCTCAACTTGGTTTTTAAATAATCTAGTTTTTGGACCGGTGCTAACCTTGTTTCTTTACCCACAATTGCCTGAAACATGTCCCTAAAGGCCGGCCATTTTGCATAACCTCCCTCGAAGGGTTGAATATCACAAGTTGGTAGTTTGAAAGACGATTTTTGGCCACTGGCTCATCAGGTTTTTGCTCAATTGCTTTTATAATTTCCAAAATTCTTGTCTTCGTCGCCTGGTACAAAAAACTGGCTTCATCATAGGCCGACAACAGTTCGTTCTTAAAGTCTTCGTCCTTTACCTTCTCTTCTCCTAATACGTATTCTTCGTAAGAGCTTACTAACTTAATCCATCTTCTATCTAACTCCTCGAGTTTTACTTGCAGAAACGAAGTGGTATAAGTTTGTGGATTGGCCTTGTCGAAGGTTGTGCAGAGGCCCGTAAGTTGTTGTAGGTCAAACTTGCACCTTCTTTTTGACGCCGTCATTTTTGTTGCCTACCTAAGCCGAAAAACCACCCTATCGACCTGATCAACCCTGAAGGAATTTCGAATTTTATAATTTTCTCCAAGAAAATATTTTGAAATATTCACAACGCTCCACCCTATTTTTTCAGCAAAAATTTTCTGCTTATCGGAAGAGCACTTTTTCACCAAAACTTTATAAATTTCTCCAAGAAATTTATTTATACAAAACTGAAGTTTCGTGCCACCCTAATTCCAATTATAAATATTTTGTTTTTTTTTTCGAAAGTCTTCTAAGAATTCTGACTGCACACCGTTTAAATTTCCAAAATAATCGATTTAAGCTTCACTCTAGTTTTTCTCAAAAATTTTCTCGACCGCTTGTAGCTCATATATTTTTACAGCAATTTGCCATTGCCTTCGAAAATATTGAACAATTTTTTGTAAAAGTTTTTTTTCTTTTTAAAATTTCGCGCCGCTCTTATTTTATAAAAAGTCTCCAAAGTTCATAAATTTTTTCTAAAGGTATTTTAAATATGATGTGCCAAAATAACACTAAATTTTCTCAAAAAATTTTCTCACAGTTTTTTAAAACTGTTTTGGCATAATTAAGCTTAATTTTCTACAAGAAAATTTATGTAGCTTCATGTAGAAAACTGCATCACCAAATTTCCGTTTCACTTTATTTGCCAAACCGCGCCAAAATTTGGGCCACATGCACCAAAATTTTCAATAAAACCCGGCCACTCTAATTAAATTTTCAGCAAAAATATTTTTAATTTACTGAACCCACCAGTTTTCACAATTTTATTTTATATATGCGACTCACCTTTGACTTGCGTTTTTCTTTTCAATTTTGGGAACCTCTGGCGTGTATTTTGCGTTGTCTTCTTATGGTTTGATTTATTGTTTCTAAATTGTATTTTTTTCCAGTTGCTCTGCAACTACACTCAGTATAAATTAAATTTATTTAATTTTCTTTATAATCTTGGGGATTTTTAATTTAATTAATTTCACTTTTTTTTTTTTTTTTTAACCGATGTTAACACGTTTCTTCTTCGTATTTTATTACACTTGTTGCTTGCTTCTTTATATGTTTTCGCTTTGTTTGCGTTTCATCGCCCTTGGTGTGCTTTCATTGATTCTAGCCTCTGTTTATATCGGCCTTGTAATTTATAGTGTTTTCACAGCATTTAGCTTTTGTATACAACGGCCTATTAACCAAAAGGGTTGGTAATGCAACAAGTGAAATGTCAAATTATTCTTTGTGTTTACCTTTTATTTTCTTTCGGTAAATTTTAACAATTGTTAATAATTTCGAGTGTTTTTTATAAAAAGTTAATTAATTAAAAAAAAAACCATTAGATTTTCATTTGTAATTGTGCTGGCGATTGCATGTGGCTATTGTGTTGGTGTTTTATACAAATTATGGTGTGCAGTTTTACTCATACAAAATGTATGCATATTTGTGTTGAAAAACAAAATTAAAAAACACAAGTTATCTTTGTGTGTGACCACTTCAAGTGGTGGCTTAACCTTTGCGTGGAGCAATAAAAAAAAGTCGCACAAAACGTCTAAAAACACAATACATACCTAAAAATCCTCCCTGTTACCACTTACGATGACTTCCTCTTGAAGTTCTGGGTTGAGGTTATGTTGTTATTTGTGTGTTGTGCCGTACTATGGAACTTCCTTGATTTGGTGATTGAAATTCCTCTAGATGCTGGAATACCAGGTACTGATGGGCTGTTGGGCTTCACCTGCAGGACCGTTGATTTAATGCAGACTTCCTTGTCTGTTGTTGCTGTTGTTGTAGTTGTTGCCGTTGATTTTTTATGCGGCAACCGCTCATATGATGATAACTAGTTGACCACTATGTCACTAGTTCACTCCAATCCTAGCCTTTCTAGGATTTTATCGAAGGACCAAAATGTTGGGCTGGGTAACTCCCTTTCCAAGGATGATTGAGTCTCGAGGTAAGTATTGAATTAATAAGAACACTTGGGGTTTCTTAAAAATTAGAAAAAGCTTCTTGCTTTATTGCCTGTAATTTCTAGACTAAAAACTACTTAAAAAGAATTAATAAAAATGGAGTTCGTCTCCGTTAAAATATGTACAAAAAAAGATTTAAATATGTATTTAAATATTAATTTAAAATTAGCGGAAAAAAAGCCATAAAGTACATGACTCTAAAAAAGGCTTGTTCATAGAGAACCAAGTCAGCAAAAAAAAAGAATTAAGAGAAAAGAATTAAGAGAAAAGAAAAACTTATTTGATACTCTGAGGATAGAATGAGTTAAGAGTAGAAAAAAAATATATATAAAAAAAAACACTGTTGAACACGGTTCAACAATATGTATTGATAGCTCAGTTGTTAAGTTATTGTTAATAATCAGAGACTCCAGGTTCGAATCCCAGCGTGAGTGGCCACATTATTTATTTACTAAAAAATATATTTGTAATAATTTTTTTTATAACTGTAGACATATTACTTTTTCACACCATATAAGTAACCAGTACTTTAAAGCTCATCGCCTGCAAAATTCGTCAGTGAAATAAGGTGTAATGTGGTGATAAATTACTTTACCCATTATTTAGTAATGTGTGATTTTTCTGGGTATCTTTATGCAATAACGAGGCCATACTCTATATTTCTTCATTAGGATATTGTCCTAACAAATAATCTATAGAGTTTTTGTTTTCAAATTTATTATTTTATCCTTTTAGGAATGTGTTGTTAGATCTATTTTGGGAGTTTTCTAGGTTCCCATCATCAGCACACGTTTTGAAAGCGGTAACAATCCTACGCCAAACATCAAACATTCACATGAACTAGTTTACTCACTACATGAGAACTAATATACATATGAACTTGAAGTTAAAGATTATAACCATTGATCAAAAAATAAATTCAAAACTTGTTTGTATCCGAATGAAGAAATATAGAGTATGGCCTCGAACTTGAATAATTTTCATTTTCGTTGCACACTTAAAGGTCGAAAAAACATAATTTTTATTTTTAATAAAAATTATATCAAACTTGTATAAAAGACAAATTACCGTCGGGCTTACTTCCCCTGTTTTGTTTACAAAGTAAACAAAATATAAAAAGGAGAGAAAAACAAAAACGTGTATTGAATATCCACCAGAGGTGGACCTTGCACAAAACAAACAAGTTTTCAATTAATTTTTTGATCAATGGTTATAATCTTTAACTTCAAGCTCATATGTATATTAGTTCTCATGTAGTGAGTAAACCAGTTCATATGAATGTTTGATGTTTGGCATTGGATTGTTCCCGCTTTCAAAACGTGTTCTGATGATGGGAACCTAGAAAATTCCCGAAATAGATCTATCAACACATTCCTGAAAGGGTCAAATAACAAATTTGAAAACAAAAACTCTATAGATTATTTGTTAGGACAATATCCTAATGAAGAAATATAGATTATGGCCTCGAACTTGAATAATTTTCATTTTCATTCCACAATTATAGGTCGAAAAAACATAATTTTTATTTTTAATAAAAATTATATCAAACTTGTTTATGCAATAACTTGATAAACCACACTTATTTAGAAGGCAGTTTCCAATGGCTTTATATCCTTCCTATCCTCATATCTGATAGAGGTCCACCTTGTTGTTACAGCCGGTTTTAATTAAAGTCTAATTTTCTACATTTTTTTTTTTAACTTTTGAGGCGATTATTTATTTGGCTTAGACCTTCATTTAAATTTTTTATTGTTTTATTTATATTTTTTAATATTCGCAATTTTTATGTACACACGTCCCTTTGTATACAAAATAAAAGCTGAAATTAATGAAATAAGCCGCGGTTGCATTTTTCGTAAGTCTTATAATGAGTGTGTTTAATAGCACAATTTTGGTTGCGGCAATAATTAGTTAAACATTATTTTTTTTGGAAAACCTTTTAACTAATTTTTTTTTGCTGAAAATTCAGTTTCAGCAAACAATTTGCTGTAGGTTGGTTAAATTTTTAAGTAGACTGTTAACAATATTTTAAAGTAACTTTTTTTTTGAGTGTAAGAAAGTTACAAAAAAAATGTAATTTCTTTCAATATTGATTTTCAAAAAATAAATGCCAATAATACGATTTAGCTGGTTGTACTATACAAACTTTAAAACTAATAGTGCTCTAAAGTTGAAGCTTATGACTTCAGCTTGACATTTTGGTGTAAACCATGAAAACACGATTTGTTTATGCTTTCAATTAATATCTGTATTTAATTTCAAAGTTATTTAATACTCCTGATAATTCTACAAAGATTTATTGTATAATTTATATTAAAAAATAATATTAATTGAAATCTAAATTTAAGTACAAACGCTCCATATTTCATTCTAATGTATTATATTCTATATTTGCATAATTTTAACATATATTTGTGGAGAGAAAAACCTTTAATATTATCCTGAGACACGTTTCAAGGAAATTGCAATTTTCTTATATGCAAAAACACGAAGAGGTATAATAAAAGCCACATGTGTAAAAGTTATTTCCCAAAAAAAGATAGAAAAAAATAGAATTGGAAAAATTCTTATAAAAAAAAATAATTTATTGTACATTTTTAAAAAAATGCATTATATATATAGGGCATTCCACCAAAGAACGGACAAAAAATAAATTTTTTTGACATTGGGTGTTTCGATTTCAATTAAGTTTTGCATTCAGAAACTCCATGGCGCCAATAAATGGTTTTATGTGAGATTATTTTTTTTTGAAAAGTGTGAATATTCTTTTTTTTTAAATGAAATTGCATTGAACTAGTACACAACTTTCCGCAACTTTTTTTTATATCAGAATGACTTTTTTCAGCGTTAAGAAGAAATGTATTTTTTATGCAAATGCACTTTTCACTCTCGATTTGAAAAAATGCATATTTGCAAAATATGAGATTTTTACTAAAAAACAACACTCGTGTTTTTGGGTCATTGGGTTTATATGCTAAACTTATGTAAGTTCTGCTGTAAATATTTGTAGTTGTGTGAGTAATAATACAGTATCTATAGTTTTAAGTGAAGAAGTAGTCATTTGTAGAAGAAATTTCGTTTTGTTAACATTTTTAGTTCATTTTATAAAACAAACCACATCAAATGGCTATGCTATGAATTTAAATTAATTTTATCAGTTTTTTTTTGTTTTATTTAAAATAATACATTCGTGGTTCATTTTGACAAAAAACAATATTTTTTTTTTTTTTTTAAGATTACATTTAAAAATGTAGTATTCAGGTGCCGCACTGTGACTTAAGAATTAAATTCGTTGTCCAAAAACTTAAGTTTTTTTTTGTCACCGATTTACCAAACTTTTACTCTATTTGATAGTAAATATATCAGAATTAAGGTTGCAAAAAAGTTATTTTAAAATATTTTTAATTGTGGGCGTGGCATGCCGTTAAATGCACCAGAAATGTAGCTTCATTTCGGTAAATATATTTTTAAAAAATCGTCTTTTTCTGAAATATAAAAAACTGTTGTATTTAACAGCATGTCATGCCCACAATTAAAAGTACGTGATAGGGCTATTGAGGTTCAGGACGTAAACCTTTGGGAAGGTATATTCTGGTTCTTGGAGGTCAAATTTTAGAAAAATGCATAAAAAATGCAGTCCTCTTTAATGCAATAACTAATTTTAATCCGCACTGCAATGCATTTTAAATGATAATGAGCAGATATATATTAAAGAATCTACAGATGTTAAAACTAACACACTTTGTGTTTTAAATTTCTATAAAATAAAAATGACAATCTCGAAATCCCTGCGTAGACTTTTTGCGTGCAAAATATTATTTAAATCGGAAGATCCAAGGTCAGATTTTATACGATCTTTAGTGGAATGGCCGATATTTTTTTTTTTTGAATTGCCATTACAAATACACGAAATATACACATACATGCATAAAAAGAGACACGAATTAACCCTACAATGTTTAAGGATATGAATTCAAGGATATTTTTAGTTAGCAATATGATATAACACAATTAGAGTACTTTAGAGTTTTCAACGTATGAGTAATATGAAATTATATATATTGAAATTTATCATACGCACCGTAATATTGTTATGACGAAGTATAGCAATTTAAAAAAAAATCTATAACCCAGCCAACAAATGTAACTTTAATGGGTTAAGGCAACAAAAACACATCCCTATGAATTGTATGATTCCGTAGAGACATTTATTTAAACAGACATTTAGCAGCTGTGACTTTTTCCTCCTTTTTTCTGTTAGTAGTTTGTTGTTCAATGTAAAGTACAATGACTTTTTTCTCTTTTTTTGCATTCAAATAAATTGTTATTGTTAACAACAGTATCGACCCTGAAAGTGTTTTATATGCGTTCATATAAAACTTCCGTTGTTATTTAGAATTTCAACACTTTTGATTTCTCTCGGTTGTTGTGTTGAATATATTTGAACGAATGACTGTTAGTGTTTGTGTTTGGGTTCTAAAAATGAAAAATCATTAAAGCGGTAAATCAGTTTTTTTATAGTGTACATGAGCACAAAAACAAAACACCCACACATTTACTTGTAAATACTTAAACAAAAGATAACATATAACAAATTAAATATTTTTTCCTTTTTTGCGAAACTTTTTCTATTTATTATGTTTTGTTGTTGTCAACCAAACCAGCAGCTGAGTCTTAAGCCTGACTGAATATTGTACTAATTTTTTGAGATTGCGAATCCATGAGTATTTTAGTATTAAAAGAATTGATGTTGTACGCATTTTATTTCTATGGTTACTTGGTGTTTCGACTATATAAAGAAAATCATGAAGAATATTTGGGCACTAATTTGGTATTTTTATGCTTATGTTGTTATTGCAATTTACCGAGATTCTCAAATTTGATTAATTTTTTCTTCGAATATATTCCCCATATATAGCACATCTCAAAAAATCCCAAAAGTGTGTTAATTTGAAGAGCAATATATTCAAAAGTTGTTATCTGGGATTTGTCTGATTCAAAAAGCATTCGCCTTATGTCATCCTTCGCATTTATACAAATAAAGTACATATTTGAAAAAATGCATTTTTAATGCAAATGCAATTTTTAGATGCAATTTGCTAAATGTTGTTCTTCTTCAAATTTTTATGAGCATGCGTCAATAGAAGCTCAACATTTTTTTAAATCTAGCATTTTATGTGAAGCGAATGCCATATAGTTTTTCCATATACTAAAGATTTTTTGTTGTTTTTATACATTCAATAGCTTGAAACATTCTAAAATTCACAATGCATTATTTAAAAAAGAAGTGATTTATACGATTCGTCATAAGTTTTAATACACAAATAGTTTTAATACACAAATGTAGTTTTAATACACAAATATTAGATTATTTAAGATGATCAATATTCAACGAAGATCGGGTCGAACACGATCCCGGGTTACACGGTGGAACTTTAAGGGCAGAGAAAAATCTCGGCGCATAAAGTAAAGTATAAACTTTTTTTTATGAATAAAAAAAAAATGGAAAACATTTTTGGCCGATTTTTCGATAAATTGACATGACATGTAATTGTCATTGGAAGAAATGCAATTACTAATTACATGTAATTGTAATTGAGAATTTTGAATTGCAATTACATGTAATTTGTAATTAAAGTAAATAAAATAATTGAATATAACAACATAATATATGAATTCATATATGGAGATATATGGCATATATAAAGCAATATATGAACAATATATGCAATATATCATTAAATATGGTGGCATACATACTAGAGCACCCATATGTGCATATTTGTTTTTTTATCGCTCCCCGCTCATTTTAAGTTAGGTCGGGAGTAAAAAATAATGTTTAGCGAAACATTTTAGTTTTAGGTTTTAAACAGGCGAAGCAGTTTGAACTTTTGACCTCAAAAAGGGGTGAAAAAGCTTAATAGATAAATATGCTTGTAACTCTTAAAGTACAATTTTTACGATATTAACCTTCATAACAAAATTGTTGAAGAATGAAAATGCGGAGATTTTTCCCTAACATTGTTTTGACCGAAAAAATGACAGATCGTGGGGTATGCGTGGTTAAAGTTAAAATTTGAGTAAGACCTTTTTTTAAGAAATACTCGTAAATATTCGAATGGTGAAAAACTTCAGCTCTTTGCGCAATTTAATAGGGTATTTAATGTTGTTTTATTAAAAAATAATTTTGGAAAAAATATGTCGACCATTCCATGAAATCAACCCAAATCCTACTTTGAAGCAAAAAATTTTTTTTTTACGATTTTAACTTAATTGATAATTTTTTATAAATTTAATGCATTTAATACTACTTCTTTAACCCTTTGAGGACCAGACTTTTTCTGCCGAAGCGATTTTTATTTTTTTTTTATTTTCATAATATATGCCCCAATAATAGTTACGTCAAAAAAAATTGGCCCGCCAGGTCCTCTCCTTGCCCCTCATTTTGCTTGGCAAATATAGTTGCCTGTGGGCTGAAAGTGAATTTTTTACCCAAAAAAAAATTATTTCCTGGGCAAATATAGTTGCCTATGGGCTAAAAGGAAAAGAAAAAAAAAACGTGTATTGAATATCCACCAGAGGTGGATCTTGCACATCAAACAAGTTTTCAATTTATTTTTTGATCAATGGTTATAATCTTTAATTTCAAACTCATATGTATATTAGTTCTCATGTAGTGAGTAAACTAGTTCATATGAATGCTTGAGGTTTGGCATGGGATTGTTACCGCTTTCAAAACGTGTTCTGATGATGGGAACCTAGAAAATTCCCGAAATAGATCTATCAACACATTCCTGAAAGGGTCAAATAATAAATTTGAAAACAAAAAACCCTATAGATTATTTGTTAGGACAATATCCTAATGAAGAAATATAGAGTATATGGCCTCGAACTTGAATAATTTTCATTTTCATTGCACAATTAAAGGTCGAAAAAACATAATTTTTATTTTTAATAAAAATTATAACAAACTTGTGGAATTTTTTTACCCAAAAAATTTAATTGAAAAGTATGATTTTTTATATATTTTTAATTTATTTAAACTATTTAAAAAGTAATTTATAAAGAATTTGAACAAATTTATGATAATAAGTGCTATACGTGGTATTCCCCAAAGCAGTCACGTGATTTAGTGAAACAAAGGAATACATTGCATATAGTACAAAATACATTTGTGCGGCTATATTTTTTACAGCTGGCGCAACGGACGCATCTTTTCCAATTTTCACGTTTTTCCATTTTATGCAAAGATTTTTTCTTCTTTAAAGCGATACTTGAAGTTCTGGTTGCTTCTGGGAATGTGCGCGATCTTAAACAGAAGTCACTAATAAATTCCTTTGCTAGAGCTGACCGAAAATCAATCGAAGTCACGTTTGTCGCAAAGCTGTTAGCCAACATGAGTTTGCTGTATATCACGTAGCTAATATGGACGCATATTTCGAAGAGATCAAAAAATAATCGAATATAAAACCGCCATTTGCTTCTGCGATCATACTCATAATATACCTTTTTTTGGTCCATCAGATCGACACATCCCGTTCCCTTGTTGTAACGCTGGACAACCAACGGGCAATCTACATCAATTTTACCTGATTGTCCTCAGTTGGGTCAATAAAATTTGAAGCCAGGTAAACAGCGCGATTATCCATCCATTTGACTACGGATATGCTATCGGATGTAAAATAGCTTATGTCCCCACGTTTCATATTTTTATCGGCCGGAAACTGCCTTGGCATGTGTTTTCTATTACTTCGAATTAGATTTTTTTAGGTGCGTTTTTTTTCGTTTCATCCCACAGGCAAACATACTTGCCAAACATGTTCGGTGTAATCGTGGGCAGGTTGAAACTTACACAAA
Organism: Delia radicum; assembly: GCA_021234595.1. Lineage (NCBI taxonomy): Eukaryota > Metazoa > Arthropoda > Insecta > Diptera > Anthomyiidae > Delia > Delia radicum. Next base: position 16,755,885 of record CM037854.1, on the reverse strand, counting down.
TTTCCTCCATATATTTTTTGAAAGGTGAGAGGTGCCCCCAAAATATACCCAAGTCTTAGCCAGGTGCGCCCTACGCTCTCCCCACAGAACCCCCCTGAAATAAGGCGACTTTTCGACCAATTTTGAGGCCCCCTAGGGGGCAAATGGGGCCAGATAGGAACCTTGCCCCAACCCTCCGTTACAAATCAGTTTTGAACATATTTACTCTATCTCTTACGTGGACAATTATATGAGGCAAAAACTCCTGGGCAAGTATGTTTGCCTCTGGTCGTCAAAGGGTTAAAACTAATTTGTTATAAAATCTGAAAATAAATAACGGCTTCCTTTAAGAACACTTAAGTTATAAAAAAAATGTTTAAAATTAAATTCAGTATAAGTTTTATTGTTTTACATTAATTAGTTGATTTCATATTTTAATAGTTAATACAATTTATAAATAATACAGCAATATACTAAAGTTTAGTAACTAAACTAAAGCATAAATAATAAACTAAACCATTAAAATCAATAAAATTCTCCCCTTAATTAATTTTAAAGTATTTGTTAAACATGATAATAATTATTTGGGGTCTTTTGATTTTTTTTTAAATTTTCTAAAAATTTATTTTTAGAAAAATTCTTTGTTGACAGATCGTTGTAGTTCTGCTCCATAGCATGCAAAATGAATTGCTTCTGGTCTTCCTTATGCTTTAGAACAGCATTAAATCGTGTAATTAAAGCACATCCTATTTCCGCAATATAATTTACAACTAATAATTGTTTGACTATTGCTTTCGCTGAATTGTAGCTCTCATTTTCTTCCCAAGTTATCGGATCAGCCAACAAAAACTTTTAACTAATTCCTGTTATTTCCTCATTTAACAAATTATTAAAAAATAAATAGGTGTTGTTGGTTACAAAATCACATAACTCAATTGACATGAGATCCATTGCAGCTATATTTGCTCGTTTCGGTTGATCCGGATGTCCAGATTTTTTTAAATTATAAGCCATTTTTCTTTTCATTTCAACGTCTACATCACCGTCGAAGCTACCATTGATTTACGATGGTCGTTCAAAAAATCGATCACTTCCTGCTTGTTTTGTTTTCTTAACAAATTTAAAGCATTAACGTGGGAAGCATCAAACAAACCATCTAGGGAATCAATAAATGCCTTTGCTCTCGGACAATTTAATTTTCGCAATCCGTTTTTTTTATATTTTTGTACTCATTATATAATCTTATAATGTTTTTTTTTTCAATACCGTCTCGTCTTTTTGTTGTTATTTCAAATTTTTGAAAAACTTCAATGACTTCTTTCGATATAATGGAAACACTACATTTTACACTTTTTTTATTATTTTCAATAAGATACAGTAATCGTCCAAAAAGATCTTTTTTGCTTGGAAGAATATTTTTTTTCCTACAAAAAAAACATTTTGGAGACCTTCATAAACTCAAATAATCTTAAAAACTTACCAACTAAATTGGAATGTTTCAATAAAGCATTTATATCCATATTTTACAAATATTTTCACGGAATAATATTCAATATTATTTTAGCAATCTAATAAAAAATATTTAATTTTTATTTTATATAACTTGTTATATTAATACATTAAATTTATAGTACTAAGGCAAAGAGTACTAAAGCAAAAAAAAAAAAATAATTTTGAAAGCAAATAAGTTGAAATTAAAAAAAAAAAAAGTGGCTTCATAGTAGGATTTGTGTTTTCTCATGGAATGGTCGATATATTTTCTCCAAAATTATTTTTTTGTAAAACTACATTAAGCAATCTGTAAAACAATGCAAAGAGTTCAAATTTTCCCCCATTCGAATATTTACGAGAATTTTATGAAGAAAAGTTCTTACTTACATTTTAACTTTAACCACGCATAACACCACGACCGGTAAGACTTAGGTCAAAACAATATTAAAGAAAAATCTTTTTAATTCTTTAAAATTAAGCTATGAATGTTAATCCCGTAAAAATTTTATTTTAGGAGTTATAAGCAAAAATAGCTACAAAGGTTTTTTGTCCTATTTTTGAGGTCAAAAGTTCAAACTGCTTGGCCTGTTTAAAACTTAAAACTACACTTTTTGTCTAAAATTCTTTTTTTACTCTCGTCTTAACTGAAAATGTGCGGGGAGCGATAAAAAAAACAATTATGCACATCCCATATACTTTATGGGTGCTCTAATACATACCCTATGGGGAATGAAGAGTTAATTGACCTAAAAGTGACTGGTTAAAAAAGGACTTATCACAGGACTTTTATAATTTAATACTGAAGTGTGTTAAGCAGTGTCAACAGTCAGTCTTGTGGTATGCCCTTCTGTGGTTAGTCCTGTGGCATGCCACTATGTGGTTTAAAGCAGGACAAATGACCCACTCCTACGACAAGCCAATGTTAAAGTTGCCAGTTGTTAACATAGGGTAGGGTTTTGCAGAGGACCGTTCTCTGGAACGAAATGACCGATCCTGTGGCATACGCAGAACCGGTCCCATTCCCCATAGGGTAGCAAAATATATAGACTTTTCCATGTATTTACCCATATATGATTCCATACATTACATATATGTTTATTAGAGTGTCCCTTAGAGTGTTCCATAAGTTTTAATGTTGGAAATGTTAACACGGTACCCTTTAATTCTATTATATATTTGACTTGAGTATAACTCATGTGTAATTATAGGCCTCAACGACAACGCCTACCCTAAACGACTAGGCCTTAAAGAGCAAAACATGTGTTTATATGGAAAAAAATTACTTTTCTTCAGATTTTGGAAATTTTTTTTAAATATTGTAATAGTTTTTATGCTACTTGACAAATTATTCGAAATAATGATAATATTATGTATTCAAAAAGGTATAAAAACATAAAACCGGTTAATAACTAACCCATTAATAAATACTGCCCCAGACCCCTAATGTGCCAATTATTACTTGACCGAAAAATTCGAGCACACATCTTAAAAATTTTTGAAATTAAATACTACAATAGAATTTTTTTATCCAAAAGACACAAGATTGTGAGATATGGAAGAAGTTTTTTCTTTTGGATGTCGTTAACCTGTCTTAAGGTAATGTCAAAAAGGGACAACATTTTTGGGTTGGTTTTCAAATCTCTAATTTAAATTTTTAAAATGTTTTCTTCAACAAAAGCGGAAAAATTGATATTGTTTAAAACATCTTGTTTAAAACATCTTAGAGAATAAAAGTAAAAAAAATTTAAATTATCCCCCGGTACACTTGTGTAGGGCAACGATTTAATTTTTATGGATTTCGAGGAAATTGTGTTTTTTTTTTTTTTTTTGGTAATGTTTGTTGTCATAAAATATTTAAAATCGAAAATTAGCTACTTAGTAACTTTTATTGTATTATTTTATAACAGTAACTCAAGGTTGAAAAAAAAATTTTTTTTTTTGAACATCATTAACCCATGAGGTCATGTGGCCACAAATGAACCCAGACTTATTTATTTCAATTTAGCAAGAAGGTCAAAGCTTCGCTTATTACTATTGAATTTTAAGAAACGTGTTCTAAAATCTAATAACACAATTTCTGAAGATTCTGTGCCAACAGCTTCGAACAACTTAAACAACGTTTACCCGTGACGTGCCGCATTTAGATCAAAGGTGATACTGCGGGAGATTATATATATTTAAACTAAAGTAATAATAGTAATAATAATAATAAAGTTTTTTTTTTTTACAACCTTGACTACACCCATTTATTAAATTCCTAAAAAAAATATTTTCAGATAAATTAACCCTTATATGCTTTTGGTGCTAAAGTGACCCTCTATTGAAAAAAAACTTTAAAAATACATTTTATGCAGCAGATATATATATATTTTTAACCTAAAAGAAAATTTTACCAAAATTTTTATAAAAAGCAGACAAACATCAGAAGTAATTTTTTGAGATCACTTGACCTGTTATTTTAGGAGCTGTGTCCTATTCAGAAATTGATTCTTCTGTTCGTAAAGACTGTTAAAAAAAGTGGCGCCAGCATTTATGGTATTTGTCAGCAGCAAATATAGCTTTAGCTCTTTTTAGGTCTGGTGAAAAAATACGGCGTTATATTTTATGGTATAGTATACTAGTAAAAAATTTAACTAGTATACTAGTGCATTAAAAACAATCAAGTCAAATATCAAATTAGAGGGTACCGTGTCAATATTTCCTACATTTATACTAAAGGAACACTCTAATGTTCATATATGCCCATACATGGAACCACATACGAAAATATATATGTATATGTTTTCAAAAAGATGTTCTATGAATGAAGTTTCTCCAACATTCTACAAAAATACTGATTTTTATGTAAAATTTTTAAAAAATATATTTAAAATGAAATATGGAGAAGAGTGGTTTCGAATCACCCATGTTTGAATAAAAACTGTTTTTTATACAAATATTTCAAAAATATATTTAATACAAATTTTCTCTAATTTAAGTCAACAAAAACTTCGATTACTAGTGGATTTTCATATTAACTCATTAAAGACACGTGATATAAAGCAATGTTTCATAAAGAAAATTATGTAATTTTTTTTCTTAAAACGCCCTCTAGTGGAAATATTAGTAACCAAAGTTGAAAATTTGATAGAATGTAAATCCTTGACGGTTGAAGATATTTTAAAGTTTAAATTTCAGGTAAATACATTTTCAATATTTCCATTCACATCGCAATTAAAAAAATAAAATATTAGGCTTTTTTATATGTTTGTGAAAAATAATTTTTCAAATATATATTTGGCAATCTCTAAATCAAAATTTTCCACAATTTTTTAGCCAAAATATTGAGTTATGTTAAGAGTTTTGAACCACTTAATTATATTTATCCAATAAAAAAATATAGTAGTTTGAAAGTACAGTCAATAATGAGTTAATTTGTAAAAAAATCTTCCGAGGGGATTGCTTCTTAAAAAGTAAAAATGTATTTAAAAAAATATGTTTTCTAAGGGCTAGGAAAATTAACACTAACATTTAGTGTATCCCAAGTGTACGATCTTAGATTTTTTTTCTGTATGAAATATCCGAATTCCATTGTAAACGGTGTATATCACTTGTACTTCCCTCGTAAGTTCGATTTCTTACTAAAACGACACCTTAATAAGAAAATTTCCAACTATATTAAGTAAGATCCATCTCACAAGAAAATACCTCAATGATTACAAACTGATTTAACGAATATGTGATAGACAATTCAAATCCAATGTTTACTGGGGAAGAAAAATTACTTTTTTTGGGAGTTTCTTGTTTTGCAGCATATAGAAAATTTTAGAAATTCGATCAAAATTAGCATAAATGTTAGATAAGAAAGCTTGATATGGATATTGCTTTCATTCACACAGAGAAAAATTGAGCTATTTGCCAACTGAAATTCAGTTACTACGACTCAAATTCGGTTTTTACGAATTTTAATCGGTTGATACAACTAAACATTAGTTTTTACAACAAAGTTTAGTTAATTCAACTGAATTTTAGTTGCATTACCCAAAATATTTAGAAATCTAATGTAAATATCGTTGTACTAACTGAATTTGTAAGTTGTTACCATTAATATACACTTTTCAATTCAATTGGCACTTTATTTCTCTGTGTGTTCTTATTTTTTATGTTTTTGAAAAAAAAAAAAAAAAATACTAAAAAAGATGTCTTCGATAAAAGTTCGACAAAATCCAAGAATATAGGAAAAAGAATGGTACACACAGAGCAAAATTTTTTCTTTTGCCACAGGTAAATAAAATTAATAAATAAAAACAAATCAAAGGATTGTAAACTTGAGAAGATACTGTAAGGGCTTGCATCAGATATTGTGAGATATATTTAATGCATTAATGATGCTTCCAATAACTTTACTACGAGTGTCATAAAGGGATCTGTAAAGCAAAAGTTTGTTAAAACTCCATTTAAAATATTTTAGCTTAAACCCTTTAAAATATGTTTTTTCATCAAGTTAAAACAACATTTTAAAAACTTTTGTAATATCATTAACTCAATACTAACAACCATCAACAACAAGAACATGAGATGACATTCTAAAATCTAATGCAACAAAAAACACTACAACGTGTTTACATACTAACATAAATGCAAAATATGTTTTTCCATACTGAACTAAACTGGAAAGTATTTTATGCAAGACTCAAAACTCTGCAAACTAAAACAATCAAATGTTTATGCAAATGAAATTGTATTCTATTAAAAGGAGTGTGAAATAATTGTTTAAACTACGAAACAACTAAAAATACTCTAAAAAAGGAAAGGAACAACAATAACCATATCCCAGTGAAGTTTTTTTGTTTCTCAAAAATATGTGAATTAAGGAAAATATTATAACATCATATTAAAGTGACAGCAAGTGACAGATCTAAGGATCGGTCCGGTATAGTATTGTTCCCATGCTAGTGATATCACATTTTCCTTTATTAAAACCAGACTTGGGTGAAGTTAATTACATTTAAAAATCATTCACTTGTGAAATTTTTATATACCATTAATAATGTCAGACCAACGTTCTGACTTGTGAGCTTAAACATTTTTAATACCAAACCTGGGGACTAGTAATAACATCTGGATATTTAATTACAGGGCAATAACTCAATTAAACCTTACTACTTGTAGTTAGATATACAAAAGTAATTGGTCTGTAATTAAATGCACAAATATAAGTATTATGTCCCATGTCTGGTATTCAAAATTGAACATTTTCCAAGGAAGCGTTTAAGCCCACAAATGTAAGCGTAGGTCTAAAATAATTAATGATTTAGAAATATTTCTCAAGTGAATAATTATGAAATGTAATTGACATCAACCAAGTCTGATTAAAACTGTTGCTGGTTTAAATTCTACTGTGAAGTATTTTCAATATCATTGTCACAAATCTAGCGTAACAATTTTTTTTTACAAACTTTAACTTTTTAGAGAAGCTCAAATGACAAATAAAAAAAGTGAATATGGTTTTCTAAAACTAAAATGAATATGCTAAAAATATGTAGATTTCTGTAAAGTTTTATTGTATTTTTCAAGTCTTTTTTCATGTATTTTTAACAAAATGTTACTAATTTTTAACAAACAGGAAACGGAAGTGTATTTACTACGACTACTATACTATAGTTGGTTTGGCATATCCAAGTATATGATATGGGAGGGTTAATTTAAATGCAATTAAAATAAACATAAAAGATTAATTTTTAAATACCATTTTTTTAAAATTATGATAATGATACATGAAATTGTGAAATTAGTAATTGCAATAACAAATTTCATACTAACTGTCACATGGTCAGTTTATATAAAAAGGACCTGCCGCTTTTGCAAGATGTGGTCGTATGAGGAAAAAAGCGGCACTTACTCTCTTAGAAGTAAACCTGTAAAAATAGCATAAAAAAAAGCTATTAAAAATTAGTTAAAATTTACGAGACAGAAAAAATTGCTAAAAAATAGCAGATTTTTGGCCAGCTATTAGTAAGTAAAGAACATTAAGAATTTAACTGTAAAATTTACAAAATGTTTCAATTAAAAAATAGCAAGTTCCTCTGCTAAAATCAGCAAAAAGTGTTGCTTAATATTTATAGACAAAAAAAAAAAACAGTAAATAAAAGCATATTTTCTTAAATCAACAGTTTAAAATCCACTATTTAAAAAATTTGCTTAATTTTAGTTGACAAAATAATCACAAACACACTTGGAATTTTTTAAGTTTTCTTTGATTTTTATGTAAATATGTAAATTTTGTTATCAATATATTTTTTTTTTTTGAATATGTTATTCGGTACTCTGCATAATCGTCATGCTTCTTCTATTTGTCAACCCTCTACACAGAGAAAATTTTAATATACAAAATATATGGAAAATTTTCAGTAAACTAAGAAAACTTTTCTTTTCACAACGTGAACGCAAGTTTTCTAAAAGTAATGAAAAGCTACATACTTTTTATGAAACCAATTTTTTTGAAGAAACTTTTTCATTGGGTGGATGAAGATTTTAATAAATAAAATTTTATTTTGCATATAAAGGGTCCGCCAAATAACTTTTTTTTCGAACTCCTTAACCAATTGGACTTTGTATGGCGTCATACCAAGGTCTTTATGCAAAATTCGTCTCAATGATGTCTCCGAAATGTTCAATTGTTGAGAACGACGGTGAATTGATGTGGATGGCGCTTCACGCACACTTTCTGCCACAGCAGCAATATTCTCGGGTGTACGCACTGTTTTTGGCTTTTCACGCTTTGGTTTATCGATGAGGATGCCAGTTTCTTTCACTTTTTTCACAAGATAACGAACATACGGGCCATATTCGTTCAGCGGAAGGATAAAACTAATTATCTGTGAAATCAGACATGAGCTAAGTGTTACCATTCACGAAATAAGCACTAGTTAAAAAAAAAAAACGTTAGATGGCGGACCCTATAGATTTATGTTTTTTGCGTTATAAGTTTTGAGATTTGAAAAAAATTGTTTTTGCAAGTTTGATAAAATTTTTATTAAAATAAAAATTATGTTTTTTTCGACCTTGATTTGTGCAATGAAAATGGCAATATCCTAATAAAGGAATATAGAGTATGGACTCGAACTTGAATAATTTTCATTTTCATTGCACAATTAAAGGTCGAAAAAGCATAATTTTTATTTTTAATACAAATGATATCAAACTTGTATAAAAGACAATGTATGGTCTTATTTACTACTCCCCCTGTACATTTTGTTTTTAAAAACAAATGTACAAATGAAAAGGAAAAGGAAAACAAAGAAAAACGTGTATCGAATATTTACCAATACACACAAATAACAAGTTTTTTAAATTTATTTTTTGATCAATGGTGATAATCTTTAACTTCGAGCTCATATATACTAGGGTGTCCCATTCAAAAAAAAATTTTGGGGATCATTCTTAATTTGAATACTCATAAGGCTAAGAATTTTTGAGAATTTTTTCAGATTTTTCGGAGGTGGTTTAGAGGTCGCGCAAATCGATTTTTTACCAAAAATCGAGTTTTTTGGGCTTTTTTTGAATTGTGCTTGAAATTCAGCTTCTGAGTCAATATTCTTAAAGAAAATTTTCCGATCTTTAATTTTATGTGCATAAGTAATAAGTTTCGGCAATGATTTTGCACATTTTGACAATTTAATAACGGTTTTTTCGTAAATTTTCAACAAATATGGAAAAGAATGCTTTATAGCTTTTAAAATTTGTATAAAGTCTATAAAAACTAATGATGCAGTTTAATAGATTATTAAGTTTTAAAATAATTAGCAGAAAAAAAAATGAATTTTCTCTCGAGTTATACCGTTTTAAAGCTTTGTACACATTGTATGAAATGTATAATACTATAAGGTGTGAACTAGATTTGCATTGGTTTAAACTTTAAATAATTGGATTTAGAAAATGTTTTTACAAATAAAATAATAGTTACTTACCACTCATACATAACAATTATATTAAAAACAAAGAAAAATAGATTTGTTATAAATCATTTATTAGAGTTCTTGCGATGCTGCTCTACCCCCTACAGTAAACTCTGAAAGTCTGTTTCAGAAGTTGTGATATTGATATAACTATTAGCCAAAGCCACACCACGTTCTGCGACATCATTTACAACTTGCAATTGTTGAACTTTGTGTTTTGTTTCCTGAAATGATTTGTTGTTTTCCCATTTTTCTGGATCCGTTTGTAAAAAATCAGTAGAAATGTTGCACGGCTTCAAAAAAAGTTAGGCTAGCTTTTGTAATAAAACACAGAATTTGTTTATTTTCAATCATGTCTTCTGTTAAATTTTCTTTCACTAATTCGTTGTTATTACTTGGTTCATGTAGGTTTATAAATATCTATAAATGAACTACTAGTTAGTCACTAAATGAGACTAGTTGTAGGTTAATGTTAAGCAAAACTTATCTAAATTTGTTTAAATAAAGAAGAAAAAAAAAAAAATGAAGGTTTCTAAGCATTAAACGCAAAGTTTTGGTATCTTTCACTTATCAGTTTACAAAAATTTTAATTGTATTGTGACTTGTTATCTCTAAACCTATAGACTATCTGCCAAAAATAGGGTTGTAGTTCCCCCAAATCCAATAAATCATGAATTTTAGTTCGAGCCATATCAGTGCCACCTAGTGATAACGGCTTTTTGGCTACTTTTTTTGCTGTCCACAACTTGACAACACTTAAAACTAAGCTTTGACATACAATAAATACATTTTCAAATCTCATAATCTAAAGTTTACAACAAATCGGATACCCAAATCTTATAGTACTAAAAATTTCATACAATGGGTGCAAAGCTTTAAAAGGGTATAACTCGAGAACGGTAAGAGAAAATTATATTGTTTTTTCTGCTAATTTATTTATAACTTCATAATCTTTTAAACTGCATCATTAGTTTTTTTAGTCTTCATACAAATTTTAAAAGTTATAAAGCATTCTTCTTCCTATTTGTTGAAAATTTACAAAAACTGTTATATAATGTATCAAAATGTGCAAAATCCCTGACGAAACTTATTACTTATGCACATAAAATTAAAGATCGGAAAATTGTCTTTAAGAATATTTACTCAGAAGCCGAAAAATTACCGATTTTTTTTAGCAATTTTCAAGAATAATTCAATAAAAGCCCAAAAAGCTCGATTTTTGGTACAAAATCGGTTTGCGCGACCTCTAAACCACTTCCGAAAAATCTGATAAAATTCTCAAAAATACTTTTTTTTTTTTTTTTTTTTAAGGAAATTAGTTTATATGAATACTTGATGTTTTGCATGAGGTTGTTTCAGAACGTGTTCTGATGATGAGAACCTGGAAAATTCCCGAAATAGATCTATCAACACATTCCTGAAAGAGTCAATTAATAAATTTGAAAACAAAACCTCTATAGATTATATGTTAGGAAAATATCCTAATAAAGGAATATAGAGTCTGACCTTGAACTTGAATAATTTTCATTTTAATTTTTTTTTTTTGTTTTCTATCTGGCTGTTCTTGAGCCGATAAGAATCGTAAAACTTTATTAAAATAAAAAAACAAAAAAACTAAACCATAAAAATCTAACCAATTAGAATTCATAAAAAAACTTATTTGCATTCTTTGCGCAAATTGGTTGTCAGCTAGTGTAATTATTTCGTAAATGTTGGCTTTTAAAACTTGGGAGCAGGACTTTACCAGTCTCCGGAATATTTGCTTTTAAGAAAACTTATCAATTAACCTATTTTTCTATGCATGTATGTAAAATTAACTGTAAATGTAGAAATCTAGTTGTGTTTGTGGTTTATTTAAATAATTTGTATCGTATAGACTAAAAACTATAACTTTTTCTGGGGCTTTTTTGGTCGAGTGTCATGTTGCAACCACAAAATATGCTTAAGTATTGGAGTTAGACTTCCGTCAAGAATTTCTCAACGTTATTACTAAAATAAAGCAATAACAAAAAATACAAACTATTTGTTGTTACAGTTTTAGTTAAATCTATTAACTTTTTTAAACATCTTTCAAAAAAAATTCTTTAACTGTATGAAAAAAGTAAATTTAAAATGTCATTTCATGACACCCAATATCACCCAATTTATCATATATCATGTACAACAACTTTATTGTTCCAGGCTTGTTTGACAGTGTTGATGATAATAACGCTGGTGACGATGATGATGTTTTTGGCGGCAGCTCACAGTGCTTTGTCCTATAGACAAAAGTCAAACAAAATTTATGTCTTCGTTTTTAACGAAATTTATTTTTTTGGATATGTTGTTAATAAGTTTTGGAGTATACCTTAATTTTGGATAACATTTTAAGAATTACAAAAACTATGTCAATCTGACTTTTATATTTTTATATAATACAAACAAAAGTTGAGAACTGTTTTTTTTTACTATTTTTTTCAGGAAAGCTCTTTTTCAATGTCTCAATTATCTAGTTTAAAATTAGTTGATAGCATGATTGACTGCAGACTTGGGCGACGTCAATTATATTTCAAAATCGTTCACTTGGGAAATTTTTCTATATCATTAATAATATCAGACCTACACTTCACACTTGTGAGCTTAATCGCTTCCTTGGAAAATTTGTAAAATGTTTAATACCAAACATGGGGATTAGTAACAACATCTGTGATATTTAATTACAGGGAACTTACAATTACACCGAATTACATGTAATTGAACATAAAAAAGTAATTGCCCTGTAATTAAATACACAGATATTGGAATTATGTCCCATAGTCTGGTATTGACAAAATTGAAAATTTTCCAAGGAAGAGTTTAAGCCCACAAGTGTGAGCGTAGGTCTGAAATTATTAATGATATAGAAAAATTTTACAAGTGAACGATTTTGAAATGTAATTGACGTCGCCCAAGTCTGATTGACTGTAAGTTATGTTTTCTTAAGAAAATGGCAGGGCTTTAGAAAAACTGTAAAAGTCTTATAAACCAATAAATAACCGAACAGATAGAAAATGCAGAAATAACCGAACAGATAGAAATATTATAAACACTTTTTTAATCCCTACACTGAGAAAACAAATTCATTGTGACAGTCGAATTTTTGTTTTTCAACCGAATTGTTAATATGCGCCAGCAACATAATTTGAAAACAAATTTTAATAGTTAAACGCATCTCACACACCTTCTCGTATTAAAATTGTTTTGCCAATCCTATAATTTTTTAAGGAGTTATAGCATTTTTAAAAAAGGATACATATATGACAGCTGTACGAGTCCTTGCTGCGCTTGAAATGAAAATTGGTACAAATATTACTGATTCCATTTCAAGAATAATAAATAATTTTCGAAATACTGCAAAGGGAAATAGAGTTTTTATTAATAATTTACAAAATTCAGGATATATGGAATTTTAGAATATCCTTACAATTAAATATATTATGAAAAAAAAAAATTATTTTATAATTTTGATAAAAAAAAAAAAATTGTTGCAATCGGACGATTTTCAAAAGATTACAGCCTTTTTAGACAAAATGAATATATGACAGCAATACGAATCATCGCCGTTATTCCAATGAAAATTGGCACAAATATAACTGGTTGGAATCTGTTCTACTTGACACTTTTGAAACATTGTAATGATAATTAAAGCTTTTAGTAAAAATTATCATAACTCAGGATATATTCATATCCTTTCAAATATTTTGTAATAAAAAAACTTCGTTTATATTTTTGACAAAATTTAAAAAAAATGTGTAACAATCTTATGTTTTTCAAAGGATTTATAGCGATGTTTAAGAAAAAGGATATATGACATCTATATATGACATCCTTGCTGCCATCAAAACATAAATTGGCACAAACAATACCGTCTTTATTCCTAGAACAATCACCAATTTCAACAGCATATTAATGATAATTGTAGCTTATATTAAAATCGATGGGAGGTGTACGTAACCTTGTGCAGATTTTCTCGAAAATTACGTTACTTTTTCTAGTTTTTACAAAGGAAATTAGCATATTAAACTCCTATTTTTTCCATTATTTATATGGGGACAAAGCACTGTGTGGCGGCATCAATGATGTCACTGAATTGTAGACTATGACGGTACTATCTAAACTCAATATTTTTGAAGCGCTTGTAGGATGCGTGGTATTGCGTTAAATAAATTGACTTATGCTTAGAGGTATACAAAGAATAAACACTTTTTCGATAATCACCCTGTTGTCTGTGTCAATAGACAATAGATGTAGAAAAATATTTGACATTTTAATTGCCACAGTAAAAGATAAAGCTTTAAAATTTAAATGTCTTTAAAAATCCAAAAACAAAAATAGCAAAATATGACTAATATGACTAATATAAAGTAAATTGCCATATATTTATCATATCCATTTATTTATCTCTTGAAAAGCACTTCCTTCATGAATACAATAGCAATTTTCTCGATATTCTTAAACAAAGACAATCTTAATTGATTTCAAATATTAATATTCCTTAACTATCGTTATTGTAGCAAATGAAATAACCAGGGACAGCAACTCGATGCATTAAAAAAAGTGTGTTTTAGTAGCCTATAAAATGCATGAGAAATATTAAAATATATATACTTAAAATTAAAAAAATATGCACTTAAATTTGTCTTTTAATTACATTAAAAATATAATCAAAAAAAAAAATTAATTTTGAATTCAGTCTCATTGTTTTCTAAAAAAACAGAGTATATAGAGATGAAATGATTTTAAATAAAATCTTTGTTTATGTAAAAATTAAAAAGTTTTTTATGGTTTCAAACGTAAAATTTAATCTATTTGTGCTCAAACAAATGACCGCTCAATTTCGACGGTTGTGATCGGTGCATGTTTGAACGATGTTAATTATTTTGTTATGTATTGATGTTCTGAGTTTCTATCACAATTTATTGAGGTAAACCTAACCATAAACACGCCCTTCTTCTAAAAATCTGCATATGGATTGTGAGAATTTCGAAAAAAATTAAAATGGCATGCAAAAACAGAGGCACTTTAAGTCAATTATTTTGTTTCTTTTTAATCAAGTTTTGTATCTTTTGAACAATTATTGCTATAACAAATTTTAATTTTTAATATTGAAAAATACTCATTTGAAAAAACACTAAAAACTGTTTCAGCTAATCCCACTTGGCATATCATAATTTAAGCGTAAACTTAAAATGAATTGAGTGTCTTGTTGGTGAAATATAAAATTAAACTTAAAATTTTTTTTTTAGAAAAAACTAATAAAAATATGCATTTAAAGCTAAAAATATGTGTTTTAAGCACAATAGGTAAAAATGTGCAATTAAAATATGCATATATAGCAAAATATGCACTAACACATCGATGCAATTTTAATGCAATTTCTTTGATTCGCAAAGATATTTTGTTAACACTGTTCATGCATTTGCATGAACTTCCGGTCCCTGATTATAACCCTTTAAATTAAATCAATTATCACATAAAATATAAATATTTTTATATGCATTTATAGAAATCCATTCAAATGGAAAATAAGTTCATATATTCATAGAGTTTACATCAAACTTATCAGTAAATGGAGCACAATAAATTACTTCAAATTGCTTTATGTAATTTCAAAAGAATCAATAACAAAAACACATTTGCAAAATCAGGGCTTATGTATGCAATACAACAGACATATTGTAGTATTTGGGAGGCAGGTTCGTAGTGTAGGATTTCAGAATGGGGATCAAAAAGAAAACGTATTCATTAAAATCAGTTGTCATAAGTTATAACAGGAATACACTTAGAATATGCAAATGTAGTTACAAACAAATGACATTTCACTTGAAAACATGACGACTTACATTTTATTAACTGTTGACAAAATGAACCACAAATGTAGTAAAAATAAAAAACAATATGCATAGTAAAAATTTACTGAAGTTTATTTGTTTTATTTGTTTAAATAAAAATAGAAAAACTGATAAAATTAATGTAAATTCCTACTACAGTTTGGTTTGCTTATTTTAAATGATCTAGAATATTTACAGCAGAAGTTCCCTGAGTAAATCTGAAAACTTAAATCATTAAGAATATCATTCCATCTTTGAAAGAAAACTAAAAAAAATGTATTTTTTTCCTCATATCTTCTTTATATTATAAACATATATTCTCTATGGTGCCTACAACACATCTCCATATTCAGTTTTCCAAATTAAAAAAAAAATTGTGATTTTTCACGTAAATTTTTAAGACAATTCCATTCCATAAATCCCAAAAGCATGTAAATTTGAAGACCCATATATTCGAAAGTTTTCGTTTATCTAATTTAAAAAGGATTTGATTCCTACGGTTGCTTTCTTTCACATTTATGCAAAAATTAAAAAGATATTCACACATTTTTGTATACACTCGGTTAAAAATAAAAAATATATATCCCTTATTTAGTTAACTAAAGTTAACCCACAACCGTAGGCATGTTTTTTTTATAGGTTTTTACTGGCAGATTAGAAATGTGCTAATTTGGTGAAAATCGTATAAAACGCGATAAAAAATGGCGAGCACTCAAAATTGTTGCTGCATCCCTCTAAGCGAACACAAAGCTCTTAAAGAAAAAAGAACAAAGCTAACTACCTTTACTCCAGTTTGAAAGAAAGTACAAAATTTATCTTTAATATTTTTTATAATATTGAAGAAATAGCTATCGAAAACATTTTGAAAACAATTTTCTAACTACAATAGGTAATTAGTTATATGTATCAAAAATAAGGGCTGTTTGTCAAAAATGTCAAAATTCAACATCCTACAAATCAAAGAGATCTTGACCGATCACGCTGAAACCAGAAACTACTACCCAAAAGGACTTAACCTGAGGAAAGTTTCATCCCGATCCCAAGACCTCGGGTTCAAAAGTTCTATCACTTGAGATGAAATCCCAAATATATTTACATCCTGTCTAGAAGGCGAACGCTCAACCGTCTGAGCTAATGTTGCTGTGCATATTGGCTGGCTAACAGCAAAGTTATATATTTGTGGGTGTGTGCTTAATTGCAAAAGCAAAACACAAAACAAACACTACAAAAATAAAATAAATCAAAAAACTAATTTAAAAAACTAACACTACATCAACAAAGCATAGTTAAAGTACAGTGATATGATCTACCAATAACTGTTACAGGATAGGTCCTTTGATATTAATTGTTTTACTCTATTAAAATTTGGCAATTATAAAAATAAAAAATTTAGCTAAATTCCATCGACTAGATACTTTTCTGAAAAAATGTTTACCCATTCAGTTAAATTCCTTAACTATTTCTTCTGCGACTCTGCTAACAAGACTCATTCTCTCATGTAGGAAACTAATTTCATCAATTTACTACAAAATCTACTAAGAATGCAGTAAAAGATAGAATTGTTTTTTTTTTTGCCAATTCCTATATTTTAGTATATGGCGTCCATGTTTGTCTGTTGTTTATACTCCACAGTAAGCAGCAATATTGTTTACTATTGATTTAGACAGAGTCAGTCAAGGCAGTTGTGTTATTCATACAAATTGCAGTAAGTACGGAGTTGTAGGTAATAGTAACTCAAATTTCGCTTCAACAATTTCAATTTGACTTTTTAGCTTGCAAAATACTACTTGCCTCCATACCGTTGGAAAAGTGTACAGACTATAGTAGTAGAAGTTGCTGTTGCTGATGATGTTGATGTAATGTTGTCTAAATACCAGATTCCCCATTACGGAAATTAACGCATCGTTAGTCATTTGATGAGATAATACCTCGGCCAGACTACCACATGTACTAAAAATATTCAACATAAACTTTGGTTATAGAGTGTTGAACTTATTCTCTCTCGTTTATCGTCGCCTATCATGTTGTTAGATATTAACTATCAGTCATTTCGACTTTTAACAAAATATTTGCATAAGGGTGGTATTTCTTATAAAAAAAAATAAAAAAATTTTTATATCGACGTTTTCCTAAAAATTATGAATTTGTGAAATTCCCGACAAAAATTCCACTTTGGTTTTCTAAATAAATTGTGGCAATTTTGTTCCAAGAAAATATTAAGTTAAAGTAATACACTAATAATAATCCATGCTCAAAAAACAAGAAAATTTCAAAATACTGAAAACTTTCGTGAAATATACGAAAATTTGTTACACTTAAGGAATGTTTTCGTTGTTATGACATTAATTTCTTATTTTAGTGCATGTATTATTATGTATACCAAACCTTTTTAAATTAGTTATTAAAATTAACTGCAATAAATGCCATCCCTAATATTAATTTTAGTAAATGACCCCCAAAGATTCCTATACTAGCATTTCGTCATATGGAATATGGGGCTGATATTTTATAGCTTGTTTTATATTTAGAAAGGAATTCAATCACAGTGAAGGTTTTTTTTGTGTTTTCACAGAAACAGGAATCCAAATATTTTCATTTTATTTGATGGTTGGTTTAGTACACTCATAGAAATAAACATGTAAAAATAGCTACTAAAAATTTGATTTTTTGCTAAAATAAAAACAGCAAAAATAAAAATATTAACAAGTTTGATATAATTTTTATTAAAAATAAAAAGTATGTTTTTTCGACCTTTAATTGTGAAATGAAAATGAAAATTATTGAAGTTCGAGGCCATACTCTATATTTATTTATTAGGATATTGTCCTAACAAATAATCTATAGAGTTTTTGTTATTAAATTTATTAATTGACCACTTTCATTAATGTGTTTATAGATCTATTTCGGGAATTTTCTAGGTTCCCATCATAAGGACACGTTTTGAAAGAAGTGACAATCCCATGCAAAACATCAAACATTCATATAATAGTACTAAAGTTAGTACTGGAAGTTAAAGATTATTAACCGTTGATCAATAATAAATTGAAAACTTGTTTGTTATGTGCAATGGTCTAGCTTTGGTAGATATACACTACAATTTTTTTGTTTTTTTCTTCTTTGAAAATACGCTTGTGAAAATACACTTGTTTTATTTTGTTTAAAAACAAGTAAACAAGACCAAGGAGAATAGTTTTGAAAACATAAACCTCTAAAGATTATTTTTAAGGACAACTATCATAATAAAGAAATATAGATTATGGCCTAGATTTTCATTTTCATTAAAATTTAAAAAATTTTACTTATATTCGAGTTGAATTTTAGTTAATTGAAACTAGCGATTAACTCTGCTAAAATTAGCAAACATTTTTACTAAATATTTGTTGACTTAAAAAGTGCAAATACGAATTCTACTACCATAAATTTGATAGAATGCATATAACAGTGTATTTTGCTAAAATAAACAGAAACTTTTTTTTTTAAATTTAAGGTTGCTGATTTCAGAAAGCAGATTTTTATTCGCATTAACCCTTTACAGAACTTAAACTGCTGGAAAATTTGCAATTTTTTGCGGACTTGGGTTATTGGCAAAACGCTTTAACAGAAAAGTAGCAACACAAATATTTTTCTGCAACTCCTTATAAAGGGTCCGCCAAATTACTTTTTTTTTTTTTGAAACTCCTGAACCAATTGGACTTTGTATGGCGTCATACCAAGGTCTTTATGCAAAATTCGTCTCAATGATGTCTCCGAAATGTTCAATTGTTGAGAACGACGGTGAATTGATTGTTGATGGCGCTTCACGCACACTTTCTGCCACAGCAGCAATATTCTCGGGTGTACGCACTATTTTTGGCTTTTCACGCTTTGTTTTATCGATGCGGATGCCAGTTTCTTTCACTTTTTTCGCAAGATAACGAACATACGGACCATATTCGTTCAGCGGAAGGATACAACTAATTATCTGTCAAATCAGACATGAACTAAGTGTTACCATTCACGAAATAAGCACTAGTTGAAAAAAAAACGTTAGATGGCGGACCCTTTATGAAAAAAATCTATGCGGCATTACATTTCGTCAACGGTCAAAATTAGTGAACAAGAAATACCTCACCCAAGTAAGCGAAAGAAGTGTCGGGTTTACTTCCATTATCTTGTTTACATCATATAACACATGCCCAACCAGAAAAATACAAGCGGATCACCGCAGGCAGGGCACTTTAGCATGTGCTACAAGTGCTGGCAACAAGTGCTTTCCCAATCCCAAAATTACAAAGGGTCGATCTGTTCAAAAAGTGTCGAGCAAGCACTAGGGGGAAAAAAAAATCCAACGTTGGAAAAATGTTGGTAAAAACACGAAAAATGTGGTCTAAAATTTTGTTTTTTCAAAATAAAATTTTAGAAAATGTTCATGTATATTTTTTTTGGTCATGCTGGGAATCGAACCCCGGCAGCCAGATTGGCAGCCGACAGCTGACTAACCACTAAGCTAATGACACATATAATAATTGATAGATAAAAATAAAAACGAAAGAAAGCTGGGTAACAGTTTGCTGCACAAATATGTCAGCATTGGCATAATGTTTAGTGGAAACCAATTGGGAAATTAAACAAGTTTTGCATGAAAAGAGCTTTTCCAGAAAAAAAAAAAAATTAATTTAATATTAAAAAATGTAAAAAAAAAAATCACAAAAAAAAACGTTTGCCGGAAAACGGTTCGAACTCGGAACTTTCTGACAACAATATATTTTAAGCATATCATCTTAATTTTCATAAAATAAATATTTTAGCAATGGTGAGACTTTTGAGCCGTTGGAAATTTCAGACTAGATGGCACTGGGAAACTACTTTTCCAAACGTTGGCAAAGTGGTCTCAGCCAATTCTATGCCAATGATGTTTGTAAAACAAATACTGGCAAACAGCTTTCTGGAAACGCTTGTAAAGCGTCTGAAGTAAGTGTTCTGCCAGTAGTTTATTTACAATTCGTCGGTTAGCCAGTGGTATACCAGTGCTAGGTTTTTTGTACCGCTGACATTTTCTGACTGGGTTTTTCATTATTTTTCTATGCGAAACACGAAATTTTAAAAAATTTAAAGTAGCTTGAGTCGTAAATCAAGTTCTGATTGTGGTTCTAAGACATCCTTTTCATTCGTTATTTCGAAATTATGAAGGAATAAAAAAAATTGGTGAACTGATTTGCAATCAGGAGACAAAAGTCTATAAATATCACTTTTTAAAAATTAGATCAAACAAAAATCGCTTTAATTTCCTGTAGGAGATAGAATGCATCAAATCCAAATATTTAATTTTTTTCTCTTAACTTGAAGGATTGAACCATATCATAACAAAATTCCGAGCACCTACGTCTAAGGCCGTCCGAGGAAATTTGCAGCCAAAATTATGAAAAAATATTAATATTTTTTAAACTTTGGGTTCACACTAGGCGGCTCTTAGAGCATATTGGCATAAGTGGTTGGTATGATCTCAAAGCTACATCTATCCTTTGTCGGCATACATCACACTCGGAAAAATTGTTCAAAAAATGTTAGCTATTACAACCACAAAAAATGAACGAATATCAACCATTCGTCGCCAAAGATTTAAAAAAAGTTTAGAAAAACTTTAAAAATGTCAAATGTTTTTTGATTTTTTTTTTGCTGATTTTAACAGATTTACTTTCAATTTACTAAAATTTAGCTCAAATATAACTAAATATTTGTTAATTCAACAGCAAAATATCTTTTAATTTTAACAGTTTTTTCTTCAACGTCATTTGTAACTAATTTTTGCAGTTTTAGCAAACATTTTTACTCATTTGTTTTTATAAGTGTAGTGGTAATGAAAAAATTTGTTTAAACATTTAACAAATCATTATTTGTTTGAGGGTGTTGGCTTATAGCAATTTTTCAAGATGTCATACCCTGTTAATCCCAAGTAATTATTTTATTTTTTGATTGACATTTTAACTTCAGTTATTATGGCAGGAAATATAAAAGGGGATCTGGTCTGCACATTTTAAATATTATATTTATTCTATCGTAAAGACATTGTCACATATGTTTTGTGTCACCTGACTGACATTTATAAACAACACCAGAGCATTTTACATTCAATGTCAGACTTTTGTTTTCATTTTACATAGACTCAAATATGCAAAATATTCATATGTTTACACCATCATTTAATCGTTAAAAAAAAAGGACATTACAAAAAATGAAAGATAGTAAAGAATGTTATTATTCTGCAGTAACTTTTTGTTGTTATTGAACAAAAAAATAAATCAAATTAATATTTGTCTCTTCAGTGTCTTTTTGAAATGAATTCAACATATTTTTTTAGTGTTTAACTCTTCAGTGTCCTTTTGAAAAGAATTCAACATATTTTTAGTGTTTAACTGAAAGAGAGCAAAGGAATTATTAATTCCAAAATTTTTTAATGTAGAGGGAAAGAAACGGGTCCCCGATAGTATGCACACACGATAAAAATTTTGCCATTTCCCAACTAAAAGTCGGTTACTACGATTTATATCTGTTGTAGCAAATAAATGTTGGTTATCACAACAAACTTTCCTTAATAGAACTAAATTTTAGTATCTGCGCTCAAAATGCTTAGAAATCACATTTAATAATGGAGGCACTGTGCAAATTTATTGGTTGTAGTCACCCAAAGACAATTTTCAATTCGGTTGGCACTTTATTTTTCTGTGTGCAGGACAGGTAACTATTAAATGAGAGGCAAGGATCACTTTACAAACAAAAAATTTTGAATTTAAAACATATCGACTTGTAGTGCTTGACTATTTCTCCAATACATATTTTTATTGTGTGGTATATTTTATCTTATTAAAGACACTTCTCGTCCAATTAATTGCTAAAAAAAATTTTTTTAAAATACGAAGGCGGCTAAATAAGTCTTTGAATTTTCGAACTTCCCTCGTAGTTATATGAAATGCAACACTGCTCCCATCAAGTACCACCTGTTAATAGACTACTGTCAAATTCGAGCAAGTTCCGTCATTTACTTTGCATTTAGCAGCTGTTCAAAACATACAACATCTAGAATTTTTTCAAAATGGAAAAAAGTGAATTTCGAGTGCTCATTAAAAATTATTTTTTGGGAAAAAACCATCAATCAAACCAAGGAAAAGCTTGATAAATACTATGTGGACTCTGCATCATCGATTTCAATGGTAAAAAAGTGGTTTACTGACTTTCGTTGTGGTCGCACAAGTACAAATGACGCTGAACGTTCTGGACTTCCAATTGAGGTCAATACACCCGAAAACGTAGAAAAAATCCACGATATGGTGTTGGCCGATCGAAGTATAAAAGTGCGTGAGATTATTGATGCCATAGGCATTTCATATGACAGTGTAGTTTCGATTTTAAATGATCAGCTGAGTTTAAGAAAGCTGTCTGAAAGATGGGTGCCGCGTTTGCTTTCAATTGACCATAAACGTAATCGTGGCCAATAAGGTGATGGCAACAGTTTTTTGGAATGCACGCGGTATAATCCACATCGATTACCTTCAAAAGGGAAAAACAGTAAACGGCGAATATTATGAAAACTTATTGGACCGATTTAACGAGGATTTAAAAAAAATGCTTATTTTATGGACCTCGAAAAATAATAATTTTTGGAAGGGATACAAAAATTGGAGAAACCTTGGACTAAGTGTATTGAGATAAAAGGAGATTAGCTATGTTGAAAAAACTTACAAACAAAAAAAATTTTTTTTTTTGCTAAAAAAAAACTTTGTTTCATTCAAAAAGTCACGGACTTATTGATCCGCCCTCATATGCAATGAATTCAAAATTTTTAAATCAGCTTTTTTATTATTTCGAAATCACATAATAAAAATGTTTAAAAATCATTATTTTATGTTTTTTGTTTTATATATTTGTAGTATAATTTTCTTGTTTTCATTAAAATGCATCAATATTTCAACTTAAGTTCGTTTTAAGTTTGTTGTACTACATAAGTAACTTTGGTGCAAATAGTAGAGCGGTCTACTTCAACACAACAGATTGTGATTCAGATTCGTGTGTTCAATACTCGATGGCACCAATAGATTTTTTTTTAATATTTAAAGAAACATCCCTAAAGTATGCTGCACATTTTAATTAAATAAAAATGTTAATATATAATTGAAAAAGAGCATCCGTGAACTGTTGAAAAAGAGCTTTCATGCACTGTTTAAAATGCTATTAAAGCCCGTATGACACTGTATAGTTTTTGTATTGACAATCTAAATTAAAGCAGTACAAATATATTGTTACTCAATTTTTTAACTAGTGTAAAGAGTACGAACACATAGTGCCAAATTGTAGTAAATGTCAAAACAAATACTTTTGTTATCGATAAATCAGCGAAAAATTGGGATATCTGTCAAAAGTGCAAACGAAAATTTTGAACTTTATCTTGACATTTCTCACAGGCAAATAAGTTTGTTGTCAGTTTCTTTTTGGAACTGTCAGTTTAAAAAAAAAAAACAAAACTGTTTGTTTACAAATTGTATATATGTTTCATTCGCACATTAATGTTGTTTCTTTCTCCCAATACATCTTGAAACTATACAAAAACTATACAGTGTCATAACAGCTTAAAGAAGTAATATATTCACTTTATCCACCCAATGACACGGCAATATTAAAATCTTTTATGATTCACCTAAGTTTGCGCCACAACCGGATCAGTAGATGTGGTGTATTTACTACTTCTTCTTCAGCTTTAAACTTGTTGACTTCTTTATCGTTTTTCTCAATAATAAATTTTTGGAATTGATAAAAAATGCAAAAATTAAAAAAGCAAAACTTAAAAACGAAGAACTAAAAACTAAAAACCTAAAGAACCAATAAAGGGATTATATTTAAAGAAAAGATAATTAAAACTAAAGTAATATTTAAAAATTATATTTATAGCCAATAAGTATAGGGAGTGGCGTGGAAAATTCCCGACATACATTATCATAATTTTTTTTTATCCTTAAACGTTTTAAAAGTAAAAAGTTTTTTTTTTTTTTTTTATCGTGTTATTATTCAAAAAGTAATCAGATTATCTGAATAAAATATTAGCGAATTGGGGTAATTAGTTAGCTTACAAATGGACTTTATACAAAAAATGAGGGCACACAAAAGTAACATTTTTACAAATAGTCCTCCTTTTCTCTCAAAAAAAAAAAAAAAAAAAAAAAAAACACATACCCCAAACCTCTACAGTCTTTTAGTTTAGTGAAGGATTTCGCTAAAACTGAGTTTTTGAACATTTTTACCGGCAGGGATAAACAAGGAAAGTTATCTTTTTATCGTCCTGCACAAACACTTTGGGCTAAAAGTCTAAAATTTAAAATAGTTGTGTCTGATCAAGTGTGGGCTTATTGACTAAATATACATTTTGGATTTTTATAAAATATTGGTATTAGAAATCTAAATTTGAAGTTGAAGTTTAAAAAACATCCACTACAACAGTTTAAACAAATCCGCCAAAAACCGAAATTGCTTAAAAAATAATAATGGTTTCTGCTTATTATATTATGGAATATGAAATAATAAGTAATGACTATTATTGCATTTAAATGTGTCTTCAACAAAGCTTTCATTTGATACCCAAATTTGTATATAACCTGGCAGAAAACTACAATGAGCGAAGTGTTGGGAAAGCGTCGGCGGCGGGTGGTTTTACGTTGGTAGAACGTGCACCCACAATGTTTTGTAGTTTAAATTAACTGAAAATATATTTTTTATATAAATGATAAATCACTTAAGAGCCGGCATTCTTACTTTTCATTTAAATCAAATGTATCGTGTTATTTATTTTTAAATATTGTTTAAATAACTAGCAAATCCGTAAGAGCAAATGAATAGTAAGTTAAAAATAAATGTCCGAACTCTACTACACATCAGTAAAAATAGATGCTATATTCAGTTATTAGAAATTATTTCAGTTTTTGTTTGTGTTTCTTTTCTACAAAATGTATACACACACACATTTGCGTAAAATGTTTAAATTTCTTGCACTTTGAATTAAAATAATTAAAGTTGTTATTAAAAAGAAACAAAAAAAAAAAAAAAAAACCAAATAATTAATGTAAATTCATATTACAGTAATTTAGAGTGCTTTGTTTTTTTAAATGAAGTACAAATGAAGTCGAAACTTAAATTTCCGCAAAAAAAATTACTGCTTTTGTACTTAAAAATTAAGATACTACTTAAACAACCACAAATATTTACAACACAAGTACCCAAAGTGTGGGCATTTGAAGACAGTACCCCAAAAAATTAACTTTGACCCCTCCATGGAAAAAATTCATACGCCTAACATTTTAAAGAATACATTTTAACCTAAAAGATTAGACGAACAGAAATTCTGTATCTTGTATAGTTTAGAAGATATAGTTCAATTTGTAACGATACTTTAATCCACTATTAAAGCTTTAGGAATCTACATGACATCATATTTCGGAAACGGAATGGGTTCGGAATCTGAAATTTATGTTTTGTCGAATTATTGTCAATTATGGTGTATTTCATTGTAATCGGAAATGGTCGATCCGAAATGCAATTTTTTTTTTGTTTGAGTTGACATGTTTTCACTCTATATGATTTAATTTAATGAACATTGTCTACTAGACGTATGAGTAATATTTTATTATTTATTTATTACGTATACGACACGTAGTACTTTCTTTAGGTATATTTGCAAAACTCTTAATGAAAAAAGTAATAAAGGGTCCGCCAAATAACTTTTTTTTTGAAAATGCTATAAAAAAAAAACTACTGAATATTTTCTCAAATTTCTTTTTTATTTGAAAGTAATACAATCCTTCCGGTTAATAATGGAAAATAATTTCATTCAAATGGCTGCCTCGGCTGGCCATGCAGTATGAGCTTCATTTGAAAAGATGATTTTTTTGGCAAAATCGGCAACGGAAAAAAAACGTTAGATGGCTGACCCTTTATAAAAAGTTAGTAATTTCATCACGAAAAAAGTTTACATATATATAGTCATATATAGCGTGATATAATTATACATAATTACATATGTGGCCACATGTAACGTTATATATTTATATATTTACAGCTCATATTTGTTTTTACAAAAATGTTTAATACAGCGCTCTGTATCATCATATATCGCCATACGTCACTTAATATAAAAGTTGTTTTTTTTTTATCTAATCATATATACTTATATGACGCTTTATATAATAAAATATAATTTAATATCTGTCTTTATACAGTCTTATCCCAAAGTCGCGATAATGAGATTTTATATAATGGTACAAACTTATACCCGAAACGATACAAAAATATTTGAAATTTGTTATAGTTGTATCTGTTTTTTTTTTTTTTATTTAAAAACTTCTTTGAAATTAGAAATATTTGCAGAAATAACTAAGTTACGGGAATTTTCCGGATCGCCGACTACCTACAAAATTTTGAACGACAAATACAAAACTCAACAATTTATTGTTTATTACGGTTTTATATTTGAACATTAAAATATCTAAATGATACAAAATTTTAGATATAATTTTAAGAGAATTTTCTGAATTAAATAAAATTTCCAAATGAAAATTCATTTTTTATAAACTGACTGAATGGTCTGAATGGAATGTAAATGGGACGTTGAAGCCAAACCTGTATTTGTAGGTAACTGTTTCTGCAAATATTTCGAATATCAATGAAGTTTTTAGAATTACTTATTATTATATAAAGCATCATATTACTTATTTTTAATCAGTATGTATTTTAATGACTTATATCAAATTATTTCATGATTAATTTAAGGATTTCCTACTAGGGTGGACTCCTAAATCGCAATGAAAGTTGGGTATGTTGATAAGGATATAAAATGTAACAACATGTTTTTTAACTGCTCAATTTCAAAGGTTGAAGTTAAAAAGTGGAGCCAAAGTGATATTAAATGGACTTCACCCACGTGTGGGATTTGAGTCCGACTATGTTACTTCTAGATTGGATTTCTGCCGACCTTTTCGGGTTAGCTTTCCCTCCAGGCGGGAGTGGGATATGGGGGATCCAACTTTTGGTTTTGACATCAGGGTATATACCGACGGCTCAAAGATGAGTTGTGGTGTAGGCTCCGGGGTCTTCTCGGGTGAGTGTAACTTGCGGTGTTCTTTCAGGCTACCTGATCACGCTACTGTTTTCCAGGCGGAAATTCTGGCTATCAGGGAAGCCTGCAGACTCCTGTCTGAAAGGGGGGCTCGAGGGACAGTGGGCATCTTCGCCGATAGCCAAGCGGCTTTAATGTCCCTGAGCTCGTACGTCACATCCTCTGCTCTCGTTGGTCAGTGCAGGGAGGAACTGTACAGGCTAAGCTGTCTATCCCAAGTTACTCTAGTTTGGGTCCCCGGCCACAGAGACCTCTACGGTAATGAAAGGGCAGACGAA
The DNA here is from genome assembly GCA_021234595.1 of Delia radicum. NCBI lineage: Eukaryota > Metazoa > Arthropoda > Insecta > Diptera > Anthomyiidae > Delia > Delia radicum. The sequence goes on along the minus strand of CM037854.1, from coordinate 16,728,218 downwards.
TTGGCAAGGGCAGGATATGCCTTAAACGTCTCCACATCGGTGTCAGTCGCTGCACCGCTGGGGACTGTTAAGGGGGAAATTTTCCGGCACTATTTTCGCAGGGCGGGGAACAGGTGGCATAATTTGGATACCTGTAGGACCGCGAGACTTACGTGGCCCAACTACGACCTAGGGCGTACAAACTCTCTCCTGAGCAGGAGCAGGAGGGATGTCTCGAGGCTGACGGCTGTTCTGACCGGTCACTGGCTGATTGGTAGATGGCATTAGACTTGGGATTGTACGCGGTTCGCATTGTCGCAGCTGCGGCATACCGGGCGAGGAAGGAGACTGTGGAGCATCTTCTCTGCGATTGTCCGGCGCTGCAGAATATTCGACTCCGGATCTTGGGCGACCATATACTGGACGACCTCTCGGTAATATCACGTGTGGGATTCGGTGATCTCATACGTTATCTTAACCGAACGGGGTGGGTCTAATACTCCGGATACTAGTTCCTTACGGGTAGTGTGGTCTCTTCAAAACGGAGTCGCTTTTTGACTCTAACTTGATGCTCACGAGTAGCGTGAGCTGCCACTTAAACCAACCAACCAACCAACCGATATCAAATGTTCAAAAAATGCAAGTTTCGTAAATCTCAGAAATGTTCTTCCTTCAGCCCTAATGAAATCGGGTTGAAAAGACAAATATACGAGTCGAATAAATTTCTCTTACTTATCACTTATCCAATATTTCACCGAATATGGAATTTTAACTTCGGAGAGTTCCCTTAGAGTGTTCCGTAGCAGCGGATATACTGTGAGAGCGAGTGAGTGATAAATTTGTCAGTCAGTCACTTTATTCGTCTATGTATATAAATATTGATGAAATTTTTTAAATGTTAGTGTGAGCGATTGACAACATAATGTAGTATAGGTACACATGTATTGCATCACATTTCAGGAATTTTAAACAAAACCGAAATTAAATTTTTAACCATAGAAATATTTAAAATATGTTTTTGAAATTACCAAATATTTCGTTTTATGTGTTTTCCTTTTGAATAGGAAATAAATTTTACATTTGTCTAGATATAAATAAATATTCCATAGAATTTTCTTTTATGTACATAAAGATTAAATTCTCATAATTTGTAGTTTTCCTTGATGTCCCCACAAAGGATTTATATGCTAGGTTCTTTGTTGGTTTTGTTGTGGTAGTTGTTGCAAAAATACAACAGGTGGCCGTTAAGTAATGCCATGCTGAGGTTCTTCATTTAGATGATGATATAAATATCTAGAGATGTACAAAATAATACCCGGGAAAAATTATTAGATTCAAAGCAATGCTATTTGATTTACCTATATCTGTTGAAATTATGTTGCGAATAATAATATATCCCAGCAAAAAATAGTGCTTACACAGAGGCGCTTCCGGAAGGCATTATTTGATAACGAAGCGCTTCCAAAGCAAATAAATAAGCCATGCTTTTGGTCGCGATGTCCCACTTGGTATGGCTCTTTCAAAGCCCTTCTTTCATGTGCTCTTAGAAGCAATAAATTCATGCCTTCTTAGGCACTAAGAAGCGCTTTTTGTATGTTGACAACATTAGTGCTTCTTGGTATGCATACTTTATTGCTTCATTGTTAGCATTAATAACTGCTTCAAAGAAGGCATTCTAGAAAGCACGACAAAATGCCTTCCCTAATTACTTTATAGTATGCAAGGCGGTGAAGGGCTATTTTGAAAGCATACAAATGTAGTTACTGCTTACCAAATCCAGGTTATTTTTTGCTAGGATAAGATAAGATGTGATTATATGTGGAAATCTGATTTTATATTTTTTATATTCCGTGCAATATATTATCATATCTTAAAATATTTTATGTGCTTATGTACAATCAAATATTCTTGACTAAATTTTGATTGGCTGCAAATAAATTTACATATTTCGGAACGCAAGACGATTTAAAAACATATGATCCAATATCAAAGACTATTTCTATTTCATTTTATATGTTAGACTTTAAGAAATTATATATTGCACCAAAACTATAAGTTTTTGATAAATTTAAAACTAACAACCTAATAAATTAGATATTTTTAATTTTTATTACCCGGTTAAAAATCAACATATATGCATCCATTTATGAGCATTTATGAACTCATTCTTGCTCATATATGAAGTGATTCGAGGTCATATATGTTTATAAGTGTTCATATGTGATCATATAAATAAATCTTACCCTAATTGTTGTTAATGTACTCATATGGTCATGTATGGAAATGGATAGACATGTATGATTATATTTGTTAATATTACCTTAATTTTCGTCAATGCACACATACGAATATATATAATTTCTCATATCAACATATAAGAATAGTTTATGAACACATGAATCATGTATGAAGAATGTGTTTAAGTACACTCAGGGAACTTCTAATATAAAAATATGTAGTTGTTTAGGTTGTAATATAGTTTCTTTATTTTTAATGTAAATGTCAGTCATTTGTAGAACAAATTAAATTTTTTACTAACCTTGTAGTTCATTTAAAAAACAAACCACATCAAATGACTGTTTTATGATTTTACATTCATTTTTTCCGTTGTTTTTTGTTATTTAAAAAATTAAAAAAAAAAAAATTTGTATATTTTTTACTACCATGTGGTTCATTTTTACTACAATGGTTAGTCATTTATTGAACATTAAAAAACAAATGACAATGTTAGTTGAATTTACTCTAATGTAAGTCGTCCTTTCTTTAAATGAAATTTCATTTGTTTTCAACTACATTTGCAGTGGTCTTTACCTACATAGTATTCTAAGTGTACGGATCCATATATGGCGATTTTTAACAGGGCAGATTTTTTTACAAAACAGACTTAAGATAATTAGGCTTCTTGCGAAACATATAACTTTTCTCATAGTTTTTAACTTTCAGATTCAAATGGAGTCACTATATTTTGGAGAATTTTCCAAAAGTTATATGGTGGATTACAAGTGAAACCAAAATTTTCTGCGTTTTCAGCTTTTGCAGTTTTTATCATAGAGTTTTTGCGCCGTTTTAATAACTGTATTATAAAAAAGTTCAGCGCACAAATAACGGAATGCGGATATAATAAATATGTTTGAAATGGGCTAGCGTATTGTGCTGAACTGAGTACCTTCCCTATGGGGAATGAGGAGTCAATTGACCTTAAAGAGACTGGTTAAAGAAGGACTTATCACAAGACTGGTATAATTTAATACTGAAGTGGGTTAAGCAGTGTCAATTGTCCTAAAATTACCAATCCTGTGACTGGTAAAGGGAGGGCATACCACTTAACCAGAATGCTTATTTACAAGAAAAACCCAGTTGGTAAGAATTTTACGCATTGAAAGCTGTTTAGTTTTCATTTATTTTATACGACATGGCTCTTTTGCGACAGTCTTGTGGTATGCACATCTTTGGTTAGTCCTGTGGCATGCCACTATGTGGTTTAAAGCAGGACAAATGACCCCCTCCTATGACAAGCCCATGTTAAAGTTGCCAGTTGTTTACATAGGGTATGGTTTAGCAGAGGACCGGTCTCTGGCACGAAGGGACCGATCCTGTGTCACACGCAGAACCGGTCCCATTCCCCATAGGGTTAGTAAACTGCACCTCCGAGTGAAAAAGATATTTAAAAGTTTTTAAACGCAAAAATTTTATGAACTTTTTAAAAATATTAGAAAATTAAATTTATTTTCACATTTTTTTTTATGAAAAACATGGCTTGAAAACATATTTATGTATCTACAGTGAATCTTCACGACGCACTAAACTGATAAAGTGCAAAAAACTGAGAAGTGCAATGCATTTCAGTACCTTTTAAAAGAAAAGATTATTCGTATATTACTCTTTTAAATGAACTGGTACTTCTTTTATTAACTTTTAAAAGAAAAAAATACTTAATTTGCACCAATTCTTTAAAAAAATGTTACTCAAAGAGACTACTTAAAATATAATTTGTTTTTCAATAAAGATGTACCCTATCGTTGTCACATAGATAAAAGAAGTACCATTTTTGGAAAGAGTAAGAACTTAAAGAAGAACTTCGAAAAATTACTAAAATAAAAAGTTTTAAATCTGCTTCTTTTTGGACACATTTTAAAAAAATATATTCTTTAATTACTCTATCAAAAGAAAGAAAAACAGTATTTAAAGAAACTGTACTTCTTTCATGTACTTTCTTTGTAGAATACATCTTTTAGTAGGTTTTTCAAGACAAAAGTTATGTTAAAGTCTTTTGCCTAATTACCTTTTCAAAGAGTGCTCAAAAACTGGTCTTTCTTTGAAAATGTACATCGACCAATTTTGTGTAATTTTATGTTTCGATCATTAAAGTCAGCAACGTATCATTCTTCTAATAGCTTCCAACAGTGTGATTAAAATAATATTTTACCTAGCTCACAGCTGCCGACCCTTTCACCCTTCAAAGTACGACGATTGATCATTATCAATTAAATTATTCAAAATGCGATAGCAATACTTACCGTTCCTCCAAGAGCTGTTGGAACTTTTTTATATGGCCATCCTTTTTCCAAAAAGCTTTATAACTTGTCTGATGTCAATCTATTTCTAAAAATTTCTGCAAAAAAAATACAAAATTTACACAAATATTTGAAATAAACAAATTTAATATTATTTTACCAACCTTCTGCGTTTTCGTGCCAAAAATATGTGTACACGAAAAGTTTGTTACATTTGATAAAATACTTCCTCAAAGTCGAAATTCAAAAACAAAATCTGCTAAAAAGAAACAATCAGTTGAATGCAAACAAACCTATTCCGCCAATTTTTCCAAATAATTTCGTTATGCCTTTGATGAGTTCCAAACGAATTAAATAAAAATTCGGATCAAAGAAAAAGCTGATTGCTGCAGACGAATTATTGGAAAATTCGGTTACTGCAACCGAATTAAAAGGTGCTTCGGCTACTCCAACAAGAAGACAAGAATGGAGCAAAATTGATGACTAATAGGTTTTTTGTTAAAGTTTTGCCTATTATGAAGGCTCTAGCTTTTCTAAAACTTCGGGTTCTGATGAGATCTTTAGCCAAATCGAAATATGTACTAGTATCAACCTAGCTAATATGTTTGATTTGCTTTATTTTTTGTAAATATACGGAGGTTGAAATCTATATAATATAATTGTATTGCCACAGCCTGTTAGTGTAGGCTAGTCCCTATCCAGATTTATTCTTGTCTAAGCAAGTCGTCAGGTGACAATGCTCATAAAATTTTTAGAGATATTTGTTAGTTTAAATCAGAAACTCAATGAGAATATCTTTTCCTCATTCAGAAGTAGCATATCAAAAATTTCCGAAAAACCAAATCACATATGAGTCATTCCATGTCAAACCGTACGGTTTTTGCTAAAAATTGACTTTGATGTCTCCGATGTCTTTCAAAATTTGAGAACGAAGTCTTCATTAAAAAATATTTTACACGTGTTTCGGGAAAAAAATTAAAATTTTTTTTTTTAAAAGTTATTTGCATTTGAAAATCATCAAAATCGTGAAAAATCTTCCGACATGACAACATTTAAACTAATGTTTTTATAAAACTAGTGAATGGATTTTGAAGTTCAATACCTTATTTTAAAGGTATTTGAACCTTCTTTTTTAAAAAAATATTATTTTTTATAAATTTTTTTTTTTTTATTATTAAAATTTGGTTTTTTACTTAATTTCTGTTTTCCACAATCTTCGAACAAGTCGAAAAATCTGAAAAAATATTTTCTTAAAGGTTAATATATTTTTAACATTCCCTCAAAATTTCAGAGTGGAGGTCGAATGGATTCTATTTTTTACGATTTTTTTCCATTGCAGCAAAATCTAACGACACATATAAAAAGCAAAACAACAAATAATGCTCAAGAACAACATGAATATGGTAGCGTGTGTTTTTGAATACATACACACATATATACATGCGTTGACATTTTCGTTAACATGCTTGAAAATAAAATGTTTATATACAAAATGTAATTTTTTTGTGGTGCTCCATTCGACCTCCACTCTGAAATTTTGAGGGAATGTTAAGAATATATTAACCTTTAAGAAAATATTTTTTTCAGATTTTTCGACTTGTTCGAAGATTGTGGAAAACAGAAATTAAGAAAAAAAAACCAAATTTTAATAATAAAAAAAAATAATTTATAAAAAATAATATTTTTTTAAAAAAAGGTTCAAATACCTTTAAAATAAGGTATTGAACTTCAAAATCCATTCACTAGGTTTATAAACACATTAGTTTAAATGTTGTCATGTCTGAAAATTTTTCACGATTTTGACGATTTTCAAATGCACATAACTCTTTGAAAAAAAAATTTAATTTTTTTCCCGAAACACGTGAAAAATATTTTTTTATGTTTAATACGTCTGGCAAATTTAAAGAAAATCGGAAGAGGTGGTGTAAAAAAGGTGTTCGGTCTGACATGGAATGACTCATATTCATCCCAGCAAAACTTTGATAATGGGCGCGATAATGTAATACATTACCGTGTAATGTGTACTCCTTACCTGTATCATTATTTTCCAACAAGAAGTAATGAGTTACCGATAATTGAACACTCATGGATTACCTTGTAATGAGACCTCATTACATTTTACATTACTTCAAAACATCAATTACATAATTAATGAATTATAAACGTAAAGTAATTATTAATATGTATTTTTTAAAATCTATTTATAGACACATTACTTTGTGATTTTTTGTAAGCATAATGGTAAGGTGTATATTTTTGATATCACGAACGAAAAAACGAAGCACAACAACTCATCTACATTTTAAGCAATAAAATATTGTATGTATCGATAGCTCAGTTGGTAGAGTTCTCGCCTAATTAATTGTTAAATACCAGAGACCCCAGGTTCGAATCTCAGCATGACCAAGTTATTTATTTAATAAAAAAAAAAGTTTTTTATTTAATTAAAAAAAAAAAATATCTGTAAAAAAAAAATTTTATGCATTTTTTTTATGAAAATCTATTTATAGACACATTACTTTTTCCCACCATGTAACCATATAAGTAAGCAGTTACTTTACCCCGTACAAGGTATTTTTTTTTTTTATAATATTATATTAAACAAGATATGACTGTATATAAACGTTTTTACTAGGGTAGTTTTGAATATAAATAGACTATATCTTTAAGCTTTTAATATATCTAAGAAAATGTCATTAAATTTCCCTATGGGGAATGAGGAATCAATTGACATAAAAGTGACTGGTTAAAGAAGGACTTATCACAGGGCTGGTATAATTTAATACTGAAGTGGGTTAAGCAGTGTCAATTGTCCTAAAATTACCAATCCTGTGACTGGAAGAGGGAGCACATACCACTTAACCAGAATGCTTTTAACATGAAAAAGCCAGTTGGGCAAAATTTTACCCATTGGAAGCTGTTTAGTTTTCGTTTAATTTTATGCCCATCTTTTGTAAGTGCTATGTCATGCCACTATGTGGTTTAAAGCAGGACAAATGACCCCCTCCTATGACAAGCCCATGTTAAAGTTGCCAGTTGTTTACACAGGGTAGGGTTTAGCAGAGGACCGGTCTCTGGCACGAACGGACCGATCCTGTGTCACACGCAGGACCGGTCCCATTCCCCATAGGGTTAATAGTGACCATTATTTTGCCCATCACTGTTACAACATAAATGAAGAATGTACTTTGTATGCCCATATTTCTTTAGTATGATAATTTATTTTGCTTTTTGCGTCCTTTCTGTCAGAACAAACATTTTAATGAAAAATTCTTATGATGCAGTAAATTGTCTACACGGATTTCTTAGTTTTCATTTTTCAATTTCGTCTTCCTGTAGCCACAAATGATGTCTTAAAGTCTTACATTTGTTTGCTTTATGTAAACTATGTATAAAAAGTGAAGTTTGTGTGTATATTTCAGTATTGCAAGTGTAAATTATATGCCATTATCTTTGTATTGTAACTTGTTAGCTTTTTGATCTCTTTAATAACCTATACAAGTCTGTTGAAGTAACAGACAAATTACAAGAAGAAGAAAATTTTAAAGTTTTCATTAAAACTTCTTTGTAAAAAAGTTATATAAGAAATCTTTTTTACTTGGAAAATGTATTTATTTTAATTCTGTACATGCTACATTTTATAAATATTAAGGTCGTCCATATTTTTTTTATTCTCGATTATTCAGAATCGTAGCCAAGTTTTATGTGAGGTTAGGGTAAAAAAAATTTTACAAAATTTTGAGCTTGATCGGTTGAAAATTGCAGTGTCGCCCTCACATTGAAGTTTGTGGGAACGAATTTGGGGCAAAATGTAAAGAAAAACTCTCGTACTACTTAGGCGTCACCAATAGGCACCTTAAATGTATGAGCAAGCCCCATTATTTTTATCTCCCCAATATTTCTCTAGAACAAACTTACCCTCCAGCGCTCCATACCCTCCATACTAAAAAAAATCGAGTTTTCGCGAAAATTTACAAGAATAGAGGAAAAAAATTGACAATTATTGCAATAAATAAAAATTGCTTAATTGATGTCAGTAACATCTTACACAGTTAAACAATAAAAATGCATCGGACATGCGACTTATCAATTCTGATAGAATTTAGGTCGTAGATCACGAATGTGAACCCTAAATTTTGATATTAGCTCTGCTTTTCAAAACATTGGCGAATTTAACTTTTGCTAAAAATCTACCTGAATAAACTACGAATAATTTTTAATATGCTATCAAAGTATTGTCTTTCAGCTTTAAGGACAATATTAATTTATTGCGATTTCGTCAAGGATGTAGGATATCCTTGCAGTTAAAATGAAAACTGTAAGTATTTTGCTATTTTGTGAATATTATAAAATCCCTTGATCTAATTTGCCAAATTTTAGCACATGTTATTAATTTATGTTCCAGTTAATTCATTTAATCAAAAAACCCATCAATTGTACATCCAAATTCGCAGAAAATTCATTCTGAAGTACGATTTTTATATTCTTTTTTTTTTAATAAATTTAGTATGAATTTTTTGCTACGGATAAAATATAAAAAGTTGATTTTTGAACAGGCATAATTTAAAATCGTTATTTAAAAAAAAAACGCACTTCAATTAACTAAAACTTTGTTGGTATTAATTAGAAAACACGTGTTAATCATACTGAAATGATTTTATCTTAATTCTATTAATTAGGATTTGTTACAGATTCTATATTTTTAAGGCATAATATAAAATTTTTGTAGTTTAAGCAATTTTTTCTGAAACGTAAAGCGAAAATACGCGATTCTTGCATAAATTAAGTAACCAATGGTATTTCGCAAATGTATACTCAAAAAAATAAGTTAGTAGAAAACGTCTTGTAAATGAAGTGTATTATTTCTCAGCAAATTTCTTGCTGAAATTGTGTTTTTAGGTAGACTTAACACTTAACTTTAATTTTTACCACTGTTTTACTTATATATTTTACTAAAAATAATTGTGCTAATAAGCACATTAATAATGTGGGCGACAACCAAATTGAAAGATATACGCAGACTCAAGTAGATATCGCGGCATTTTAAGATGTAGTAGAGTCGAAGCAAATGCTATTTAAAAGTGCAAATCTTTTAAGACATATACAAAAAAAATCAACCATGGAAGATTTTTGTATCTTGATTTCATACAAAAGGACGCTAACAATGTTAATTTTGTGTTGTCACCGGCTTGTCAAAGCAATTGTTTATTAACAAACTAAAATATTTAAATTTAATAAACATTAAATGTGTATTTGTGAACTAAATCTATATAGTGATTATTAATGTAGTGTGGTGAAAATGCAAACAAATATATTTTCAAGTCGACAGACTAAAGCGCAAGACAAGGCCACACATCTTAGATAATTTGTTATGATTTCTTTTCTTATTGCAAAAAAGGGTTGTATATTTAGACAACCATTGATGAAAGTGATTGAAAGATAATTTTGTTTATGTTTTACATAATTTTTTCTATATATTTTCAGATATTAAATTAACTCATGTCGCCAATTTGGGGGGTATTAATTTTTTTATATTTTTTAACGGCTTATAAATTATTTTGGAAGGAATCATCAAAATATGTTTTTTGATATTGAGCAAATAAGTTAACATAAATATAATTTTTCTAAAAATTGTTTGGGTTTTTTTCAGTCTACTAAAATATTTTATTAAAATTTAGTAAGGATTATTTAATTTTTAATCACCTAAGTCTTACCCTAACTTTTGTTGAATCTACTAATTTTGTTGCTCAAAATCAGCTCGCTGATTTGCAGCAAAAGATTTTGCTGACATTAGAAATTGTTTTGAAAATACCCTCCTGACTAAAATTTTTTTGAATCAGCAAAATTTTTTGCTGACTTTACTAACTTTTGTTTGGTTCTTCTTTGCAAAAACGCGAAAAATTATAAATTTTAACATTAAACACATACATAGGGAAAATTATCGCTCTTTTGGTAATATGCATACTAAAGTCTTTTAAAAACGATAAGTCGCATCCCCGATGCACAAACTTTTACTAATTTTATTGAACTGTGTTATTAATGATTTATTTCATAATATGTTTTTTTCGTATTTCGTCAACCTTCCAAAATGACACTCGTATCAAAACGGACAGTATGTTTGGAATATTTTTCAAATGTCCAGTTTAAAATTTTACAAAATTTTCTTCAACAAAATCGAAAATTATTTTGAACTTTGTGGAATAGTTAAATACATCTTAGAGAATTAAAGTAAAAAAAAATTAGAATATCCCCCAGTAAACTTTGGTGAGGCAGCGATTTTATTTTTGCAGAATTCGGAGAAATTGTGTTTTTTGGTATTAAAAAGGCTAATTTTTGTGATAAAGTATTTAATGTAAAAAATTGGTTAATTTGTAAATTCTGTTTTTTTGTTATTTTATCATCATTCCCATACTCAATTTTCCCATACATTGAGGGTTACCTTAATAAACATATATTTGTCTATCTACCAAATTTGTTTTGTATTCATTTCCCTTGAATATTTATTCATAAACAAACAACCGATGAAATTGTATATAATTTTAAAGTAGACATATCATACGATATACATCTATGATTGTACGTATCATCATCATCTTAAGGAAAAGTTATAATTACAAATGCCACATTTGCAAATTTGATTATATGAGAACAATTGTTTGCAATTTGTGCCAATCAGGAAAAATATAATATATATTTCAAGAGGGAGTTAACTTAAAGGAAATTCTACAATAAGTTTATCAATTTATTAACAAAGTTTAAAAAGTCCATTTTAAATTCAAAATAAATAAAATTTTCTTCAACTTTCAAAGTTTTTTGAATCATTGAAATAGCAAAAGATTGAATTCAATATTCAAATAAAAATCGTTGAATGCAACGAAAATTGCTTTAAAATCCCACTTTATCATAACAATAGCAAAAAGTATCCTTGTGAACAATTTTCAACATAAATTCTCAATAATCCATCTCAAATACTACACTTTGTGTGTTTAGTTTTTTTATTTTACCATATACAGTGGGCGAAATAATTATAAGTTCACGCATGAAATTGTGATTTTTTTTGGCAAAATGTTTGCAATATTTATCTGTTTTTTGCTACCACATAAAAGTTGCAATATTACGAGTAGATATAAAACCCCTTTCGATTCATTTAGCTGCTGTTTTTGTTGGCTTATTAATAATTATTAATAATTTTTAAAAATGATTTATTGTTTGCCTGCGAAATAAATATAAGTTCAGTTATGTTAAACTCAGGGCATCAATTATGTATCTTTTTTAACGAAGCACGATAATGAAATGACATTAAAATCATTATCGTTTCGTAAATTGAACTCATTTTTTTATTCATCTCATTGGTTATAAATGTCATATGAAACCGATGTAACAAAAATTGTTACATTTACACTGGTAAATCAAAAAAGATTTAGGTGTCATATCATTGTCGTCTGTCGTAAAAAAGATATATAATTCATGCACTGTTTTTCGGAACACAGTTTTTTTTACTTTTCCCTTACTTGCATATTTTACAACTTTGTTCCATTCATTTGAAGTACAATTTTGTTTTACAGCTTTCTTTTCTAATCATAAATATGCAATTTATTCAAAAAGTCGTAAATTGATGTTTTCTAATAAAAAACACAAAATTTTTAGAAAATTCAGCTCTAAAAGTGTTTTTATTATTTAATCTATGCAAGTAATGAATATTTATAGTCAGTAATCAATAATACAAAACAGTTTGTGCTCTGGTATGAAACTTTACGTAACTTAAGACTCCAATGCCACCTCTTTGACACAAATTGATCCTAATCTGAAATGTTTCGCCTGGTTAATTACTATGTTTTTAAATTAAGTGTTCATTAGGTTTACTTGGCTCAGTTGACTATGGTTTAGAGAGTGAAATTTTGATATTTGTTTCTTTTGGAGAACCATAGCATGTAACGTCTTTGATTATCGAGGGAATATCGGATCATATGATCTTTACCTTAGACTTCGGTGGAACATTTCCAGTGGACTTCCCGAACAGGGAAGTCTGGCGTGGATCCAAGGTGCTGTTCGAGGGGTGGGCAGTATTCACGGCCGGGTCCAAAATGGACACGGGCACGGGTGCTGGTGTTTATATTGCTGACACTGACGTGAAAAGGTCATACAGACTCCCAGATGAGTGCAGTGTCTTCCAAGCTGAGATCCTAGCGATCTGGAGGGCGACGGAAGTGATACTGGGACACATCGTTGGGGGGACATTTATGTCGATAGTCAGGCAGCGCTCAGAGCACTGACAAATTACACGGTGCGTTCGCGCCTGGTCGCACGATGTAGGTGTGCTCTGAGAGAGCTCATGGAGGCATTCACTGTGAGGCTGTGCTGGGTACCCGAACACTGCAAGGTGAATGGCAATGAGTTGGCGGACGAACTTGCGAGGGAGGGTTGGAATGTGGACTTGGAGGTAAATGATGGGGGGGGGGGGGGTAAAGCCTCCCCTATGTTACAAATTTTAGGTGATACGGAAGGGATTCCGCGAAACGGTTAACCAGTCATGAAGGGACATAATGGATTGCAGGCTGTCTAGGGCGTTTTGGCCAGCATTGGACGCAGGGGTTCCTGACCGGTCATTGTTCTGTCAGGGCTTTCACAAGCAGATGGGACAGGGACATACCGGACATTTGCAGGTTGTGCGAGGACGTTGATGAGCTGGAGACAGTTGAGCATATAATGCGGCACTGTCCTAGGATGCAGGGTCTCAGACAGAAATGGCTAGAAGGTAGATTTCACAACGAACTTGGGTGTGTCGCTCGATGCAATCCAGTAGATTTGCTGAGATTTGTCAGGGAAATAGGACGGCTGTTTCTAGTAAGGGGACGATAGGAGCTGGTTCTGGGGAGTATATATCCTTTCTATCTCTCTTTATATCTATTTTTTAATCTATCTATCTGTCTATTTCTATTCTTTCTCAGGGACCGTAATCATTATGAGTTTTATAATAAAAATTACACAATAATGACTATGTTATGAGTTTTAAGGATTTTCTTCAATGGTAATGATTATTTTTGAGTAATAATAAAAAAAACCCGCAATAATCATTACTTTTGAGCAAAAAAAATAAAACTCAAAAATAATCATTATTTATGATTTTTATTTTTTTCGCTCAAAATAAAACTCACTTTCATGTCGGTGTAAATATAAATATATATACAACCCGAACGTAAATAAGAGAAACCGGAAAAAAACAAAAAAATTGTTTAGTTGCTTGCCAGCATTGGATGGAGTAGGTTTATGTCGCTTTGTGTCGCTTTGTTAAATAAAATAAGTACACAGAGAATATTTGACAACAACCAATAATATTTTAATTAATAAAGCCAAGCGTACCATAATTTTTTTTAAATGCTTTTTTTTCACTCATTATGGGGGTTTTTGTTGGGAAACGCATTTTTATTTAGCTTGAATATTTTTAATGAAGCAGAGTGCCTTGTTTGTGACCAAAAATTGAAATAAATTGAAAACTTGTTTGTTATCAAACTTCTTAAATACCCTTTTTAATTATATTTACTTATATTTCTTTATTCATTAAATATCGTAATTTATTTATTTCATTCATTTATTCATTTACACATACATACATTCAATAATTCATTAATAAATAATTTTATACATTTATTCATTACTTACATTTAACGCACAAAACCAAAAGTATTTAAATAATCTAACTTCAAAAAAATAAAACAATGCGGAGTTATGCAACTTTTTTCTATTTAATAAGAATTAATAATGTTTTTTCGATTAATTTTAATATTTTTTGAATTTATTAACACTTTTTTCGTATTCAAATTTGTTCATAGAACAAACTTTCGACACAAAATGTTACAACAAAGAAATTTATAAATTAATTGAATTTTATAATTTTTATTTAATATGAATTTATAAATAACATTAGTTATAATTTTATTTTAATGCAATACATTGTGTGAAAATAAATTATTTACCTGTTTCTTAAAGAACGTTTTTTATTACCTATAAAATCTATTTACTCACTTTTCTTTATTAAATCATTATTATTCCTATACGTACATAAATATATCTTGATTTATTTATTCATTCATAATTTAATTTTAACACACAAACCCTAAAATATTAAAACAATCTATAAGTTAAAAAATTTAAAAATCCCTGAACTTTAATTTTTTATATTAAAAACAATTACAACGCAAGTATTTTCAATTTTGTTGTATTTTATAAGAATTAATATAAAATATTTTTTTTTCCTTTTTGTTTTTTTAATTTATTAATCCATATTTATTATATATATTTGTTTGCCCAGTACATTATTGGCAAAGAACTCATGTGACTATTTTCTTAAAAAAACATTTTTTTATTACCTATTAATTTCCTCTTATGAATATTACTTTTTTTGTTCGCCTCATAGCTGAAATTTATCACGTAAGTACATAAATAGTAAAAAAGTATAACAATGTAAACAAACAAAAAAACAAACAAAACCAAATGATTTTGTTCAGTGCAATTGTACCAATACAATCTCATTTTTTTGTAAAATAACTAATACATACTCATTTCTCTTTGTGCCCAAGATTGCTCTAGACCATACGTCTACGGTGAAAATCGAGCTTCCAGATTTTGACTTTACGGCAAAAAGTCCTATTTTGAAATTAATAATTAACCCCTTAAACCCCACCCACAAATATGATTGATGCATTAATCTGCTAGAGAATCTTCCAAAGAAGAGATTGATACCATAATCTTGATTAAGCTCCTCCTCCTTCCTGAGATATGTCCATCCCACACATTGTTACTTTCACAAAATATGGCAAAAAAAACCCTATTTTGAAATTAAAAATTAACCCCTTAAACCTCACCCACAAATATGATTGATGCATTAATCTAGAGAATATTCCAAAGAAGAGATTGATACCAAAATCTTCGATAAGCTCCTCCTACTTCCTGAGATATGTCCATCCCACACATTGAAAGTGAGTTTTATTTTGAGCGAAAAAAATAAAAATCATAAATAATGATTATTTTTGAGTTTTATTTTTTTTGCTCAAAAATAATGATTATGGCTGATTTTTTTTATTATTACTAAAAAATAATCATTACCATTGAAGAAAACTTTAAAAATCAAAAATTTAAAAATCATGACGGATATGCAAAGATTGTCAAAAAATAATAATAATGGTGCAATAAATTTTTTTTTATGTCTCTTCTAAGTGATTGATTTTTTGATTCAAAAAAACGAGCAATAATCATTATTTACGGTCCCTGTTCTTTCTTACTTTTTTCACTGAAGGGATTCACAATGGACCGTATTGGTCTCCGAGTGGAGATGTGCCCTTGGGCACATAATCGTTCCTAACCTAACGTAACGTCTTTGATTGGCCTATTTCAAAAAGTTAAAAAGCAATTATTTTTTGTTATAAATAGAACACAATTTTTTTGAATTGGCGAGATTTTTAGAGCTTGTGGACTTTAATTTAAAATAAAGTTCGTTGGATAAATCCAATTTAAAAATTTTTCTTGATTTTTTTTTTTTTTAAAGCACATTTTTCTGAAGAAACAAATCCTGCAAAATAAAATTTGTATCCCATAAAGTTTCAAAACTCGTCTATGATGAAAAAGTCTGAAATTTAGAAAATCTTTTGCCGAAATACTGTTTTTAATAGCACTGAACTTATATTTATTTCGCAGGCAAAAATAAGAAAAATAGATAGAAAGGAGTTTGGTGTCGACATGAATAATTGTTATTCTTATGTTGTATCGAAAACATTAAAATATTTGATATATTTTTGAAAAAAAACAAACAATTTTATAGGTGAACTTATAATTATTTCGTGCACTGTAAATCTTCTTTTAAATTTTTTTTTCTCTCAAATTTTTTACACATACATGTTACATACCACATGACAGAGAACATATAGCAATCGTAATACCACTACGGTAGCAATATTCAAATTCAGCATTACATGTGAATGTAATAGAAACGATAATGGTTTTTTCATGTCATACAGCCTTTGTCGTTACAAAAAGAGATTTGAATTATTGTTAGGAATACCCTATGCTCAGACAAAGAATATGTATGATATATATATTTGTTTTTGTAAGTGCACTATGGAGCAGATTCCCAATAAGGAGGAATATTTCATTGTTAAATGCTGGAATAGAAACCGAAACTAAATTGCAGTTGTGGTTTTAGAGCAGCATACGGTAAGGTTTTTTAAAAATATCGGTAACGGTAACAGTTCGAAAGCGATTACGATATCTTTAAACGAATAACAACTCGTTAAGAGGTGAGATTACGATGCATAGCTTGATGCTAAGGCAGTGAGTTCAAAATACCAGTACGACACCAAAAAAATAAAAAGTTTTTCATATAGACCAAATTAACAATATAAAATACTTTGTTCAATTGACACATAAATTAACCACTGACGAGTCCCAGGAGGGGGACGAAACTGCGGCAGTCTGGTGTATCCCTTGTGTCCGTAAAAATTTTCAATAAAAATGTTTTCTTCTTCTTCTTCCTGTAAAGAGACTAACTAAAGAAAAACAAGGTCACTGACGAAGGTTCAATACCAGAAACTGCGCAGTCTGATTCAGAAAATTGAAAATTTACAATGTAGTTATGATTTTTAGAAAATACACTCATTCTTCTCTACCACGCCTGTTTATGTTGAACTCGAGTGGTTGTACAATACTGAATCTTTATTAATATTTAAGAACCTTAAGTACTAAAATCTTAAAACTAAACTAGAACTATTTTAATCTTTATCTTCGGTCGCATACACCTGCGTACCCATACTTTGTTTAACTGGTGATAAACATGGCTGGTGTTATCTATATCATTACAAGTCGTAAACTACAAAACTAATCATGAACCATACTTAACTCATGAACATTATCATAAACAGATGTGTTTACTATTCTAAACCAATAAGCCCTATCATAAACAGATTTGGGAAAATTTATATGTTTATTATCCTTAACTAATAAACCTTATTATAAACAGATTTGGGAAAATTTATATTCTGATAATATCTAAGAAATTTTAAATAATCTTTTTGAAATTTACCCAATATTTTAAATCACAAGTTCATGCCTGAACAACGCCTTTCACAATTAAAATTAAATAAAATTGCATATTTATTATAGTATTAATTGCAATTGTCTGAAACAGACGTTAAAATTCAAACTCCAACAAAAAATCAAACTTTGCTCTCTGGCAATTCCCTAACTACGTAAGCACAATCTATCGAATATACATAGAATATATCATAGATGTGGAATCACTTACAACATATGGGAAAACAGTGGCCATTAGAGTAAGGTAAGTTTCTAAAAATAGAACTGTTGTGTTGTGTTGGAGTTGTACTTCTGTGATTATGAATGCAAGAACAAAAACACCGTGTATTGAATAAAACTAGTTTTAATCACAACAAAACTCGACCTGACGATAGATCAGTGGGCTAAAGCGCTCTGTCTAACGTGTACTGCGAGTGCATGTGGCATTAGAAATCAGTTTATCTATACCGCGGTCAGTGATTGCACAGAAAATTTCATATAGACGCAATCGAACAAATAAAAACAACTAAATATTACATTATTCAAAAAAAAAAAAAAAAAAAAAAAAAAGGGTCACTGACGAAGGTTCAATACCAGAAACCGCGCACTCTGATTCAGAAAATTGAAAATTTACAATGTAGTTTTGATTTTTAGAAAATACACTCATTCTTCTCTACCACGCCTTTCTCAATGAAACGTATTTCAGTTACTTTGTTCTTTACTTCGGATCGTTAATTTTTTTTTAAAAACAACCTCAACAATTACGGTTTTCAATTTGAATTGGGTATTTTTGCAGTTACGCGTTTGTTTCGGTATATTATCGTTTATTTATTATTTTGCCAACTGTTATTTTTTTAGAAGTGACGGTTAGAGTATTTTAAATTGATTTTTGTAATAACGGTAGCGGTATTTTAAGCGTTTACCATCCTTGGAATACTTTTTAAGTTTTTTGTAGTAAGAGATTTTAAAGAATATGAAGAGAAAAAATTTGTGCCCATAAGTTTTGAGGAAAGTGTCGGACCGATTTAAAAACCGCTCACAATATTTTGCCAAACTTCTTAAAGATTGAGGCCTTAGGCTAAATATACATTTAATACTGTTTTGGCTCTTCACAGCTCCCCTTATCAGTCCAAAATAGAACAAAAGTAAAAATAACTAAACTTTCATTCCTGGGTTAAGATTTTGTTAAAATTTTTAATTTTTTTAATATTTTACATTTAAATTTAAACAAAAAACATGTAAATAAAGTCTGCATTAAATAAGCGGATGCAGACATTTTTAAATAAAAAATAAACATTATACGGGATTTTGGTTAACAAAAAACAAATGATCTTGAACTTGAATAATCTTGCTCACATCATCATTGATATTTTTGTTTTGTTTTTCTTAAATTATACATGATTTCATTTCGTCAAATGCAAAAATTATACCCATTTTTGTACTGAATTTTTAAAATTAAAAAAAAAAAAATTATAAAACAAAAAGCATTTTAAATTTAGCTTGACCTTGCTCTGAGACTATCAGTCTACACTTTATAGGTAAAAAAACACATCTCTAGTGCCAAACACAACAAGGTTTATTGAAATCGTGTTGCAAGCTGTCACAAAATATATAAAATTAATAAGTATGACAGATATCAATCACTTGTCGTCAAAGGGTAAACAAATTATGAGAACATTTATTAAAAAGTTCTTTACATCTATTTTCAATGCACAAAATTGTTTCTAATAAAATGATGTTGTAGATTAAGAATTATTATTTTTTCTTTTAAAGTCTAAAAGTATAATTTCTGGCCCATAGTGTAGTAAAAGTATGGGGTATGTATATAAGACCTTCGATATCAACTGCCTCGCTGCAGGAAAAAGTATATATGAATAATGACAGACTTTCAGAATTTAGTGTTCAAATTTGCCAAAAAGTGATCGACTAGGTATGCTTAAAAATTGCCATGGATAGGATTTTGTAATATCCCTGCCAGAAAACAAGCTCCAAAATGATTTAGACATGTGCCCAAAATAAATTATTAAAATTTAAATTGTTTATTAATATTTTCACCTTGGTACTGAATATTTATGACCCGCTATTAGAATTTCCCTTAAATCCGATTTGTCGAGTTTTATTCATTACACCCGCAGTTTTCTACCAAATGGTTACAAATGGAAGAATTCGATTTTTTTAATGCAGAACCCTCTCACTTGTAAATTAAAATGTTCATAATGTTTGCTAGCTAATGTTACCCGTTGATATATTTTATTCTTTTTTAATTTTTCGATGGGTTTCAAAGTTTTAGCTTTTTTAATTTAATAACCATTTTTTTAATTGTATAACAAATTTATGGTGTTTTAACTTCCTATTGTTGCTATTTTGGAAAGTTTTTACGTTAGGCTACATTTAAAGAGCATCTTTGATAAAGTGAAGCTTTTAAGTCGTTTTGAAAATCGCTATATAATTTTTTTATATTAATTGCCAAAAACATGTTCTAGAGCCAAAATATGCCCAAGGAGTTGGCCTAAAAGCATCTGTATTTGGAATTGAAATATTCCACTTTGTTTGTCTTTTACTAGTTAGCTCTAAACCTAGGTTAAGGTAAACATAAGCGAACATTCCCGTATCTTAATAAATCTAAATCTGTTAATATTTTGTCACGCATTTTCCTTCCACTTTCTGGAAAAAATATTATAAAAGCTGTTCTATGTTTTATTTGTATCATGTAAGTTTGTCATTGATGCTTTAAAATAATGATGGACAGCTTTGATGGAAAGCTTCATATATGTATTTCCCATAGCATACTGTGCGTATACTTTGTGCAAATTTTGCGTTTGTCATATGATCTGATATAGGCTTTATGCAGTCGTACATGCAAATCGTGGTGAAAGAAGCAACAACAAAGAGAACAAATTTATCCATTACACTATAATTAATTTTTGTTTAATTTTACCAAATTTACAGTAGCTAACTGTACTATTCTTATAGATTGGTTAAAATTACTCTATGTGCGTAAATGAAAAAAATACCCGCATTATGTGTATGTCGGTACTCACAAAAAGAGTAAATTTACATTGAAAAAGCGCACAACATTTAAAAATTTGTTTGCGACTTCAGAATTGTTGTGCCTAAAAAACATGTTTACACTCACAAAACTTATTAAAATACATCTAAATGCATAAAAAATTGCAAAAATATGCGTAAATTGAATAAGCAACAAACAAAAGAATATTTTTTTTTAATTAATTAATCTGTTTATTTTAATAAAAAGCCGTTATTTGGATGATGATGATGGGAGTTTCTACCACCTGATTTACAAAACTAAACAGTTTGTTGCCAATGTTTGTTATTCCTTTGATCATGTAAAATTACATTAGTTTTGTAAATATATGTATTTATGTGTTTAGCATACCCTCTTATACATAGTATACCCAAATGCCTGAGACAAGTGTCGTTGGCAGTGCCAGCGACATTATTTTCTTAATTTTCTAAACGAAATGATTGTAGCGTTGTACCTACCATACAATAGATTAATAAGCATATTTTTCATAATTTCCAATTAATTGAATTTTTAAACGCCCCAGAGTTGTAAGAGTAAACTGACCGTCGGTTTCATAGGATTTAATTTACATTTTATTGTTTTATTTTTAAATATTCTCGTTTTGTTTTTTAATATCTTTTAGTTTATAAATTTTTTCAAATTTATAAATATCAATATTTTTTTACTATTATTAATTAGTATATTCACATATTTCGAGATTAAACTTTTTATTCATCAATATAGTATTAATTTTACGCACAAAATATTTAATTTTTAACACATTATTCCTGTTCTTATATTAAATTTTGTATATTTTTGTATATGAAAGAGTGTACGAAATCATTTTACACATATTGTGTTTATAATTACTCACTTTGAGTTATATTACATACATTTTCAACCATTTTATAGTAGCAAATTTACAAATATTTTTTAGAGTGTACCAATACAAAAGACAAAAGCTACAAAGAAAATCCTTTGTAAATGGAAAATTTTTACGTATGACTGCTAAAAATTATTGATAATAAAAAATTCACTATTTTATGCACATGCAGAATATATACACACACAAATGCATTTTCACATACAGTTACTCTTACAATTTAAAGAAATATGAAGAAAAATTGCGAAATGCAGGAAATCAAATTTATCTTCGCTAAAAGAGCATTATTTTTTTTAAAAAAAACATTTTTACTATTAAAAAAAACATTTTTATTTTATACCTAACACACACAAAATTATGAAATTTTTCACAAAACTGGTAATACTTACCTTCACAAAACAAATGAGAAATTTCTTAAAATTAACCCATTTTATACAGCCGTTGCTTTGAAGCAATGCCAACATTTAAGGCCCGATAATTTTGTATAGGAGGGAGATATAATAATTTTTTTTAATAATGTCGACTTTAAATTTAAAAATATTGTTTTATAGTAAGGCTGATATATTATATAATAATGCATTGTTTTTAGATGTATATACAATTATATGAGTAACTGTCTTTAAGCTTAAAACAAATGTATATACTGCTGTTATGCTTCTTTCTCTTCACTGTCGATGAAAATGTAAAATCTCCAGTACAAAAGTTCGTTTTTACGTATATTTACAGGTGGTGATGAATGTTTTCTTTTATCATTTTTTCCATTCGTTTCTTTTTTAAAACCAGTTAACAAAACAGAGAATATTTAATTGAGTAGTAAAGTAATAACATAATTCCAGAAGATGCCAATTAATATGTATAAAAATATAATATATAGATGCTTTTTAAATATTGCATTACACTGATAGAAAAGGTTTTTGATTTTTACACCCAAGAGACATTCTCACGAGGATAGCGCCGCTGGCAGAAGTTTTAAATGTTATTAAAATATATATGACTCATTCCATATAAAACCATCAAAAACTATCCAAATTTCGACCTCTGCCACCTTCAATTTTAACCAAACTTGGTATTGAAGGTAAGTATGTCATCGTACAAGTTTTGGGTTGTCACCTCTAACGGTTGTGGAAAAATCGCGTTCTAAAATATGAAAAAAATCTAAAATTTAACAATAGTAGTCGTACTTAATCATCCAAATCTTTTTACCAGTTAAAGGTATGTGATTAATTTCAAAGCCACTGTTGTCATGCTTTCAATAAAAAAAGCGAAAACATTATTTTTTAAAGGTAAAATGCATTTTTTTCAAAATCCGCCGTTTTAACAGCTGTAATTAAAAAACTGGTTTTTTTAAATTTTCAAAAAAATATATGTTAATTATAACTTATTCCCCTGTGCCGTTGACAAATTCATTTGTGCAGCTCTTACGGGGTTCATAGTTTTAAATACAAATCAGAAAAAATTTACTTAATATAATAGAAAAAAGTATTAATAGAGGGTCCGCCATCTAACGTTTTTTTTTAACTAGTGCTTATTTCGTGAATGGTAACACGTAGCTCATCTCTGATTTGACAGATAATTAGTTTTATCCTTCCGCTGAACGAATATGGTTGTGTATACGCTTGAACAACGCTGGGAAATGTTGCGACATTACTTTGAAAATCATGGTAATGTTGCAGAATGAGCAAGGAGTGGCCGTTACAGTCAATGGCGATCGTTATCGGGCCATGTTGAATTTATGTTCACATAAATTGAAGAGGAGGATATTGGCAACATTTTGTTTCTACGTGCCACACAGCCGAAGCTACACTCGATGTTTTGCGCCCTGTTTTTGAAGATCGCATTATCAGCCGCAGAGCTGACGTCGTTTGGCCACCTCGGAGCTGCGATTTGATACCGTTGGACTATTATTTGTGGGGTGCCGTCAAAGATAAGTGTGAAATATAGCTGCACACAATCGATAATGTGCTTAAAAATTGGACCGATCGTGTAGGCTACTGCATGGCCAGCCATTTAAATGAAATTATTTTCCATTATTAACCGGAAGGATTGTACTTTCAAATAAAAAAAGAAATTTGAGAAAATATTCAGTAGTTTTGTTTTATAGCATTATCAAAAAAAAAAGTTATTATTAATAAAGATAGCGTAAGATCTCAACTTAGTGATTTGGACACGGCATAGGGAAGTAATTTATATTTAACATAAATTTTTTTTAAAAATTTAAAAAAAATTAATTTTTAGAAATATATCTTTCTGAACCGCGGTTTTTGAAAAAATTTTATCGTTGAGAAGTAAGTAATTTGTTTGTCAATTAGTAAAATCATAATTTCGGTAGATTTAAAGTGAGGTAAAAATGCCTCTAGTAGCTCAAACCGTTAAAAAAAATGTGAAATATGAAGTACGACTACTTTTTTAAAATTTTCAAATATTTTTTATATTTTGAAGCGCGATATTTCAATATGCGCTGGTATATCTATAATACATTTGGATGAGGTTGTATGATGCACATCTTCTATACCAAGTTTGGTTGAAATCAGAAGCGGTGGTGGAAATTGAGTGGTTGATTTTTATTGTTTACAGTCACATTTCCCCATTTTTTATTATTAGATTTTTGCTTCTAGATAACACACAAAACTAATATATTACATTTTTTTCTAATATGAGAACGCTTAACAAGAAATCGATTAAAAAAAATAATAAGATTTGGTGTTTTTTATAGAGTGACACAAGTTTAAATCATAATAAAACCAGGAAATATAGTTTTAATATCAATAAAACGGGCTTTATTTGACAGAAATTTTATGAAATTAATGTTTAAATATGATTTCTGACATGTAGCCGCCACGGCTGGCGCGTAAAAGGCGCAATCTGGAACACCAATTTTCAACAACTTTTCGCAGCCGTATTTCGCCGATAATTCTTCGAATGTTGATTTTCAAGTGTTCAATTGTTTGTGGTTAATCGACGTAGACAAGTGACTTAACATAACATCAAAGAAAATAATCCAATGGGGTTAAATCACACGATCATGGTGGCCCATTAATTGGGCCATTACGTGAAATTATTTTTTCATCAAAAGTGTAATTTTCAAATAGTAATTTTCTGTGGATGTAATGGTGTTTCGACAAAAGCTTGTGGATTCTCCTCACTCCAAATTCGACAATTCTGCTTATTTACCTACCCATTAAACCAAAAATGGTCTTCATGTTTGTACGCCATAAAATGGAAGAAGTGCACGATGAGTTTGACGAATAAAACAATTATTTTGATTAAAAATTTCAACAATTTGCACGCGGTGCTCTGGTGTAAGTCGATTCATAATGAAATTTCAAAGCAAACTAAACAAAAAGCAACTATCAGCTGTAAAATGGGTGGTCAAATAAAGCAGTGATGCCAACTCAATATTGAGACACTCTAAAAAAAAACACGCTTTATATACACAAACAGTCTGCAAAAAAGGGTTAAACAAGGCTTTTTGAATTTTCAACCAAGAACTTCTTTAAGATTGTATGTGTTGGATGAATTTGGAAATGAATTAGGATGCATGATATTGAAATTAAACTCAAAATATTTTAAATGTTATTTGGATCAAGTTTTCTCATAATTTTTTAAAATTATTTTTTTTTATGTTTGTTAAAAATGTCGTTTTCCGTTTTTTTTTTATTGCCGAAAAGTATTTTACTTCATTTCTATGCTCATTTTTTTCATTCTCGTATATTACTTAAAAATTTAGTTGTTTTTAACAACCAACAAACAAAACTTTACGATTTTGTTTTTCTCAAACATTTAATAAATATTTTTTTTGTTGAACAACACACTTTATGAACATAAAATTAAATGTTATGAATGCAATGTCATGTATTTTTTTTGGCTCTTTTTAACTTTAGTATTCATAAAAATGTGATAAAATTTAAAATTCATAATTTTATAAATATTTGTTGAACTTCAAAGAAAAACATAAAATTAAATATTATTTAAATACATGAAAAAAACATAGAATAAATTTATAGCGGACAAAACACTCTCATTTAATGGGCACAAAAAGAAGGCAACGATTTGGTTTTTATGATTATTTAGAAATCTTATAATGAAAGGAAATAAAAGTATTGAGTAAGTGCGGGTAATGTGGAGTAGGTGGGTAATGTAGAACACCACTTTATTTCTGAAACAAATGACTGTTTGAAATATTTTTGTTGGTGAAAACATTGCACATTCATTCAAGTTAATATCACGCTTACAGTTTTGAGACAAAACATAACCGTTAGTTTTTAATTATTTGAAAAGGTTACTTTTCCGACCTTTTTTTGGAAATTTCGATTGTTTTTTCTTTGGAACAATTCCGGGACGGCTCTCAGACTATCCGCTACATAACAATTTCGGCCGGAAATCTGCTCAAATGCGTAACTTTTTTCGTCCATAATACAACATTAAAATTTAAAAAAAAATATATATATTTTTTTGTAGTTTTGCTCGTTTTTTGGCTTCACTGTTTTTCTTAGCATTGCTATTCGGAAATTTTGCACTTTAAATGTACTAAGCCTAACAAATTGTTTAACTTTTTGCACAAAATGTTTCGAACATTGCACTGGTAGTGCTACTTTGTCCCCAGAAGCATTTGATTAAGCTCCCAAAATCTTTTCCAACTTTTTGGCCTTGCAAGAGTTCCTGGGTTGCTTTGTTTTACCAGTTTCAGGTTTTCTGCCAATTGTTATGTCCTTGTTCAATTGTACTACCACATTTAAAACAAACTGACTTTGTTCATGTATCTTTTTTGTGATTTTTTTGAAAGTCCAACTTGGATTATTTCGAAAAGTTTATTCGCTAATTTTTATTCAATTGCGAAACAGTACTAAGTTTTACAAGAATTTTTAATATTTTTTGAAAATCAACCAATATTAACAAAATATAAAGCACAAATATTTAAAATTTTTAGATTTTCATAGATTGATAAATGTTTTTCAGTGTTTATTCTTGCCTTAATAACTAACTATAACTTATTTTAGCAAGTTCATATTTACTACTTTTTGTAGTTATAATAAAAAACAAATATTTATCAAAGAGTTTAAAAAATAAAGAGATTGCAATATTCTCAGTTACAGAGAAAAAATATATAACATGTGTCTGAAATATGATATTGAATGTTTTTCGCGACTTTAAATTACTAAATTGAAATTTTTAATGTTGCTGCTGATAGATTTTAGCAAGTTTTTTTTGGTTTGAGGATACATTTTTAGAATTTAGCTTTAGTTTTCCTTAAAACTGGACCTTTTTCTGTTTGCTGGCATAAGACGTCAAGAGAGGGTGAGAGCATTGCACAGCCATTGATCTTATGTCAATACTTTTCTGCACACTGGGATCTTTCTCTACATGTTATTGAATGATAATGAACTGTTGCATATAAGCAATGAATATGCACTTGAACTTTTCCATTGAAACTTTTCATTAAACTAATGCCAATTTGCATAAAATTTTATAAAAAATATAATTTTATTTATTAAAATTTCCATTCACACATTTCAACCGTTCAAGAAAACTATTTAGATTTGATTGTGTGTAATATGGAATAGTAATCCACGTTAACCGGAAGGTATTCCACATTACCCTCCATGTATGAGCGTGTACAATAAACAATAAAGATACAATGAACAATAAAGATAATGCATTTTCGTAATGAACGCAGTTAGCTACTTTGGCGGAAAATTGCAAACTAAAATACACTCAAAAAAATAAGTTAGTACAAAAGTTAGTAAAACGTCTTGTAAATCAGGTATACTATTTTTTAGCAAATTTTTTTGCTAAAATCGTGTTTTCAGCTAAAATTTTTGTTATACTTATTCAGCACTTAACTGTTTTCTACTAATTTGTGCTGATAAGCACATTAATAGTGTGGACGACAACCAGATTGAAAGATATACGCAGAATGAAGCAGATGTCGCGGCATGTCAAGATGTAGTAGACAAGGGAAAATTATACTAAAAAGTACAACTCTAATAAGAAATATAAAAAAATCAACCATGGAAGACTTTTGTATCTGTTTTTCATGCATAAAACAAAAATGAGGATTAAAACAACTTAAAATTTGCGTTGTCACCGGCTTGTGAAAATAATTGTCAATTAATTAAATAAAAGACAAAATAAAATATTTAAATTTAATATGCATTTCTAAAATAAATGTTTATAGATTAATAATCTAGTGTGGTCAAATTGCAGACAATGTATACAGAGTAAAGCGAAAGACAAAGACACACATCTTAGGTAGATTTTTATGGTTACTTTTTCTTATTGCAAAAAAGGGTTGTTTTTTCGTTTCGTTTGTTTTTGTTTATTTTTTCGTTTCGTTTTGTTTCTATAATTATCTTCGGCAGTTGCGTCCGTTAAAAGAAAGCATCATTTAGACAACCATTTATGTAAGTGGTTGAAAGAAAATTTTTGTTATATTATATATATTTATTTCTATATATTTTCAGATATTAAATTAATTCATGTCGTCAATGTGGGAAAATGAAAATTTTTATATTTCGTAATTATTATAAATTATTTTTAAAAGAATTACAAAAATATGTTTTATGATTTTCAGCAAATATATTAACTAAATTACAATTTTTTTACAATTTTTTTGAGTTTTTTTCAGTCTACTAATATTCAGCAAAAAATTGATTAATTTTTAGCAAGGCTTTTTTATTTCTAATCTACTAAGTGTTAGCAAAACTTTTGCTGAATCTACTAATTTTGTTGCTAAAAATCAGCTCGCTGATTTTCAGCAAAAGATTTTGCTGACATTAGCAATTTTTTGCTAGCACCCTCCTGACTAAAATTTTGCTGACTCAGCAAAAATTTTTGCTGACTTTACAAACTTTTTTTTTTGAGTGTAGGTATTACACATTACCCGAACTTACTCTAAGTAAAAAAATATTGACTATATACGACAGTGAAGGCTCTTGATTTCTATTTGCATTAAACTTGGTGTATGTATTCTCCTTCTTAGGATGAGTTTTTAGGGTGTAGATTAAACTTGTTTAGTAGTTAATCTTTAGTTTAACCTATAATTGTGTTTATCAGATGTGGTTTATATTATTTTTAATTAACGTTTAACCCAGCCTGGTTTGCCAGTTAAACTACAGTATAAATTAGTCAACAAAAAAACGCTACCACATTTCTAGATCATTTCAATCGGAAATTAAAAAGTTTGTCAAAACGAACGAACGAGCTGGCAACCCCGTTATGATCAGATAAGTAATTCGTGGTTGGCTAAATAAAATTTACAAAAACTAACTAAATCGTGATAATTATTTTTTAAATTGTGAAATATTTAAAGATCTAATTGTGCTTAATCCAAACAATATTAAATATAAAGAGTTAAATAATATTTACAACAAAAACAGTTTTTGAAACAAAATCATCACTATAACCTAAAATTTTCACCAACGTGTGTTGCTGTCATTTGTTTTTATTTTTCTTTATTGTTTTATACTTTGCTGTTGTTTCTGCTGTTTGTTAACCAGCTGTTGCTAAATTATAAATTTAACTTTATAAAACCAGCTTAAAATGTCGTCAGATGATATTTGCTCCGTAAATTCCTGTGGCAAATCGTTAGCTAAGACTAGAGGAGGTATTTTAACTTGTCAATCGTGTTCTAGGCGATTCCATCCGAGTTGCGTGGATGTAACTGCTGAGCAGTTAAATGTCATAACAAAAAGCAAGGGGTCTCTTCACTACAGGTGCAGTTCTTGTTTGACTGATCCTACCGCTGTTAGTACGAGTGCTGTTTCATTCCGTGATGACTTACGCAAAGGGCTTGCCGATATACAAAATAAATTTGACACAATACTAGCTGAGGTAAAACATGAATTGGGAACAAAACTTAAAGACTTAATTAATGATGTCGATAATTGCAATAAAATGATAAATTATGTTGATACTTCATCGTCTAAGAAAATAAAAGCTCTCGAAGATCAAAATGAAGTTCTTCACAAACGTTTGAACAGAGCTGATATAATAATAAATGGCTTTCCCAAAAATCAAGAAAATATCAATGACATAATTAGTGACATTTTTAAGAAATTGGATGTTGAGATAAATGGTTCCGATATTAGTATGTGCAGCTTCATTAACAATGGTTTCTCGGTGCTTCTGAAACTGAATTCAATTCTTAAAAGAGATCTTATAATGAGTAAATACTTCAGTTACCTTAAAACTGAGCCTTTAAAAGTGACTGATGTTGTTGAAATTGAAACGGAAGCTGGAAAAGAAAAAGAGGTAGATAAGCGAGTGTTTTTAAATGATCATTTGTCAGCCAAAGCAGAGAGGCTTTGTTTTCTTTGTCGTAACTTGCGAAGGTGGAAAAAAATTCAGAAATTTCGTTTACTAAATCCGGATGTTCCTAAAGTAAAAATAACCTTTCACGATCAAGCTACTGAGGTATTTAACCTAGAAGAGTTGCACTCCTCTTTTGATTTTAGCAACATTGCATCAAACAAACGTGCGGCACCTGGTATACAAAATGATAATGGTGGTGATGCTGGATCTGTTCCTATTGATTTGTAAATAACGTTATTTATTAATTGTTTTGTTTCTATTTTTGTACTGTTATTTGAGCTAGCAGGTCTCATTAGCTCATTTAAAAACTGGGTTTTTATTTAAATCAAAAAAGAAAGAAACAAAACAAAACAAGAAAGAAAACTTATTTTTACATTTATGTTATATTTAGTTATTATAGATTAAATATTTCACCCATCTGATAATGCTTTATTTATTTAAAGTATGAATCAGATATTATCTTTCCCATGTTTGTGAGCGGAATTATATTCTTTTCAGTGATTTATTTTTTTTTTATATTATCAGCTATGCTTTGATCTGCAACTTTTGGCTATATGGTGGTTCAATGGGAATTTCGGTTTTTGTTGAACTCACGTGTGGTTAAATTGTTGTATTTCAAAGTGTTGTGATTCGTTCATTAATTTCGTTCGTGAGCTAATCATTTTGGCTTATGTGTTTTAACATGGCTCAAAATGTTTATGGGAAGTTATAATAGTGTTATGAACTTTAATATTTTCTTTTTAAATTTTAGTTAGTGTTTTTGTGAATTATTTAGCCTAAGCTATTTTTGAATTGAATTTGTTAAAAAAGAAAAAAAAAAAAAAAAAAAAAGTTATTGAAATTTATTAATATAATTTTTTTTTTTTTTTATATTTTTATCAAGTAATATAAATTTTTGTCATAAATATGAATCCTTTGTTGGACAACTTAGGTCCTGTTATAAATGATAATAGCCTTCTTAAACGATGTTTTCGTAATTTCAGTAAATGTTTAAAGTTTGGTCATGTTAATATCCAAAGCTTAAAGCCATCTTTAAGAGCTTCTAAATTTGATGAATTTAAATTTATACTTAATGATTCGTTAGCTGATATATTTGCAGTATCTGAGACGTGGCTAAAATCTAATATTTCTGATAGTTCTATATCTGTTCCGCAGTATTATGTAATTAGAAATGACCGTTCGTGAAGGAATTTTGACCAAAGTATTAAAACGAATATCTAACCCTGAATCTTTTGAAAGTCTCTTTATTGAAGTGGATACAGGCATTTCAAAAACTTTGGTGGGAGTTGTATATTCTCCTCATGGAAAAATTAGTCGTTTGCATAAGTTTCTTGGAGACTTATGCTGTCGTTATGACAATATTGTTGTTTTAGGTGACTTCAATAATAATCTTTATGATAGCGTTAAGGCAACTAAGGTCAGAAAGTTGTGCGAAGATACGAGTCAATGTTATGTTCACAATTGCATGCCTACACATTTCGACAAAAAAAATTGTTCCACATCCTTAATTGACTACGCATTGGTAAGCGATATAGACTTAGTAAAATTTTCTGGTCAATTTTTGGTTCCATCTCTTACACTTCATTCTTTTATTTATTTTTGTGTTGATATAACTGTAAAAATTGAAAAACAATTTATTGAATTTAAAGACTATGATTTAATTGATTTTAACATAATTGAAGAATCTGTTGCGTCTGAAAATTGGAATAGAATATATGCCTCTAACAACATAAACCACCAAGTCGAAAACTTTTACACACTTCTGCATACTTTACATAATACTGTTCCTATTAGGAGGAAAAGAGTATACAATGGCACAAATTTTTGTAACAATTTGGAAGTTAGTGCAGCTAGGGATATGAGAGACTATGCTTTTAAAGCATATAAAGAAAATATGAACGATGATAATTGGAGAACCTACTGTAAGCATCGTAACAGAGTAAAGAAAGTTTTAAGAAAATACAAAACCAAGTACTGGATAGGAAAATTTAATAATTGTAGTTCTAGTGATATGTGGAAAGTAATTAACAATCAGCGTTCTAAAAAACCTACACCAACTCTTGAGCAGTATGATCCCGAAACTGTTAACAATTATTTTATCTCCTCTCAAACACCTTCGTTTGACGATCCAGCCAATTTTCTAAATTTTTCTGATCAGGGATTTACTTTTAGATGTATTAATAGAGACGAACTTTGCCTTGCTGTTTCATTTGTAAAATCAAATGCAGTTGGTTGGGATAAAATTCCCATTAAGTTTGTTAAGAAAATTTACCCATACATGGAGACCTATCTCCTCTTCATTTTTAACAATATTCTTACTACTTCCGATTATCCTGATTTTTGGAAAATTTCTAGAATTGTTCCTATAAAGAAGAATCGTAGTGCAAACGGTTTAGATAACTTGAGACCCATAAGTATCCTCCCTTGTTCGTCAAAGGCTTTTGAGTTAGTGGTAAAGAATCAAATTATGGAACATTTAGACTCTAATAGGCTTCTAAGTCATTGCCATTTTGGCTTTCGAAGTGGCGTTAGCACATCCTCTTTGCTACTCAGTTTGACTGAGAAAATACGTCATAACTTCAATGATAAAAATATTTCCACTTTGATATCACTTGACCTTAGTAAAGCATTTGATACTGTGAACTATGGTGTGTTAACCACAAAACTTTCATCTCAATTTGGTTTTTCTTCAACATCGTGTAAATTGTTACATTTAAAAGACGTTTCCTCCTCTGTAAGTCGATGTTTCAGTGGCGTTCCTCATGGTTCGATCCTTGGACCCTTGTTATTCCTAATGTATATGAATGATTTCATCGAATTTATTGGCTCTTCTCAATGTGAGATCTTTCTTTTTGCAGATGACATTAATTTGTTATTTTCTGGCGGAAGACAGTTTTTAGATTGCCATGAAGTAACTATAAATTATATTTTGTCACAAGTTTCTATCTGGGCAGTAAGCAATAAGCTTTACTTCAATCCAAATAAGACTAATGCTCTAGTTTTTGGATCAGTTGGTGATCCTAGTAGCATTTTAAATATTAATTTTGATGGTTTTCCTGTTCATTTTGTGAGCTCGTTAAAATGTCTAGGAGTAATACTAGATAGCGAGTTAAATTTTGGAAATCATATCTCTGCGGTGTCTGCTAAAGTGTGCATGGCTTTACGGTCACTTTATAATTTAGATTGTTTTTTTCCAGTTCATATAAAAATTAAATTGGCTCACTCTCTTCTTATGACACATATTCTTTATTGTTTAGATGTTTATAGCGGAACCACGAAAACTAATTTAAAACGATTGCGTTTGATATATAATCGGATTATTAGATATATTTTCCAGCTTAAAGTCTCTGACCATGTATCCAGTCTATCCTATAATTTTATACATTGTTCTTTTCAAAACTTCATTAAAATCAGGTCACTGCTTACATTAAATCGAATTGTAACTACTCGTGCACCTCAGTGTGTTTTCAATACTTTTCATTTCTCACGATCTACAAGAAATCCAGAACTTATTTTACCTAGAATATCTAACTCAGTTTTTGAAAAATCTTTCTTAATAAGAGCATCAAGGCTTTGGAATAAGCTTCCTATTAACCTAAAAACTTTAAATAGCTCCATTCCAGTCAATAAACATAAGTATTTAGAACATTATGCTAACAACATACGACTATAAAGATGTGTATAAAAATGTTTGTCTTGTCAAAGGATTGTATTTATTATAAGTTAAATAAGATTGATTTAGTTTTAAGATAAATGTAGCTTACTGTTCATGACATGTTAATAATGTATTAATCATATATGGCCCATTACTGGGCTCGATTAAATAAATATATCAACAAAAAAAAAAAATTAATGTGGCATTATCGTGTTATTTGATATTTCTTTAAACTAGAACTGAAAAACAGTAGGCCCAGTTACATTCAGTTTATTTTTGTTTTAAGATTATCTTAGGCCAATGACTTAAGATTAATTGACATCCCAAAAACTAGGCCGTAGTAAGATAAAACAACGAAATTTTTATATTCTCTGTCGTTCACGTTTTATAGCTGCTTACAATTTTCACTGATAAAAATTTATAAAAATATATGAGCTTGTTTCAAAAACGTTTAAATCATTTATAATATTTTTTACAGACTTTACAAACTTTTTTTTTTGAGTGTGACAGCATAAAATTTAAAAAATCTTGGAGGCTCAATATCAAAACTCGATATTACGTCACTTATTCCTGTTCCAAATTTTTATTGCAAGCGGACCACTAAGTAAGAAATGGCGAAATTATTTCGAAAAACTATGATATATATCCCACTGTGGGAGGGTCCGGAGGGGAAAGGTCCCATAGTAAAACATATCAGTCTTGCAAAAGTAGTCGGTCGGACATATGTATTAACCCTCTCCGACCCTCCTAAAGGTGGAAGTATTAATTTAGTTAACAGTAGAATATTAGAAATTCCCCCCTGACCACCACCCAAACAACCCCAGTAGCACAAGAACCTTATGTGACCCGAAAAACTGACTTCTGAATCGTATTCAGCGACTTCAAAGATATTGAAACCCGTTATGAAACCCTACATCATTTTCGGGTAGTCGTTTTTGTGGAGAAATGTGGCTCGAGTTCAAATCCCACAACAGGCATATAATCAGAAGGGAGAGATTATTTTGAAATATCAGCAACACACCTGAAACTGAGTATTCATTAACTTAATTTTTTTTTTAAATAACTAATGAAAAATTTTCTAAATTTACAAAATTTTTAACAATTTATCAAAAATACTAAATGCTTATAAGTCAATTTCTTTCATTTTTGTTTTTATATTTAAACTAGAACTCCATGCTACTGTCTGCCTATACCACATACCACCCGTAGAGTAAAATTGAAAGAAAATTCACGACTTCCATTAAAATGTCAGACTTTCACTTTTCACAGCTTAAATTAATGTGAATTATTGTATGGCAACCTTACAGACACACCTTAATTTTGTAGTAATACTCAAACAGCCAAATTTACTTTAAGGAAGCCAGATGTAAAGGATAATTTAACTTTTTAGTATTTTTTGTGTGTGAGTATTTTTTGGTAGGAGCCTTTTTTGGTGTTTTTTTTTTTTTTTGATTGTAAATGACATTAACACCTTTTGTGCATAAATAATAATTCATAAGCGTATGTTGCCCGTTCCTTGTACTCCTCGTAAGATGTATTAGTTGCCAAGATGTTGGGTGGAAGAAAAAAAAAAATAATATAAAAAAGATTTTTATATATATAAAATTATATTTTAAAGATTTTTATGACAAAGATTTGTTAAAGTTGTAATATGCTGGTGCAAATTATAGCGAATTGTTCATATAAAAAAACCCTCTATATGACTTCTTAAACTACAAGTAAAAACAATGATGTTGCATACAAAAAGTGGCAAAGTTATAATAAAATAGCAGGTGGTATAAGATTTAATATCAACTGACAAGTTCTATCTTTAACACAACTTTTTTTTAAAGCCTTCATATAGTACGTATAGTAGAAAAACGTATCTATTAGGTATTCTATCGGTTAATCGAGTTAATAGAGTAAATCAAAATATGCTCTATTTCAGTTTATATTTCATATTAAAAAAAACTTAAATTGTTTGGTATTTTTTTTTACAAAATATAAAATTTTTATTACTCGAGCGGATACGTTACGTAGGGCGTTGTGGTAGTTAGCTGGTTGGACAGTTACACAGATGGTCCCGGGTTCGATTCCCGGTGACGACAACATCAATTTAGAAAAATAATATATATGAGTTTTCTATCCCTAATATGTATAGCAGCGCCGCCTTCGGTGTTCCCATAGCACTTAACCCCACCGAAGTAACATAATGAATCAGGGCTATGGCACAAAAACGTTTCAATAAATTCGGCAACTCTACATCAGGTGGCGAGCAACAACTGTTCTAAGACTTAATATCTTGCACAATTACAGTGTTGCCATGATTGAAGCTCTTCATATTTTACCACCTTTCATCTCTCCACTATCTCCTTTCCATAGAAAGCAACACATAAATAAATAAGAAGAATTTCCTGAGTGCTGCTTCTCTTTAAAAAAAAAAATAATAAAAAAAAGGATATAATGTGCAAAAATAGTCCCTATATCGAATATGTTTTCTCGTTTGTACACATTAAACAATTGGTGACGTATTATCGGAAAGTAAATTCTTTTGCAAATAGATTTTCTCTTCGTTTTTCCTTTAAATGAGTTAGATAAGGAAAAAACGACAGCATGACCTTTTATTTTCTTTTAACGCATATAATGTTGCATAAATGAGTTACGTTACGTTTCAGCTCAAGTAAAGGCTGGGTTAGCCAAGCGTAACTTAACGAATAAGCTGTTCGAAATTGGTATGTATAAAGAAATTGAAGCAATTAACCACTTCAAATGTCACGTAAATGGAACGGATGAACCTGTAAAAACAAAATTTTACGTTACATTTACGTGGCATTTCGCTAAAAGCTGACTTGGTAAAGTTTGATTTGTTTACTTGTTTTTTTTTGCATGTTTGTGTCAAAAACACATGCTATGTGGTTTAATTGCACTAAATGACACCGCCGCGTAAACGTTAAGGTTAAACGGTTGGCTAACTAAACCTTAAATTGGACCTAAAGCAATGTGTTAAAGCAGTGGCCATTTTAATTTTTTTTTTTAAAGAGAAGCAACACTCAGGAAATTCTTCCTATTTATTAATGTGTTGCTTTCTTTGGAAATTGGATAGTGGAGAGATTAAAGGTGGGAAAAGATGAAGGGCTTCAAACATGGCAACACTGTAACTGCGCGAGATGATAAGTCTTAGAACAGTTGTTGCTCGCCACACCACAGTGTCCAAAAATTCAAAACTGTTTTAATTTTTTATTAAAAATATTCTATATTTTCATATTGTTCTACTTCAAGTCCAAAAATCTAATATGATATTGCCTAATTAGATTTTATTTGTTGCAATACAATTGTTTCATTGGCATCGCCCAAATCTTCAGTTGTCTGCAATAGAAAAATAATTGGCTTAACTCAAGCTGATACATTACATACAGCAGGCAAAATAAACTATTTGAGAATCTTTAGCCTTAGCCTATAAACTGCCTGATCTGGTAACCCTAATTATAAAACTATACTATTTGAAAAAACAACAATTTTATATGTCGATATACTTTGTATGTCAGTACATGTTGTATTACAATTTGTAAAAACAAATATATCCCAACAAACTGTGTTTGTTGAGAAGTGCCGTGGTATGCTAATTGGTATGCTATTTGAAAAAACAACAATTGTGTTTTTTTCAAATAGTTTGATTTCATAATTAGGGTTGCCAGATCAGGCAGTTTAGACACTAAGGCAGACAGAAAGATTCTCAAAGAGTTTATTTTGTATGTTGTAAGTAATGTCACGGTTTGAATTAAACCTATTTTTTTTACTCAAATGAATGGTGGATTTTTGTAAACATCGAGAATATAAAAAAATTTAAGACCAAAAGGTCAGATTTTCAGAAATTAAGCAATATTATGTATAAATGTTTAACAAACAAAAAAAATTGCAACAATCAAATATCTATAAGTTTGCAAGATTAATTTTTTCAAGATTCGAATTGAATTTCTCCTTCATCGCCATTTTTTGGTGTTACAGTTCTAAATGGGCCGTTCACTTTTTCTTTCACTGGGATCTATATTCAGTTTAATAACATGAGAAAAGAATTATTCATTTTGCAAAACAAATAAAGTAAAACCAAAAACTATCGTCCAATCTTCAACGCGGAATTTGTTATAATGACTGCGTATAAGTAATATTTTGCTATGTAGGCAACAAAACTGTTTTTATACTCTTTGTATTCATTAGAATAATACTATTTTACTTTTTTACTAATTAAGCTTTAAATCAGAAAAATTATAAAAATTATAATTTTTTATGTTTTAAAAGGTCATTAAAAGGTTCATTTTGTTTTATAAATACAATCTCCAAATTTTGCTTCTTCAGAAAATTTTGTTTATCATTAAAGTTTTTATTTTCTTATAACATTGGTTTGACATTGAACCCTTTTACCATAGTGGAATATAGTAACATCTGTCATTTAAAAAATTAAAGTAGTTTTTGTAATTGTGCATAGCAGTAATGTATTTTCAAAAATTATGAACTTTGAAACTTATATTGCATATGTTTTGGCCATAGAGTTGCCGCCCTGTGGCAACTCTATGGACGTATATCGAAAAAATAAAAAATACGGCTGCACTAAAACTTAATGGAGAAAAACATATGTGAGTTTAGACCTGACCCGACGACTATACCGCTCAGTACACAACCCTCCATATTGAAGTGTTTTTAGAATACTGCGAAAAATTGGGAATGCATGGACATGGTCTTTATACCTTCTACTAGATACCAAATTTATATATAATTTCTTTCGAAGAAAACAATTTTTTAATGAGTCGGGTTACTATATAATATTTTTCCCTTTATTATATTTTATTTCTTTTCAAACGGACATCAACAATAAGTCAATAGATCAAAACAAAAAATAAATTTTCCAATTTATTCTAAAAACGTTTGATATTTTTGTTTTAATCTATTCAGCGTTTGTTCATTGATAATAAATGAGTTTCTTTGAAAAGTCATATCCTTTTCAGTTTGCTTTTTTTTTGTTACTATTTTGTATTTTTGGCCTATCTCACATTTTAAAACGCAGACACTCGATAACTTTTGTTACATATTTTTGTGTGTAATTGACATTGGATTTAATGAGAAATGATGATGAAAACAAAAAAAAAAAGAGTTTTTTAATACCCAGTTGAAAATGATGATATATGGTAATATATGAACGTACATGATTGCATGTATGATCATACAATATTATTTCATATATCAGCATGTATGAAGGTGTATGCCATATATGGAAGCATACCTGGGATCATACATGCAAACAAAAAATGAATATATGGTAGTGTGTGATATTATGTATTGCTGGCACGGATCCAGGGGGAGAGAAAATGGGACGTTTCCTCCCCCAAAATTAAAATTTTCCATACAAAAATGTTAAAGAAATTAAAAAATTTTTATTTAAATTTTTTATTCTTTTAACTTTTTACATGTCAATATTGTCCAAAGAAGAAAATATTAAAAAACCATGAACAAATTGCGATACGGTTCTAATTTACAGGTATAATTAGGTTTTAGCAAAGCACCTGTGAATAAAAATTAGCTCCATAAATCGGTTTGCGATTTACTGCCGATTTTTGCTTATCGGTGCGATTCTCTAACTTTCTTTACG
Source organism: Delia radicum (assembly GCA_021234595.1). Lineage (NCBI taxonomy): Eukaryota > Metazoa > Arthropoda > Insecta > Diptera > Anthomyiidae > Delia > Delia radicum. Next base: position 16,689,170 of record CM037854.1, on the reverse strand, counting down.
ACTTTTTCGATTTCGTAAATTAACGACAAATGTCAGTTGAATTATCGAAAATGTTATTCTCCAACTTTTTGATATTTGACAAAAGACACCGACAAAAGTTGTTAATTTGAATTTTATTTGTTTTGTAATTTTATGAAGAAACGACAAAATCGTTAACTTCAATTTTAAACAAACTTTTTGTTGATAAGTTAACGATTTTTTTAAACATCAAGTATATTAAGAAAAAATTAATTATCGAAGTTTGACATTGACAAACGACCGAATTTTGTTGTTAATAAGTTACTGAATCGCACTACTGACGATAACTAGAAATTTGTATATTATAAATGTTTTAAATCAGGTATTTAATGTTTAATGTTATCAACAATTAATAATAAAAAAAAGGAGAAAAAATTTTAATTTGGCAACTATCATTTTAATAGGAACACAATCTTACACATTTCTTCGGTGCAGCAAAATTTTAAAATATAAAAATGATTTTACTTAAATATAAATGGTATTCAAATTTAATTAGTTTAAACAAATTTTTGACACAAATAAATAAATTAAAAATACCACAAATTTGAATAAAAAGCACAAATTATTACTAAAAAGTCAAAATATGTTTTTTTTTTTGGCAAATCACGCAACTACAAATCGATTTCATTTCGTTTTAATTTTTATGATTATGTTCTTGAAATTCCTTGCCCTAGCGCGCAATATAGGGCAGGGAAGTATAAAGGTAGTTTTACCATACTCTACAGATTGGAATTTGTTAATTTCTATGTTTTTGTATACTTATATTTATTTTTTTTTTTTCCTGAATTCAATCTGTAGCGTAAAGTCCTCAAGTATTGTAAGTCTAGATAGATCTTGATAGATTTTCAAACAAGTGCACTAAAACCAAGCGCGTCACAATAATATTTCAATGAAATATTCATTAGCTTTCTATAAAATTTTGTTAAAGGAAAAATTTTAAAAATATATTTTTTTTTAATGTGTTTAACTTTAAAAAACCTCTACAAAACATGTTTTTTTTTTTGATTCTTGGCGAGCAATAAAAATTATTATAAATCAGCCGAAATCAAGGGTGTCTGGCAACCCTAATCTGGTCCGACTTACCGGTTAGGAGTTCTCACAATTGTAAAAAAAAAAAATCGATTTCAGATAAGGAGGGGTAAATTCACTCAAGGAACTTCTGCTTTAAAAATTTGTAGTTGTTTAGGTTGTAATACAGTTTCTTTATTTTTAATGTAAACGTCAGTCATTTGTAAAGGGTCCACCATCTAACATTTTTTTTGTCAACTAGTGCTTATTTCGTGAATGGTAACACTTAGCTCATGTCTGATTTGACACATAATTAGTTTTATCCTTCCGCTGAACGAATATGGTCCGTATGTTAGTTATCTTGTGGAAAAAGTGAAAGAAACTGGCATCCTCATCGATAAACCAAAGCGTGAAAAGCCAAAAACAGTGCGTACACCCGAGAATATTGCTGCTGTGGCAGAAAGTGTGCGTGAAGCGCCATCAACATCAATTCACCGTCGTTCTCAACAATTGAATATTTCGGAGACATCATTGAGACGAATTTTGCATAAAGACCTTGGTATGACGCCATACAAAGTCCAATTGGTTCAGGAGTTCAAAAAAAAAAGTTATTTGGCGGAACCTTTAGAACAAATTTAATTTTTTACTAACCTTGTAGTTCATTTAAAAAAACAAACCTCATCAAATGACTGTTTTATAATTTCACATTCATTTGTTACAGTCGTATTTTATTATTTAAAAAAATAAAAAAAAAATAAATGTTTGTTTATTTTTTACTAATTTTTACTACAATTGTAAGTAATTTTTTGAAGAGTAAAAACAAATTACAAATGTTAGTTGAATTTAATGAAATGTTAGTCGTCCTTTAGTCAAATGAAATTTCATTTGTTTTTGACTACAATTGCTGTCGTCTTCATCTACATAATATCCTTAGTGTGGGGGCTTTAGGGAGTCAATTTTTGTTTGGACAAAATTATTCTACGGTATAAAATGTATGGATAGAAGGCTAATTTTTGAATTACGTTTAAAAAATAATAAAAAAAAATAATACAATATAATAGAAAGACACTTAACAATACTACATTGCAAAAAAAAAAAAAAAATTATAATTCGGACAATCATGGCAACTCTTATTACCATGTTATTGTAGAGCTTTTTTATTTTAAATAAAATTTTTTACAGCATATAGAAAAAGTTTGAAACTTTCGAAATTGTAAATAAAAAAAAAAGTAAAAATATCTTATGGGGGCATAAACCATTTAAAAGAGTTGAATTTATTAGGAAAAGACAGTTGTAGTGGTTTTCTTTATCATGATTTTAAGCTCTTCTAAGCGATCATCGGTAGAACTTTAATATGATAAATCGCAAACCAAGGGAACAGATTTTTCTGTAAGAAATATATGTGCTAATATATTTTTCTTTACTAAAAAAAATGTTTATAAACAGTTTAAAAACCTTTATACACAGGGATTTTTTTGTGATTTAAAAATATAAAAAGACTGGCATACCCAGGGGTAGATTAAAAAAATTCTTTCAATCTATTTTAGCTAAATTTTCAACTAAAATGTCATGAAATCTGAAAACATATAGAAAAACTGTCTTTATTCCTATAATCTTTTATAAAGTTAACATTCACTAAATGATTTATTAGTATATTATATAAAATCCCATAAAAACCATTCAAATTTAAATACCAAACATCTTCAAGGCAATTTTCTTAAATTTCTTCTTAAGGAAAATACACTATGAATCTTAAAATGACATTAACACCTTTAAAATTATTATTTATGCATTTTAATGCTTTTATGTGTAATCAAATGAGCTTGAAAGTGTTAAACAAATTTACTATAACATAAAATATTATCATCTTTAAATGAAAGACAGACTTTCAGGACATAACTCTTTATATTGTTACAAAATTGTCTTTAAAAGACAACATGTGGTTATAATGGAGAAAAATTTAACAACACAGTATGTAATGAAAACTGTAGTAAAGAAATGCTGAACTACACACAGAGAAAAATGTTGTCATTTCCAATTGAAATTCGGCTGTAATGACTGAAATCGAATGGTAAAACTGAATATTTGTATTCACAACAGAGAAACAATTTAAATAGAGTCTCAATTAAAATATTTGTTGATTCATTGAATTTGGTCCTATGAAGGATTTGAAAAAAATCGCCTAAATTAAAAAAAAATAAATGTGAGAAATTTAAAAACATTGTCAAAATTGTCAAAGAAAAAATTAAAGAAAATAGGTCATAATAATTGGGTAAAAAATCTTTGAAATAAAAATAATCGCTAATATTAAAAAAATAATACAAAATTAAAAAAAAAAAAAATCGTTCAAAGTCAAATAAATTGGGAATTGATAGTTAAAATTAAATACCAAAAATTAAAATAAGGCAAAATAAAATAAAAAGAACCAACATTTTCAATAATCTTACAAATTGAATTAAAAAAATCGCTTAAATTACCAAAATCTAATAAATAAAGGGTGTCCCAAGAAGAGCGCAATTTTTAAATTTTAAATAAAACACAGATATTTAAAAAAAAATCGTGAAACTTTATTATATCGTAAAGTAGAAAGAATGAGGTTATGTATGGAACAATATATCGTGCAGATGGCCGCCGCGGCTTTGCTGGCATGCACGCGATCTTTTAATGAAATTTTCAATGACCGTTTTGCATGAATGCTGCGGTATTTCATTAATGCAGCGTCCAATTTCCTCTTTTAAGGCTTGAGTCGTCGTCGGCTTATTCGCGTAAACCATCGACTTCAAAAAACCCCAAAGAAAAAAATCTAGTAGTGTTAAATCGCACGATCTAGGCGGCCAATTCTGATCTCCAAAACGCGAAATAACACGACCGGGAAATGACTGATGCAGCAATTGAATTGATTCTCTGGCTGTATGACATGTGGCGCCGTCTTGTTGGAACCACATGCCCTCCAAATTCATTTCTTCAATTCTAGGCAAGAAAAAACTGGTTATCATTTCACGATACCGAACACCATTGAGTGTTTGCGCTTGACCTGCCTCATTTTCATAAAAAAAAGGTCCAATGATTCCTCCAGCCCAAAAACCCCACCCCACACAGTGACACGTTGAGGATGCATTTGCTTTTCGTGAATCACTCGAGGATTTTCCTCACCCCAAATGCGACAATTCTGCCTATTGACGAAGCCATCAAGATGAAAATGGGCCTCGTCACTGAAGATGATTTTATCGGCAAAATCAGCATTTTCATTTTGTCTCTCCCATACCCAATTAACGAACTCCCTTCGATGTCCATGGTCAGCTGGCTCCATTTTTACTAACCTCGTACCTTCTACTAGCAAACAATAACAATTGTTCAAATGTCAAACAATGACACTTCGAATGTTGCCAGATTTAAAAATTGCGTTCTTCTTGGGACACCCTTTATTATAAAAATCACCAAAATATATTAAATAAGTCCAGTTAATTTTTGTCGTTTTTTTTTCTTAACTTTGATGATTTTGTTACTCGTAGCGATTTTTTTTAAAGGGTCCACCAAATAACTTTTTTTTTTTTGAACTCGTGAACCAATTGGACTTTGTATGGCGTCATACCAAGGTCTTTATGCAAAATTCGTCTCAATGATGTCTCCGAAATGTTCAATTGTTGAGAACGACGGTAAATTGATGTTGATGGCGCTTCACGCACACTTTCTGCCACAGCAGCAATATTCTCGGGTGTACGCACTGTTTTTGGCTTTTCACGTTTTGGTTTATCGATGAGGATGCCAGTTTCTTTCACTTTTTTCACAAGATAACGAACATACGGACCATATTCGTTCAGCGGAAGGATTAAACTAATTATCTGTCAAATGAGACATGAGCTAAGTGTTACCATTCACGAAATAAGCACTAGTTGAAAAAAAACGTTAGATGGCGGACCCTTTATATATTAGAGATTTTTTCAATTTTGACGATTTTATTTCAAATTATATGTTATTTCTACATTTATTTTTAATTCATTTTTTTGTGTATTGTGGTTTGTGTAGTTAAAATGGATATATTATTCATCTTATTACTTCCATGCAAAATGTAATATAACAAAATTTTCTGAAAATATATTTTAAGACTCATTATAATTAGTATTTATGTTAGCTATATGTGTTAGTTTTGGTATAGCTCGAACTAAATTACATAGAAAAAAATTAATTTATCTTTTAAACTTTCATATATTTCACACCTAGTTCAAAAGTGACTCAACTCAAAATTTTAGTTTTTCAGGTTTATATTCTTAAACTATGCACAATACACTTGTTAATCTGTAAAAAAAAATATCAGTTTATTTTTTTGTTGTTAACTGTTGCTTAAAAACAGTTATGTCTTTCATTATATTTCGATTGGTATAAAGTTGCAAATATTTATTTCCGATTTCTGAAAAATTAAAAATTTTGAGTTGAGTCACTTTTGAACTAGGTGTGCGGTATATTCATGTTTTAAAAAAAAATTGTAACATATTTTTTAAATTCCGAAATCTCCTTTTAAACACATAATTTTTTCCCTTCTGGTTATTCATACCCATGTATGCATATAAGTGACCCATTATAATCCAAATCTGTGTAAGGCTGCCAGTAATGCATATCTCATTACATTTGGGACATTTCTTATAAAAAAATTTAATTACAATATAAAAGGCAATACGTCCGAACCTTCGCGTTTAGATTACTAGACTCATTATTAGGAAATTTGTGTTTTTGATGGGTTATTATTATTCTGTTTTCAATATTAGTGATTTTTTTAAATTTTGGTAATTTTTTTTAACTTTTAATATATTTTTCACATTGTTCTCATTATGGAAATTTTATGTGGTACACATTCATTGTCATCTATTCATTGATTAAAAAGTTAATAGATATTATTAAAATTTTAATTGAAAGTGAATTTAAATTAAACAAATTTTATTAATAATAATTTTTTCTGTGTCCAAAGTTCGGCTAATACCCTCATAATCAGGCATTGATCCAGGTGGGGGGAGGGCTGAGGGTTATATATACCACAACAAACTGGTTGAAACAATATGAAATATAATACGACAAATAATAACTTCAAAATAGCACGGTTTGTAATTTTAAATCATGGTTAAAGTAATTTTAACGTTGGTTGCCTAAACCAGGTCTGGCAAAACGTATCATTAGTGGTTCGGTTGAACGCAACATTTTCTTAAATAATTTCAAATATCGTAATTTAATTCGAAAAATTTTGTTGAAAAAGTTATTAGATGTTTAAATATTTATGATCGCTATTCAAATATGTTCTTTAATTCGAATATGATAAACTTTTACAGTGATGTTGTAAATCTTCTTTTTAATAATTTTAGTTAAAAAAATTTAAAATTCAGTTTACTAGAAAGAAAATACCACAAAAAATTTGGAACATAAAAAGTATCGTTTTTTTAAACTTGTATCATCAAAAGTGTCAAAATTCCCTCTCAAAATGTATAATAAGCAAAGCCACCGGCAATATGCGCTAAAAATAAATTTTTAGCTCATAAAGAATCCACTAAAATCTGAATAAATGCTCTTAAAACAAACATTTTCTTTAAGAATTCGTATTTTAAAACTTATTTTTCAGCATAGTTGAAGTAACTTTGAGAAATTTATTTTAATTGCCAACAAAAACTGAGGTAAAAGATTGAATACAGATAAATCGGTACAGTCTTAAAACAAGAAATTTAAATTTACAAAAGTTTTGTTCTAAAAAGTACTAAAGTATGCTCAAAAATAAGATTTTTTTTAATCGAAAATAAAATTTTTTTTTATCGAAAATAAGATTTTTATTTATCGAAAATAAGATTTTTTTATCGAATTATGCAAAACCAAGTGCAAAATATGCTATAACAAATCAATGCCTGAATTCGTCAATTGTTCTAAAAATGATAAATATCTCATTCATATTTCAATACGATACACAGGTAAAAACATGAAACAACAATATACTGGTTGTGCTAAAAAAGGATATTTTCCTTGCCTAAAATCTGTAAAAACTTTTAGGAATTTTAGATTTATAGCTAGTCCATTCTACCCCTTACTTTTTATTTTATATAGCCTTTTTTGTGTCGTACATTTCTGTACGACTTGGCACTACATGACGGGTATGCATTTGTAAAAGTCGTTGTCGTATAAAAACGTACAACGCTTTTTTCTTGTTTTTTCTTGTTTTTTATTTTTTTTATTGCTTTTTTTTCTTTTTAGTTAAAATAAAAATATAATAAAATAAAAAGCAAATAACTAAAATGTCGTAACGATCGTTAAGAGAAAAGGAAATATAGTGATGATTTTGATTGGATACCTGAGGTTTCGGATTCTGACTCTGTGCATGACATCGATCCTGTGGGAATCGATGATATGTTGTTTGAAGATGGTATCAATTCGGAAGACGAAGCTGAAGAAGACAGTTTAACAGCAGGCGCGGAAATGTTGAATACCGAAGTCAATTGAACTGAATTTTCATTACGTCAAAAGACCTTCACATTTACTGGAAAATCTGGTATCCAGTAAAATATTTCATCAGACATTTCCTGTTTGGATACATATTTGCTATTTCTAGACAATGATATCATTGATTTAATTGTCAAAGAAACCAACCAATGAACAAACCGCCGTAACTAGAGCTTCGAGAAAAAATAATGGGTACCGACAACAAACCTTGAGGTTAAAAAGTTTCTGGGACTTATTTTATGGATGGATTTTGTGAGAGTTGGGTCTCATTCAGATTATTGGTCAAAAGAACACCTATTTCACTTTACCATTCTTGGAAAAATAATGTCCCGAAATAGTTTTCATTTCATACATTTTTCACTATATAAAACCTCAAAAAATCATCCTAGACCCATGAATGCTTTTGCAAAAATGTTCAGTAAAGGATTCGTTATTTAAAAATCGCAACAAATTCCACTAAGTGTCGTATATAAAAGAACTACAGGTCCTAAGTAAAAATATTCGCTGTCGTACGGAAACGTACGACATGGCACCCCATGACGGGATAGATGTAGTACGGAAACGTACGACGTGGCACTCAATGTTTTTAAAAAACCACAAAGTCAATATAATTTAAAGGCAAAAAATCTTAACAAAAATTGAAACGAGCGCTCGAAAATTAAAAATCCAAAAATTTTAATATAGCCAAAAACGACAAATTACTTTTCTCTGGTTTTAAAAGAACAACTTTCCCGAATTATATTTTCTTTAAATTTTATATACGAGTTTGAGAAATTTTTTCAGATTTTATTCGATATACAATTTTTTAAAGTTTTATTAGTTTTTTGATTTTATATACATCGAGATTATTTTAATATTATTTTTAATTAATAAGGAGCTCCCAACCTCCGTATATTTACTGAAATAAAGCAAATTAAACATAAAAGGCTAAAGATCTCATCAGAACCCAAAGTTTTAGAAAAGGTAGATCCTGAATAATAGGCAGAGCTTTAACAAAACATTTATTTATCATCAATTTTGCTCCATTCGTATCTTCTTAGTAATCAAACACGGGGTTAGGCAAATTTCCTAATAAGCACCATCACGTTATTAAACTTTGAGGACCAAAAATGTTCTATTTATATAAACAAATTTTGTTAACGGTCAATTTGATGACCTTAAAATGAAAAATTCCTAATTTCACCACCATACTTTTACTGAAGTTAAATAAGTTTAAGATCATCAAAAGTAAATAATTTTTAATTATTTAATCCACGAGTAATTTTTTTACGGTTTTTTTTACGACTTTTCGAAAATACACTCACAAGAACTTTTCCATAAAAAATCAACAGTCTTTTAAAAGTTTAATCGGTAAAGTTGTTTCAATGGTATACACAGTTAAACTAACAAAGAAATATATTTTTTGACTTTCTGTCTGTTATTCAATAAACACAATAAACAAAAAAATAAGCGTAGTAGTTAAAATATTCATTTAAACATTTCTATTTAAAACAGAAAGTTGTTGTATTATATTCATTATTGAAATAAACGAAAACAATCTATTGTTTTTATCGATTTTGTCAATTAGTTTTTCAACAGTTGAAAATAAACTAAAAAATACAATTGTTTTAAACGTAAAGTAAGTAGTCCTGTTTTTAACTGATTTTCAGTTAATTTAATGTGTATATTCAGTAGTCTTTACGGAAAAAATATTGTGAGTGTAAACACAAGAAAAAATAAAAATGTTTATGTTTTGTATCCTAATTTTTCGAATAAAAATGCATATCCGAGTTCCTGCACCCCATAAAAAATCAGGAAAATTTCTTTAAAACTTACTACTGCTCATAATATGTAGTCGATGCACAAAAATTCGAAATTAATGTCACAACAACGAAAACTTTAGAAAATATATAAATTCTTTTTTACTTTGACATTTTTTGCGCATTTTTATATGAGCATTATTATCAGTAAGTATGCAATCAAATTTTGGTTGCTTACTTACCGTTTTCAATTCGGTTGGCACTTTATTATCCTGTGTGTAGCAACATTTTAAGATATTTTAAATATATTCGAGTAATATACGAATGAGCGATATTTAATTTCACTTTAACTAAGAAATATTCCACATGCGCTTATGTGTGTAAATATGTTTTAAATTAGGTCATTATTAGGCTAAGCTTTTGTTAATCATTACCTTAATACAATACCCTCCGGAATATATTTTGTTTTAAATTATATTAAAATAAACTTATGCTCTATTAAACATATAATGCCATTTAAGCATCTGGTATAACCTTTAATAAACTTCATTTATTTCCATAATACAAACTCCCTTACAAATCATAAAAATGCACTAAAATTCTAAAATAAAATCTCTTGTTTTATTTTGTTGGAATCGTAAAAATCCAAACACATTTCTAACACTTACACACAGAGAACAATTTTACAATTTCTAACCGAAATTCCGATAATACACTTAGAATACTATGTAGGTAAACCCCACTGCAAATGAAATTAAAAACAAATAAAATTTCACTTAAAGAAAGGACGACTTACATTTCAGTAAATTAAACTAACATTGTCATTTGTTTTTTAATGTTCAAAAAATGACTAACAATTTTAGTAAAAATGAACCACATGTTAGTAAAAAAACAAACAAACATTTATTTTTTTATTTTTTTAAATAACAAAAAACAACTGAATGTAAAATCATAAAACTGTCATTTGATGTGGTTTGTTTTTTTAAATGAACTGCAAGGTTAGTCAAAAAACTTAATTTGTTAGTCAAAAAACTTAATAATTACTGACATTTACATGAAAAATAAAGAAACTGTATTACAACCCAACAACTATTAATTTTTAAAGCAGAAGTTCCCTGAGTGTACGACTGAAATCGCTTGGTATAACTGGATATTGGTTTGCTGACGAAATTCGGTTAATACCACTGAATTTTAGTTGCAAAACACATAATATTTAACAAACAAATTTGAATATGACTGTACTAATCGACTTTATTGGTTGTAGCCACAAAAATACACTTTTAAATACGGTTGGCACTTCATTTTTCTGTGTGTACTAAACTCCAATGCTGTATATAGCAGTATTTTAGCAAAAAATCATTTATTTATAAGTTGTTCTTTGTAAATCTTTTAAGGCTACGTATGTATTGCCATAAAACACCTTATATATTATACGATGTTATATATGATAGCTTCCATACGTAACTTTTTATCATCGTATACAACATTTTTTGGAAAGGTCAAACAAATTTTCTGTTTTTAAGAAACCCCTTTGAGTGTTATTATATTTGGTATAAAAAACTAGTGTTAAAATAGCTTAAAAAGACCAAAGGGGCTTGTAGGAATATGTTTTTCATTTTTACGATCAAAACAAAGTTAAATAAAACGTTGAAATACAGGACGTTTCACAGTTATAAAGTAAATTTTTTTTCTAATTACTTCTTTAAGTATTCATTCGATCGTTGACCTGTGTACTATTTTCGACTGATGCAACATAAAAAGTTGCTATAACTAAATGTTGTTGGATATTTTAAATTATGTAATTGTCTAGTGTTATTATAAGCGGGAAGTGATAAAATCTTTAAATAAATCTTAATCTGGATTAGAGAACATTTTTGTTTATTTGATTTGATTGTACACTCAAAAAAAAAAGTTTATAAAGTCAGCAAAAAATTTTGCTGAGTCAGCAAAATTTTAGTCTGGAGGGTGCTTGCAAAAAAATTGCTAATGTCAACAAAATTAGTAGATTTAGCAAAAGTTTAGCTAACACTTAGTGGATTAGAAATAAAAATGCCTTGCTAAAAATTAATAAATTTTTTGCTGAATTTTAGTAGACTGAAAAAAAAAACCAAAAAAGTTGTAGAAAACTGTAATTTAGTTAATTTATTTGCTGAAAATCATAAAACATATTTTTGTGATTCTTTTAAAAATAATTTACAATAATTACGAAATATAAAAATTTTCATTTTCCCACATTGACGACATGAATTAATTTAATATCTGAAAATATATAGAAATAAATATATATAACATAACAAAAATTTTCTTTCAACTACTTTCATCAATGGTTGTCTAAATGACGCTTTCTTTTAAAGGACGCAACTGCCGAAGATAATTAAAGAAACGAAACGAAAAAATAAACGAAAACAAATGAAACGTAGAAAACAACCCTTTTTTTACAATAAGTAAAAGGAACCATAAAAATCTGCCTAAGATGTGTGTCTTTGTCTTTCGCTTTACTCTGTCTACAAGTCTGTATATATTTGTTTGCAATTTGACCACACTAGATTATTAATCTATAAACATTTAGTTTAGAAATACATATTAAATTTAAATATTTTATTTTGTCTTTTTTTTTAATTAAAAGACAATTATTTTCACAAGCCGGTGACAACGCAAAATTTAAGTTGTTTTAATCCTCAATTTTGTTTTGTGTATGAAAAGAGATACAAAAGTCTTCCATGGTTGATTTTTGTATATGTCTTATTAGAGTTGTACTTTTCAGTATCATTTTCCTCTTCTCTACTACATCTTGACATGCCGCGACATCTGCTTCATTCTGCGTATATCTTTCAATCTGGTTGTCGTCCACACTATTATTGTGCTTATCAGCACAATTTTTTTTAGCAAAATTAATTAGTAAAACAATAGTGTATTAGTAAAGCATTAGTATAAAACAGTTAAGTGCTGAATAAGTCTAACAAAAATTTTAGCTGAAAACACGATTTTAGCAAAAAAATTTGCTAAAAAATAGTATATCTGATTTACAAGACGTTTTAATAACTTTTGTATTAACTTATTTTTTGAGTGTAGTTTTGGTTCAGTTTGTAGTTTTGGTTCAGTTTATAGAAAAATGTTCATAAATTCAATCAATCTATAGTCGATTTTTTTCTCAATAAGTCTCCTTGTTAGAAGACAACCAACCTTGATAGAAAAAAGTTAATTAGCTGCGACAAAAGTACATTATGGTGTTTTCGTCCAAATCCGATTCGGTTCTCTAAGCTACAAAAGCCTTCAGAAAAGAAACTCCTACAAAAACATATGTAAAATATATATTTTAAGGACAATAATGTGAAAATACGTTAAAAAAACTTAATATTCTGAATTAACGCTGTAAAATTTGTAAAATTTCTTATAGGGAAAAAAATCAGAGGTAGCGAGTTCAGTCAAACTAGTGAACAAATACATCAATATAACTTCTGATCTAATCAATCAATTTTAATAACTGTGACGGTTTATTAAATATTATTTTATAGAAATTGCTATTTCAAAAAAGAATTAAAGAATGCGTTTGTTTTATTAATATTCTGACTTTTTCTGAAATTCCAGCCATTATGGCTTTTATTGTCCCTTCAGTGACCTTCTTGCTGTAAAATGACGACTTAGTTATAAAAGACTTACCAACTTTGGTGACTTGTTCGGTGTTCATGAAATTAATTATGAAAGACTAGACAACTGCATAATTTAACAAATAAAAACAACTTTTATGTTGCATTAATCAAACAATAAAGCACATCTTAGCAAATCTTCGGAAGACACATAAGCGATCGGTTCAGTAGCTAAAGAAATAATTTGAAAACAAAATTGACATTATAGCTATGAAACACACTGTATTCTTCTTTATTAGTATTGTCTAACTTATGTATTTAAGAGGCTGCATAACTAGTATTTATTTTAAAAACATTTTAAAAAAATATCCTCATTTTTAATCTAGTTTTTCCTGTTTTATATTCCAATTTGCATTAATTATCATTTTGAATTAGAGTTTTCATTATATTTTCTAACTAAATTTAATATCTATAAAAAAAAACATTAAATATTACTCATACGCACCGTAGTACAACGTTTCAGCTCAATAAATTATTTTTTTAATTTCTCTAGTATTTATTTTAATATAAAAAATCCCACATTTAATAACTTTTTATATTTTTTTTTGTTAAACTAATTACTCTTTGAGCTAAAATACTAAATTATTATAATTTCTCATACACAATTGTTACTGAATTATCTAAATTTAATTATAATTACTCACCCGCATGTATGCGTATTATTAGAATCATATAAACATGTTTTATATTACAAAAAAAAAATTTTTTTTTCGTATTTTCAGCATCATTTAACGCAACTTAATTAAAATCAACTTTATGTAATTGTGCGTGTTCTAAGCACATAAACACACACACATGCCTACTTGTACTCAAACTGTTATTATACCCGATTAAAAAAGTTTCGATATAGGTCATATATAGTTATATGTATATATGTATGCATAGCGCACACTTTAGGGACACGGCCAAAATTGTCCCTAAAATATGCGGTGTATCGAACTAACTGTCCTCGCCTTATACGTTAGATGTATGAAAAGGCGCGAAAACTTTGCGGACAGTCCCCAAAGTAAGCAAATGTCCCTAAACTATGCGGGGGAACGAATAAATGTCCCTAGAGTATGCGCTGTGCATACATATAATTACATATAACATCATATATCAGGCGATCCAAAAAATTGCATACGTAACCATATCTCATGAGATCTATGGGATCTCATTTGATATAATTTTAACCGAAAAATGGCTTAGCTTTCGATTGGTGTTATAGAAAGTTGTTGTTGTACGTTGTATTTTTGGTTTGGTTATTAATGCATTGAGTGTTTATAATCATAACTATAAATTTTAAGAAAATTTTAAGAATTTGTAGAACATTTTTGATAAATCCAACCAAGTTTAAGTCGAGATTTGATCTTTTTAACATTCTGGCTTATGAGATTGAATACAAATAACTTTGATAGAAAAAAAGTTAGTTTCTAAGGTTAAATATCGCATATTATGGTTTTCTCGGCCAAATCCTAGTCGGGTTTTTTTTGGTATAAAGCTTTGAAGTTGAAGTTTGTTTTTTTCTGTCAATAATATATAAGTGCATTTATAGTAGTTAAATGTGCTAAAGTCCCAAAACTTATTTAACAAATTGTGAAAAGCAATCTGATGTAGGCGTGTCCCTATCCGGATTTCATTCCTGCCCATGGAAATCTTCAGGGGACTTTGTTATTAGAATTTCTAGAGATATTTGTTATGTTAAATCACAAACTCAATGAGAATTTCTTGTCCTCGTCTAGGAGCGAGATTCAAAATTTAAAATATCAAAGAAAAAACAAAAACAACAACAAAAAATTGTCACAATTGGCTTTGTCATCTTCCAAATACTACTCTGTTTTTTTGACAGACCTAGCAATGTAGTGACGTTTATTCAAGTAAATCAACAATAGAAAATCATATGTTTTCTATTAGTGTCAGTTACATTTAAATTTGCACAAGCACCTGCATATTTGTTATTTAAATTTATTTTCATCGGGATAAACATTAATTGTGATCTTATAGAATATAAAGTGATCTTATAGAATATCAAATGTCTTTATATATAATAATATTTTCAAAATGGTTTACCAAAAAAACTCATGTATAAGCACATCCAATTATGTATAAAATATACCATTCTGAATTTTATATATGGTAATACATGGTTGATAAATTTAATAATATTCTTATAAAATTTTATCTAACTCAATACATAATTATATATAATGCAATCATCAAAAACATCTTCTGTAACTTTCGACAAACTTATATATAATCCAACACAGAAAACATTTACTATATCAGTTTCTATGTGACTATATATAATTCAAAAACCAATTCTAGAACAGCTTCTTATATCACCGGTTACATTCTAGAACAGCTTCTTATATCACCGGTCCCAGAACCAGTTCTATAACTGGTTCTAAAACCGGTTCAAAAGTAATTTGGTTGGAGGTAAAGATGCTATTGCAAATAGGACAAACTATATATAAAAAGAATTGGTTGTAAAACAGAAATTATAAGCTATTATAATACAGTATAAGTTGTTCTACAACCCGTTTTTTGGATATCACTGGGTCATTTTATTATTGACAAACTTTTTTTTGTAATTAAATTTAAATTAACAATTTCGTTTAAAATGAAAATTGAATGCAATTAAAATGTAAATGAAAATTATTCAGTTCTATTTCGGGAATTTTTTAGGATCCCATCATCAGAACACGTTTAAAAGGAAGTGACAATCAAATGCAAAATATCAAACATTCATAAAACTAGATTCCTCACTAAATGAGAACTAAATTGAAAACTTGTTTGTTTTGTGCACTCTATATCTTTGGTAGATATGTAATACATGCTTTTTGTTTTCTCCCCTTTTTTTCACACTCGTTTTGTTTTGGTTACAAGTTTTCAATTTATTTTTGATCAATGGTGATAATCTTTTACTTCGAGCTCATATATTATTTCTCATTTAGTAAGACAACTAGTTTATATTTATGTTTGATATTTTGCATGGTATTGTCACTTCTTTCAAAACGTGTTCTGATGATGATAGAATATTCTGGAAATAGTTCTATCAACACATTCCTGAAAGTGGTCAAATAATAAATTCGGACAATATCCCAATAAAAAAATATAGAGTATGGCCTCGAACTTGAATAATTTTTATTTTCATTGCATAATTAAAGGTCAAAAAAAAATAATTTTTATTTTTAATAAAAATTATATCAAACTGGAAAATTTAATGTCCTAAAAAAATATAAATATAATTTAAGTTATTTACAAAATTTCAATCATACATTTTGTGTTCAACCCGTTTTATGGATGTCAAATATATGTAACTTAATATCTTTTAATATAAATATATTTGGATTGTTATGTATCTGATTTTATATCCTCTTATATTTGTGGAAAATATCTCATCATATATAATTTTATACAAATTTTTTTATTCGGGATGTTCGTAAAAATAATTATGAGAAGTAAGTTTATATTGTTACATATGGCCACAATATATATATTGAGATCCCAATATATCAAGCTATATACGACTATATATACACTTTTTTCTTCGGGTACATACATAAATTATAATATTATCTACTCATTTCATAGAATTGTATTTAAGTTTCATGTTTACATAACTAAATAGATGTGTGCACAAATTGTGCAAACAAAAATTTTTAAATAATATATATTTTTTCGCGATGGTTAAATAAATTTTAGCATCATATTTTTATTAACACTAATAAGTAAATTAAAATTTAAAATTGAAGGGAACTTATTTAAAGAGGGTGTGATTTGAGCTAACTATTTACTACACAAGTTAAAAAAAGTTGGTAAAACTTTGAATATTAGGAAATTTAACATTACAATATTGCTGGTCATAAACTGATACATACAGACTGAAAATTTGAGTACAACTTTGGATAGGCATGCCAAACAACTCATCTATCTACCAGAAATAATTTTATATATTTTCAAGTTGGATATACTATACTTAAATATGACTCATTCCATATAAAACCATCCACAAATATACAATTTTTGATCTCCACCCCCTTCAATTTTAACCAACCGTGGTATGGAAGGAAAGTCTCATATATATGTATATGCCATGGTACAAGTTTCGGGTCTAAAGGTTGTGGAAATCGCGTTCTAAAAAATGAGAATTTAATAAAAGTAGTCGCACTAAATCGTCCATATCTTTTTAACGGTTAAAGCTACTTGATCCATTAATAACTCATTTTAAAGCCACTATTGATGAATTTCATATCAAAACCTATAAAAAAGGCACATTTTGAACCCGACCCTCTCAGATTTTGATGAAATTTTGCATACAGCTACCTAAACAAACACAACCTCATTTTTAGAAATTGTATTTTTTAAAATATGTGGACAAAAAGATAATTAAATTTTGCTGTTTCATATTTAGTATTAGAGTGACTTAATTATATGAGCACAAGTGTATGTCTTATTTGTTCTAAAAATAAAAACACTGTATCAAGGGTAAGTTCACATTTTGGGGGTGTCTGAAAAATTTGATAATACGATTCTTGTTCTAATCTATTAGAATTACAGAAAAATCTGTATAACTTCCAAAGTATAGCTACTTTATTCTTTTTTGTCACACAATGATATCAAAATATAAGGAAGTTAACAAGAGATGCATTTACTTAAACAAATTTAAAAAAAGAAAAAAAAAACCCATTTTAGTTTTAGATATGTTATATATATTAAATAGACCTTTCTAAAAAAAATTTTTGTTGGAAAAAAACACTTGGCCTTTGAAGTGTTTTCCCTGTTTAAAGTTTTATTTTTGCCAAAACAAATGTAATATAAAATTGTTACAGTGTATGTTTTTGAAAGCTGAAAGCTAAATACGTTTATAATGGTACCAAGATCTCTGCAATCGGTTCAGCCCTTCCATAGTAATAACAGCTTGAAAGTACATATTATCGTCATTTTTCAAAAACTTCGATACCGTGCCACGCCCACATATTTTCAAAATATGCAATTTATAAAAATGAGGTTGTGTTTGTATATGTAAAATGTAGACGTATGCAAAACTTCATCAAAATCTGAGAGGGTCGGGTTCAATGCATATCGGTTTTGATATGAAATTCTTCTTTTGTCGTGCTATAAATTAAATAAACTTCAAAGTAATTTTGTGAAGGTAAAATGATTTTTTTTTTTCAAAATCCGCGGTTTAAACCGCTGTATTTAATAGAACCGGTTTTTTAATATTTAAAAAAAAAAATATATATATGTAAATAATAATTTATTCCCCTATGCTGTTGGCAAATTAATATGTGGAGCTCTTTAAGAATTCAAAGCAATAGATCAAAATCTAAATAAAAATTTACGAAATATTGTGGAAAAGAAGATTTACATAAACAAATTATTTATTAAAAAAAAGTACTTGCATATAATTGCCCAATTTTTCTAACTGTTTAAGGTACAATAGTTGTTGATAACTCATTCCAAAGGTATTTAAATCGTGATTTTACTGCTTGTTTCTGAGTTATCGGCTTTTTAGCTACATTTTTTCACATTATTATTATAACTCAGGACACCGTAAGAGCCCACACATCCGAGGTTATAACAATACTATGTGCATATTCTATAGAAGTTTGGTTAAAATCAGATAAGGACGGATGAAATCGAGTGGTTGATTTTATATGTTTTCAGTCATATATACTATCATGCGTATGAGTAATATTTACTTCAATTATAGTGCCAATATTCATCATACGTATAGGCATGACATAATAATTAAGGGTGTTAAGTACTTTCAAGTGGCCATAAATTTTAAAATTATTTAACAACGAAGGAGTTCGTTCAAAAAAATGATAACGCTGAAAAAATTTAATTAAAAGTAAAACGCAAAATATATGGTCCTTACAACTTCTAGTTTAAAAAGCAAAAAAAACAAACAGTTTTATTCTTCCTTTATACATTTAAACCCTCCCATTAGGGACTTTATAGTACTTTCGTAAGCTTCTCGGATCAGGGTTTCCTTCTCTGCTTCAAAATCGTCCATGCCTAGTTGAGGGCTTTAATTCTCTTTCAGCAAGAGCGCAATATCTTTAAACTGGCCTTAGCTCCGGACAGTTTGGGTTTATTTGCCTCCCGTGGCACAAAACCAATGTTATTTACTTCATACCACTCCAGGGCTCTGTTGCTGTCGTGGCAAGATGCCAAGTCAGGCCAGAAGTATGTTGACATACTGTGTTGGCGTATAAATGGAAGTAGTTTTTTTTTTGCAAAACTTTTTTTTATATACGAGGGCGAATCATTAAGTCCGTGACTGTTCGAACTTCCCTCGTAGAATGCAACACTGCTCTCATCAAGTACCACCTGTTAATAGACTACTGTCAAATTTTGAGCAAGTTCCGTCATTTACTTTGCGTTTAGCAGCTGTTCAAAACATACAACATCGTGGATTATTTTAAAAATGGAAAGTGAACTCGAGTGTATTATTTTTTGCAAGGAAAATTATTTTTGGCAAGGAAAAGCTTGATAAATACTCTGCACCATCGATTTCAATAGCAAAAAAGTTGTTTACTGACTTTCATTGTTGCCGCACAAGTACAAATGACGCTGAACGCTCTGGACGGGCCAATTGAGGTCAATACACCCGAAAATGTCGTAAAAATCTACTATATGGTGTTGGCCGAACGAAGAGTAGAAATTGGGCTACGAATTTTTACCTCATCAGCCATATTCTCCGGATTTAGCCCCCAGTGACTATTTCCTACTTCCAAACCTAAAGAAATGGCTCGGTGGAAAGAGATTTAGCTCCAACGATGAAATTATTAATCAAACAAGGGCCTATTTTACGGTTCTCGAAAAATCCTATTTTTTGGAAAGGATACAAAAATTGGAGAAAACGTTTTTTTTTTGGAAAAAACTGTGTTTTGTTCAAAGAGTCACGGACTTATTGATCCGCCCTCGTATTTAAAAGAAAGGTTCTGCAAAGAAGTGAAATTTGTCGAGTTGTGTTATTAATAAGGAAATATATTTTTTTTTTATTAATTAATAATCATATAATTTCAAATTATATACTATTATCCTAACCGAGCGCTAGCTACTATGGCCCTCGGCGTGTTGTAGCGAAAACTGACCAGTGTCTCTGGTGGGTATCAAACCCACGACCACCGCACAGATAAACCAGCACTATACCAACTAGCCTACCCGGGCGCACATAAGAAAATTACAGTCTGTCATAAGCGAAAAAAAATTGAACAAAAACTTTTGTGTTTTTTTTTAATAAACTTAATTTCAGTTGATTCCTTTTTTTTCACACGCTGAGAAAAAATTTTTATTTGCCAACTTAAATTCGGTTACTACAACTGAAATTGGTTGGCACAACTAAATATTGGTTTTCACGACGACATTCGGTTATCACAACTGAATGTTAGTTGCGACACCAAAAATATTCAGAAATCACATTTGATTAGGGTGGTACTAACCAAATTTATAGGCCGTACTCACCAAATTACACTTCTCAATTCGGTTGGCAACTTTTTTTTGTGTGCACCAACTAAATATATTTGTTTTTCCTTAAGCGTTTTAAGGATTGGTTTTTAAAAATCAAATTATGAAAAAAACCGAAACTATATTTTATTTGCAAAAAAAGATGGTGGACGATTTTTGAATTTAAAAAAAAATAACTCGCTGGTAAATAAGTACGCACTCGGTTAAGGGTTATACAAGAGTGTTCTTTTATTCAAAATGGATCCTTACTCTAGCTTAAATTATAACAGTTTTATAAAAAATTTCCCAAGCAAGTTGACAAATAACAATCAAAAAAGATGGCAATTCAATAAAGTTAGATGACGTTAAAATTAATTATTGGTTGGGAAAAAGAGTATTTACGTTAAAAGAAAAATTCAGTAGAAGACTGTTAAATATAAAAATAAATAAAGAAAGTAAAAAAAAATTATATACGACCTGACTTAACACCGGCCCCATTGAAGGACCAACGGTCTTCAATCCAATGGCAGTAAAGCCAACTTATGGATAGGCCTCTTAAACACACCATTCTTAGTTCTCACTTCCGCTACCCTGACTTTGCCGTCTTGGCCGCGAGTAACGGCCTGTATGCGACCGGTGAGCCATTGCAGGGGCGGAAGGTTGTCCTCGTGGACGACGACGAGCTTGCCGACGTCGAGATCTGGTTCTTCTATTGCCCACTTGGTTTTGGCTTGCAGACTGCGGACGTAATCTTTCTCCCAAGATCGCCAGAACATCCGCTTGAGAGTGGAGATAAGCCGCCATCTCTTGGAGTACGTTAGCTTGACCAGATCTTCGCGATGCAATTCTTGCGGTAGCGCTAGAAGGCCCTCTCCTATTAGCAGGTGACCTGGTGTCAGCGCTTCGCCGTCGCTCGGATCGTTGCTGACAGGGGCGATTGGCCTGGAGTTGAGTACTGCCTCTACCTCGATGAGAACCGTCTGTAGCTCATCTACGGTTAGTAACACCTTGCCTACGGTCCGGATTAGCAACCCTTTGGCAGACTTGACTGCCGCTTCCCACAGTCCTCCGAAGTGCGGAGCTCGAGGCGGAATGAAGGTGAAGCTGACCCCCTTGCTGGCAGCGTACGACACCATCTCGTTGGCATGGCTGAGCATTGCTTCTCGAACCTCTTGAAGCTCGCGATTGGCGCCGACGAAGTTGGTTGCGTTGTCGCAGTATATCCGTTCTGGAAGGCCTCTCCTGCCGACGAACCTTGAAAGACAAAGAATAAAAGAATTCGAAGACAGATCAGTTACCAATTCAATATGTATAGCTTTAGACGTAAAACACACAAATATTGCTATATACATTTTTACGGGTGGACGGCCACGAATCTTGAGAGTTATATTCACAGGGCCGCAAAAGTCTACCCCACATATTTTAAATGGGCGTAGAGCTCTCACCCTATCAGCGGGCAGATTTCCCATTATTTGACCCATTAGTTTAGGTTTATAACGAAAACAATGCAGACATTTTCGAACCACTTTCGTACATTCCTCCCTGGCATTTATGAGCCAAATTCTATCTCGTAAGAGAGCTACTAACGCTTTCGCTCCCGCATGACAGTTACTAAAGTGTAGGTGTCGCAAATACAAATTCACAAAATGTGACTTTTTCGTCATCAAAAGGGGAAATTTTGCATCGTATGCAATAGGTGCGTTTAGCAACCTACCCTAATAAGTGAAAACGAGCGATGTTCGTCTTTAAATTGATGGACAAATGGATTCAGCCTTTGTAGGTTAGAAGGCAAAACTTGTGATTTACTTAACCTTTTAAGTTCATCAGCGTATTCTTGCTTTTGAATAAGCTCAACGAATTTAAGAAACGTCCAATTAATTTCTTTCGCTGTAGGAACTCCCAAATGGCGACACTTGTTTCCCCGAGCAATGTCAAGGAAACGAAAGACATATGAAAAAACTCGTATCATCTTAGTATACACCGAGTAATTTTCCATCAACTTCACAATATAGTTGGCTTCCTTTTCCTCTACAGCGAAAAACACACTAGTTTTCCTTTTTTCTAGTGACTCTTGTTCGGCAGTTAGCCTGAAATGTTCATTAACAGGCCAGGCTTTACTCTCTTTGAGCAGAAAATTTGGGCCATTGAACCATATTGAGTCAACTAGCTCATCTACATTACACCCTCTTGAAACTATATCAGCCGGGTTCTCTTTAGTTGGAACGTGTCGCCATGCGACTTGGCCTGATAATTCTTGGATTTCAGCAACTCGATTCGAAACAAAAGTGGCCAGCGTAGATGAATGAGTTTGAATCCAGTGTAAGGTAATTTCTGAATCAGTCCAAAACGTTACATTTTCGATTTCACATGAAATCATGGATTTAATTTTAGACCACAATCTGGCCAATAAATGGGCCGCGCATAATTCAAGCCTTGGAAGTGACTTGGTCTTAAGAGGAGCCACTTTCGATTTTGCAGTCAAAAGTCGGCACGAAGTATCACCCGAAGCTCGACTCCGGATGTAAATGCAGCAGCCATACGCTCTCATAGAGGCATCAGAAAATCCATGAATTTGGCATTTGGTTCTTGAAGTCGTTAAAACATATCTCGGAATTTCTATTATATCAATTTTTAATAAATTGGCTTTGAAATTCTCCCAAGAACTGTCAAGGCGCGTGGGGATTGATTCATCCCAATCTAACTTCAGCAGCCAAAGCTCTTGCAGTAAAACTTTGGCTTTTACAACCAATGGGCACAAAAGTCCGAGCGGATCAAAAAGCCGAGCCGAAACAGATAAAATGTTACGTTTCGTGGCTCTCAGATTCTGAAACGAATCGTCTAAATGATATTTAAAAACATCACTCTTCGGACGCCAATATGTGCCTAAAGTTTTAGTGAAATCCGGATCAATTTGTACAGGTTTCTCTACCATAGCTGCGTCAGCTCGATTGTAGTGGTTTGAAAACCATTTTGTTAAATTAAAACCTGCGGATTTCAATATTTTAGTAACTTGAGTTCTTATTACGTCAAGTTCCTCAATTGAATCTGCACCAGTTAGCAGATCGTCGACATAAAAGTCTTTTCGCACGACCTGAGATCCGATCGGTAACGATTTTGCGAACAATTCGCTCAAATAAATTAGACAACGTATTGCCAAAAATGGAGCCGAAGACGTGCCATAAGTAACTGTATTCAGTCTAAAGATTTCAATATTATCAGACTGCTTTTCACGCCATAAAATCAATTGAAAATCTCTATCGGCCTCATCAATTAGAACTTGACGGTACATTTTCTCAATGTCAGCCGTCATTGCGTATTTATGCAGCCGAAAACGAATCAGTGTAGAATACAACTCCTCCTGAACAGTAGGGCCAATCATTAGTAGATCATTTAGAGAACGTTGCGTTGAAGTTTACACGAGGCATCGAAAACCACCCGAAGTTTTGTCGTAGAACTTTGCGGGCGTAATACACACTGATGTGGTATAAAATAGTGAGGAAAATCAGGTACTTTATTGTCTGCAATAGACATATGTCCCAGATTAATGTATTCTTTCATAAAAGAATTATACATCTCTTTCGTTTGTGGTTCTTTTGACAGCCGACGTTCCAACGATAGGAATCGCCGCTTGGCTGTTTCAAAAGAGAGACCCAACGTTTTTGGATCTGCTTTGAAAGGTAGCGCCACCTCAAATTTACCCGACGGCAATTGTCGAATAGATTTCGTGAAATGTTCCTCACATTGTTGATGTTCGACAGATAGAACATTCGCCTCCTGGGGAATTTCTTCTAATTCCCAGAATTTTTGAACTATTGAATGCAAAGATGATTCGTTTTCATTTAGAGTACTTAAATGGCATGAACTATTAATTAAATTCTTCGACGCTTTGTACTTGCCCGAAACAATCCAACCCAGAAGCGTTTTCTGAAGAGTTGGCATGTTTGGACTCTTTTTAATTTGACCAACACAAAGCAATTCAAAGAAGACCTCAGCGCCGATCAACATATCAATTTTCTGAGGTTTGAAAAAGTATGGATCAGCTAATTCTATATTGCCAGGTAAATTCCAATCAGAAGTTGAAATAACTTGATCTGGTTGGTAAGAAGAAATCGATCGAAGAACCCAATAATCCAAAGAAAATTCGTGGGAGTTCATCCGAGATTTTACCGTGGCTTGTAATTTAGATTTGGAGGAAGCATTCGTTTTTCCAATTCCATCTACACTGAGATCCCGTTCCTCTTTTCGTAGTTGAAGTCGCTGCGCCAGTTCCTCAGTTACAAAATTTATTTGTGAACAGGAGTCCAATAAAGCTCTAGCCAGAATATATTGACCTGACTTATCTTTGATTTTAACCAAAGCCGTTGCCAATATCACATTGTCTTTAGAAGACGAAAGATGTGTAAATGCCGTTGACGTTGAAGGCTGATTGGGATCAGAACTAGCACCACTTTGTACTTGTGCGTCATTTGGCGCATAAATGTGTAACAAAGTGTTATGTGCGCAACTACAAACTCGACACTTAGAAGACTTGCATTTCGTCACTGTATGTCCTTTTTTCAAACAATTAATACAGGCAGGAACACCTTTTACATAATCAAATCTCTGTTGTACAGGCATTGCCGAGAAAGACGGACAAGTGGAGACGAAATGCTGTGTCGATTTACAAAATATACATTTTGAGGAAGCTTGTTGTGTTCCCGTTTGAACCGAAAAGGATTTAGCTTTCTTCTTTGAAAAGTTATCGCTCTTTTTTGACACGGGGGTATTTTGAGTAGAAGCCTGTGAACGGTGATTCGATTTGGTATTCGAGGCTTCCTCAGCAGAGATATGCTGGAAACGTTTATTTAATGCGGCCTCACAATCACTCCACAAGGGCAACTTTTGATAATCAAGTTGCTCCTCCCATTTTGTCCGAGTAACTGTATCAACCTTAGACATAACCAGATGAATTATCATGGCGTTGACAATGTCCTTCTCGTTACCAATAGACAAAAGAGAACCGTAAATCGCCGACACCGTGTCAATCATGCTCCTCAAGGCTGAAGACGAGGCCCTAGACATTTCCGAAAGATCAAACAACTTTCTTATGTTGTCAAAAAAGATCAAACACGGATTGTCATAAACTTTCTTCAAACTTTCTAAGGCCTTGGAGTAGTTTTGCTCAGTCACTTGGTACGCCTTTACGGTAACAAGCGCTTCATCTGAGAGACATGATATAAGAAGATTGAATTTTTCAATATCTGTCAAAGACGTATCGGTATGAACCAAACTATTGAACAAACTGATGAAATTTTTATAGTCCGAGTATTTGCCACTGAATTTTGGTAATTTCATAAGTGGGAGTCTGCTTTTGTGACCCTGAAAGGCAAATGACGTTTCACCCATGCTTGGGTTTCTCGGAGTTAAGTAACTCAAAAAAAGACTCTTTGTGTCAATGCACAAATCTTCCACTTCGGCCCGATCAACATTTGTGGGATCTAGGACCTCAATCTCGGACTGAATGTCCATCGCATCATCTATGTAGCAATTTAAAATTTCAAGGCGACACTGTAAGTTGTTCTGAGAGAACGAAATAGTTTTCTCTTCAATAGAGGTTTTCATCCTCGTTATGTTGGTCATCACTGTGTTCTTTTGTGCAAACAAGCTTTCGATTGTGATCGCACCTTTATGTTTTCTTGGAGCCATTTTCTCACAAAAATGTAGGGATCGCAGAAAGTATATAGGAAACCAATTAGCGATTATAAATTTCCTTAGAAATATTTATTTCCGTATGGATCTCAAAGAAATTGTAAGATTTTTGTCGTTTAGACAAATAAAACGAATTTAAATAATTTCCGAAATCAACTAACGGTTTCAAATCACTTAAAAAAAAACACTTCAAAAATTTCTGGCAGGATCTCAAGGAAATTGAAATGATTTGTCGTTTAGACAAGAAAAATGAAGTTAACTAATTTCCGAGATCAACTTTCGGTTTCGAATCAATTTCAGAAACTCCGTTTATAAAAGTATAGAAATTATTGGTGGTTTCAACTATTTTTCTTATCACAAATCGAACAAAATTATCAAAATGAAAATTAAATTCTTTGCACGA